>JAZFAU010000024.1:1527500-1657500 GCA_037178615.1 Dione vanillae
ATACACATACACATACACATACACATACACATACACATACACATACACATACACATACACATACACATACACATACACATACACATACACATACACATACACATACACATACACATACACATACACATACACATACACATACACATACACATACACATACACATACACATACACATACACATACACATACATATACATATACATATACATATACATATACATATACATATACATATACATATACATATACATATACATATACACATACACATACACATACATATACATATACATATACATATACATATACATGATTGAATAGTTACGTTTGGACTAATTTTTTTTATACCTTCACGCTTTACCCCGCATATTACTATTCGGCTAATCTTTGTAAATACATACATATAAATTAATTTAAATGATAGTTTCACCAGAAGGTCAAGGAAGTATGTTATAAACAGTGGTACAGATACATTTTGAAACTGATCAGTTATTTAACTACCAATAATTTTATTTAAACTGAAGAGTTAAGTGTAATAACTGTACAGAAGCTGAAAAGTGTAATAACTGTAATAACTTTAACGTACATTTATCCATATTTTGTGTTTGTTTTTGTTCGGACGGTCGATAGACAAAAATCAGACTGAGGAAAGTGAGCACGGATATTTTTCTACAAAGTATGTACGAAAATAATGATTATAAATTTTTACTCGTTTGTAACAAAATCGTGAGAGCGTCATGCATATTTTTATAAAGATACTTCGCCAAGTCATTTTTTTCATAGTTATATGAGACAGTATGTTATATTCAAGGAACATATTTAAGTCAAGTAGTTGTTCTTTCATTACTGAACACGTCGTCTTGTCATGACCAAAACATCTTTGCTTTTCTCAAGAGGCGGAACCGCCTTCCGTGTCATCCACTTCTATTTTCAGGTTTATCGTCCATACTTTAAAACATTTCAAATTATTCGTTTTGTTTTTTGGAGATACATTTTTTATTTAACAAATGATTAACACACAATATTTGAAAAGAAATTATTTTAAAAATAATAAATAACAAATAATTTTAAAAAGAAGATTATTTTTGTATACTTACGTATTATATTAATTTTTAGGTCATTTAGTATTTATCATCATGAAATGTGCTTATATTCTTCTACCTTACTTAATGCAGCAACTAAAAAACTAGTCACGTTGAAGTTATTTATTGTTATAGCAAGAACTCCGAACAAAACATCCGAGCCTCTAATCCTGTTTGATGTCCCAATGGTTGAAGATGGCACTAAGAAATTGTAAAATGTGACGCAAAATTATTCCTGTCCTAATTATCGATAATAGTCCTTTAATCCTTTATTTTTATCATTTATCATCGAACCACCGACAATGATAAATTTAGAAAAGTTCTAAATTTATTACGTAATCAGATTTTCGTTTGCAAGAAAGTTATCATTTGTACGTATGTATTTATTTTATTTTTAAATGTATGTAAACAAGTGTCAGTATGTGGTGTGTGCACAATATATGTAGTACATCTAATTTATACAGTAACTATTTCCATTATTTATTTCATCTCTTAACATAATGGGTTTACTTAAATATTTTTGTTCGCAATGGTATGTAGCTAGCAATTAGCATAGTCGTCGCAGTATGTAACTTATATCATTGCACAATCCCTGAAATTTACCTTTGTGACATTATTAAATTTGTGTCAACACAAGGCTGTGGTGACCGGCCGCCCGCGCCGTCAAAATTACAGCTCCGACGGGTAAAGCGGCAGCTGCGGGCGGCGGCGGCAGTCGGCGCTCGTTGCCCGTCCGCTCTCCCGTCCGGTAGCACAGCCTCCGTACCACCCTCGTATGGATTAATCGCAGCCAGTGTAGAGCGGAACCAGTGCGACCCACGCGCTCCCCGCAATCGCTCGTCTCGCCTGGAACCGTGCGTAGCTCGTTTGCTACGAAATCGTAACCTTTCTCTCGCTGTGCTACGACGTGCCGCGCTACGGTATATCTCTAATAAAGCTATTTTAAAGCATGCCTTTATTAGATCCCCTTTCCATTTTAAACGATGAAACTAATGTCATGTTGATATTTAAAGAGAAATATCAAGAAAAATATTAAGTGTATATTTACGTGAAATATCAGTGCTTGATTATTTTATAGAGTAAGTATTTTTTTTATTTTTTAATTTACCAAATTATATTATTAACGGTACTTATATTTATTTAAAAAATAACACATCAAGATATTTATTTCTGTCTTAATCAAAATTATTGTTAATCAAAATCGTATTTGTTTATTTTACAAAATAATATTGTGCTAAATTTAACAATGAAATAATACTTTACGTCACACATTATACACATATATTTGCTTTTTTATAGTTAATTTAAAAAAAATATTGTAAGCTGAATTTTAAAAGCTTTATTTTCTGTCATTAGCTTTAAAACATATTATGCATAATCGAAACACCGACATCGTATGAAGCAGCTTTAATTAACATATTTTTTTTTAATTTTTATATATGCTTTATCTCCTATACAGCGGGCTAAAATGAGAAAATCTATTTTGAAAGGTTCATCTAGATTCACGACAGTACTTTATCTTTGCAAAGTTATTAGGGAGAAAAGTTAATAATTTATCCAAGTAGGAATCGAACACTTAACCATTAATTTTAAATTTAAATACTGTCACACTGCGACACAATGGTCTCTAACAGCTATATGTTTTTAAAAAATGCGTCACTCAAACTACCTTGCTTGACCTGTTTATTGTTAATTAATATATCAATATTATATAGGTACTAAAATTACTGTGATCAAAATTCAGAAAAAAACAATTTTAGGTTATATAAATTTATTTAAATTCTTAGGAGCTTATATATAGTAAACTTAGTATATAGATTTAATTCAAAGTCATCCTAACTTTATATATCTTTATTTAGTGACTATTTTAAAATAGCTACCTAATATTTCATTCTTCATTTAATTCTTCTAAATTAAATCTTCTAAGCAAACAAAAACCACATTTCCCCACTTTCACAATTCATCGCTCTGAACACGTTAGACTTAATTTTCTGCGCGAGATTCATTATAAATTCATTACACCTTCTTTATTTTGTATTTTGATTTATTAACATAACATTTAAATTTATTCTTATAGTTCGTTAAAATACAACCATTAATTTCATTTAATAATTCATTCATGTAATTTTTTGGCAATAATATGCTTATATACTTAAAGAACTGGAACAAAATTGGATTTATAATTTAAAATCCATTTTGAAATATTTTTACTAAGCCCTATTTATCCTAGGGAAAGTGCATAAACTGCACTTTCCCTAGGATGTATATATATATATATATATATATATATATATATATATATATATATATATATATATATATATATATATATATATATATATATATATATATATATATATATATATATATATATATATATATATATATATATATATATATATATATATATATATATATATATATATATATATATATATATATATATATATATATATATATATATATATATATATATATATAGAGGCGTAGCTCTCTGGGAAAGTATGTGACTGTAAATACGAAAATTGTAGATTTATTCTCACTCGGGGACGGGTTTTTATTTCGCATCTGTGATAAAACCTAACCACCTAAATTGTATTTTAAACAAAAAGTTTAGAGAAGTGCGTATTGTTACTAGATTCTAGATATAGTTCGATACCTACTATAAAAGAAAAATATTTTGTCGTAGCTCCTCTGGACCTTCTTCTTCTCTACTCAACACGCAACGTTTGAAATCAGATTTAACAAAATTATGATACTATATATGTATATATATGTATATATATATATATATATATATATATATATATATATATATATATATATATATATATATATATATATATATATATATATATATATATATATATATATATATATATATATATATATATATATATATATATATATATATATATATATATATATATATATATATATATATATATATATATATATATATATATATATATATATATATATATATATATATATATATATATATATATATATATATATAGAGGCGTAGCTCTCTGGGAAAGTATGTGACTGTAAATACGAAAATTGTAGATTCATTCTCACTCGGGGACGGGTTTTTATTTCGCATCTGTGATAAAACCTAACCACCTAAATTGTATTTTAAACAAAAAGTTTAGAGAAGTGCGTATTGTTACTAGATTCTAGATATAGTTCGATACCTACTATAAAAGAAAAATATTTTGTCGTAGCTCCTCTGGACCTTCTTCTTCTCTACTCAACACGCAACGTTTGAAATCAGATTTAACAAAATTATGATACTATAGAAAACAAAAGTCAATTATTATTTTGTCACGTCGTAAAAAAAACTTATTATAATTTTTATAACTTATTAGTCAAATTTGAGGACCATCGTAGCACAGAGGCGTAGCATCTGCCTTTAAACGCGACGGTTTATGGGTTCGATTCCCACTCAGAGAAGATGGATTTTTCTATTTCCATTTTCTTCGCTCTGGAAACTAGGCTAAGCGCGGCGTTGAGTTCCGCCATCCTGCAATCCCTCGTAAAAAGGGCGGAAAGCGGGGACGGAGAAAGCAAGGACTAAGCAACGGAAAGTCACTAAGACTAGGTTCATATGGTTCCTGCAGTTCCCTCTGCCTACTCTGCCATATGCGGGATAAAGCGTGAAGCTAAAGAAAAATAAGTTATTTATATATATTTGTATAATTTCACTCTATCAGTATTTCATTTGCACCTTTATTTATTCAATTATCCGCGAATGATATGATTATCTAAGCATAAATTGGGTGGGTTGAGGGATGATAAATACACCAAATCATCAATCACTCGCTGTCCAAAATCGATAGAAACGAAACTAATGTACGTTGAATGGTATATTTAAATAGTAACAGATATTTAAAAAAAATATATCGATTTTTCTTTTATGTTGTAATTTAGATAAATGTCGTTAAATATAATTATTATAGTTTAGAGAGAGAGTCCAAATATATTATATTATATATATATATATATATATATATATATATATATATATATATATATATATATATATATATATATATATATATATATATATATATATATATATATATATATATATATATATATATATATATATATATATATATATATATATATATATATATATATATATATATATATATATATATATATATATATATATATATATATATATATATATATATATATATATATATATATATATATATATATATATATATATATATATATATATATATATATATATATATATATATATATATATATATATATATATATATACTTAGCACTCGTGTACTCTTAGAATATTTCGAACAGTTTCTCTCAGTATTTTTTTGGCTTTCCTCTGCTTACAAGTGACTGCTTACCTTTGTCTTTTACTACATTTTACTTTCACCGCAGTTGACACTTTCATTATTTTGTTAATGGAATGATGGTCGGACATGCCCCAACAATACACCGATTCATTAAATGAAAGCTAAACCTTCTACTGCTTGTGATTATATTTGTCAAATGTAGAAGACATTTTCGTTAAACTTTTTAATTTACTATTGTTTTTTCTAAAAGATAATTAACCAACTTAATTGTATTTTGTAAATGTTGTCCTGTTATATAAAAGAAAAACATAGTAATAAGATATCTACCTCTACTTAACCGGGAAATGTTTCTACACCAAGAATGGATATTTGTTAGCCACTTCAAAAAATATATTTCTGTATATTACGAAGCTGGACCTTTGAGGCTCATTCTTTTTTATAGACCAAGCAGTATGTAAATTTGTATGCATATCTTAAATAATCAAATTAAAACCAATGCAAACAGTATAACTGAGCACCATCTTTAAATAATATATTAAAATAATAAAATTTAATAAATATACATATTAATTATTATATATGTACAGCATTAATTATTTTAGAATAAATTTATTATAATATTTTTGTATTTATGTATAATAAAATACTGACGAAAGCTTACAAACACTATCTCTATTGTAAACTTTTATGGATTATAAAACAATATTTAATTTTTTGTATTGACAAATTGACACACTAACGCGTAATAAAAATAAAAACCATTTGACATATATAACAATAATCACGACGAAATAGTAGTGCTTTTTGAGTAAAAGAACTGAGTAGTAGTAGTCTTTTAACAATAATATTAAGATATATATATATATATATATATATATATATATATATATATATATATATATATATATATATATATATATATATATATATATATATATATATATATATATATATATATATATATATATATATATATATATATATATATATATATATATATATATATATATAAATATATATATATAAATATATATATATATATATATATATATATATATATATATATATATATATATATATATATATATATATATATATATATATATATATATATATATATATATATATATATATATATATATATATAAGATGGTGCTCATATCAAATTTGGTGCAATATTTTTAATTCCTCCTCACACCTCCAATTGTTTTAGGATCATCATTTAACTATCTTACTTCTGAAATATCATGAAATCAAACGCTTCAGACTTTAAAAAAAATTATATTTCTTCCAGAATATATTACTGCTATACTATAGCATTTTTATCTAATCACAGTGTCTCTCGATCACAGTCTATAAGTTACCCCAAAATTTTGATTCTATCAGGCATAATCCGAGCCGTGTCACCTAGTAGTTATTAAAAATATCATTTGTTTAAATAAAAAGGTCGATTATAATAAAAGTGTTCTTTATAAATAAATACAAACATGACGAAGATTTATTATGAAACAAGTATAAATTCATGTTATTACCGTATAATTATGTTAACCACCTGAATCCCATTAGTCATTGTGATAATACCTTAAGCAATAAACACAGCGTACATGCTATTAAATTAATTTATTTAAAGCTTACTTATATTTTTGATACGACGTTAATTTTTTGAACGCTCTCTATTAATATTTATTTTAGGTGGCTTTACACAAAATGTTCCTTTTTTATATCATTATACACCCATGCGCAGTATGTCATTAAAAAGTTTTTTGAAATTAAGTGGAAATTTTGTGGAACAAATTTAATTTTGTACATATTAAATTATGTTTTCGAATGTTAAAATCCAAAGCAATTTGAGTTTTAAAGCTATCTTTAATTAAGACTTGTAAAAATCGTATTTAAAGTTTGTGGTGATAATTTCTATCATATGTATTTTATAAATAGATTATAATATTATTACTTTTTATACACATTAAAATAATCGAAAGTACTTAATAAAACATTTATACACATAGTTTCTATAATGAGATAAAAATATTACGTATAAAATTATATTTCACAGGATGATTTCTTTATCGTAAAGACGATCATGATTCAAGTGGATAGCTTCAAGCGCTCGTCGCCATCGCCATCACGATGTTCTGTAAGGAGTGACAGCAGGGTACTTCGACAACCACGTGTCATTCAAGTAAATAGAGACGCATCTACTATGATGGACGAAGATAATATCGAAATCACTAATCCCGCAGGAGAGGGTCCATGTCCTCCTGACTTCGAAGCTCATGCCAGTCAACATGGGCCACACTTTCGATCACGAACTTTTAGTGACGGTTTTATTCGTAACACCAGCCTTGAACTATTACTCGGAGTGGATTGTGAAGCGTGTTTGGCCTTAGCTTCGCAAAGACATTGCATTAATGAGCCGATATCTGAACAAGATTTTGATTTAGTGTGTAATTGTAATGTTCGACAAAATAACTACTTGAATTGTTATCGAGATTCTGTCAAGCAACGTGGGCATACTCTTAATATTTATGATATAGAAAGAATAAGGAGAGATACTGGACGCGGTAGCCTAGCTGTTGGATCACATAGAAGTCTTGATAGAAAACATTACAAAAGCAAAACAATTGGAGTTTCAAGTTACATATCAAAACAGTTTATTTCATACGATCCAACAAACACTTTAGTTCAGAAAATAAAAAGAAAATTATCAAACTTTAAGAAAATTAAAGGTGAAGCTATAAGTAAAAAAGCTCAAAATTCTCTACAACTATCTGAAATAGCTTCCAATTCCACAAATTCACTGAAGAGACTGTCAATGTTATCTCTAGTAGACAAATCTCATAAAAAAATGGACAGTCAAAGTTGCATTTTTTCTTCTTCAAATATGCAATCGAAAGATGATTTAAAAAACAATATAACGACATATGAAAATTTTTCGTCGAATATAGATCAGTGTTTTGATCGCCTCCGAAATAGTAATGTTGATATGAGCACAACACAAAATAGTAGTAAATTCAGAAATTGTGTTAATAATGAAGAAATTTTAGTAAGAAACGCACCTCTTATTAAATTTTCAACTCTCGATAATCGAAGTCGCTGCAGGAGTATAAGGAGACAGTTATCGTATAATGACTTTCCTAGTGATCGATATAAAGATCGGGTAGCAGATTCCTGGTCTCAAGATGAGAATACATTTTCTTCAAGAAACGTGCGAAAT
The DNA here is from genome assembly GCA_037178615.1 of Dione vanillae. Taxonomy (NCBI): domain Eukaryota; kingdom Metazoa; phylum Arthropoda; class Insecta; order Lepidoptera; family Nymphalidae; genus Dione; species Dione vanillae. Next base: position 1,536,135 of record JAZFAU010000024.1, read on the forward strand.
GAATTTGTCGATGAGGCACAAACTTTTATAGAAACTGATAAAGTAGGGAGAGCACCAAGAACAACACACGCTCATTGTACTTGTACTTCCAGCCATGACAGAATTCCATCAATATTTTATGATACGCATGTAAGTTTATTGATTTTTAATTAATATTTGAACTAATAAAAACACCAGTTTAAAACTCTCTTAGGTGTTAGTTTCATAATATAGTAATATTCCTAATCTTATATACCACATTTTAAAAGCTATTACCTAGTACTTGGATGTTATCGAAACTAAAGTTTTATCTGGCTATTTTTATTTTATCGTATACCTACATAAGACACACTACGTTATACTAAAAAAGTTCATATTTTATAGCCATATAAAAGCATTATACGCAGCAGTCCCCTGTACTTTTAAACATTTATAAAGATCCATACGCAAATATTTTTACGTGAGTAATGTTGATAAGAAAATATTTCCCTTTATTTTCTTATCGTAAATTACTAAATATTACAAAACACAATTTACATATTACAAAAATTAGCATTAAAATAACAGGGAAAAAAACGTCCGGCTCCAGCACCAGATGTAACAGAAAGATCACAACGCAAAGCCTGCAGCGCGTGCAAGTCTTCACAATGGCTTCCGCCTACTACATCGACCACTAGTCATAGTTCTACCATAACTGCAAATTCTTCGAGTAAGTATATTCACATAAACAGCTTAAAATAATACTAGCTATCACTAGCAACTTTAGAAATTTTTTCTACTACACTCATTGCGCATATAGTATACAACAAAAAATATTTTATCCATTTAATATGTATTACAAAAATACACATGAAATTCATACAATAACCAAGAAGGATTCCATGCCATGTATTTTTTTAATGTTATTATTATATACATGTGTTTATTTATGTAACCTAAATACATATATATAACTTAAAAAAATATGAATGTATACGATCACGAAAAGCAAAAAATAGCACTGAAATAAATGAAAATAATACTTAGTAAGCGCAGTTGAAATGTGCGTAAAGTGCACTCAGTCAGACAGGCTTTGTTTTAACTGATTGTAAATAAAAAGTTGTGAAATTTTTGAACTGTTTACCAATTTCAAATATAAATAATATATTTTAGATAAAATTTTACTGTCCCGAAAGGGTAAGAAGTTAAATATAATTTATGACTTGTAACAATAAAAACTTAAACAGCTATTTTGTATTTAAAATTGTAAAATTGATATATTCTTTATGTTATACCTAAACATTGTCATTTTAGTTGCATGTTGTTTCATAATGTTATCAATTTACCCGTCTGTATATTCTAACCAAACCGATCTCGTAGTTTGACAAGTAGATTATCGGAAAGCTTCCGACTACTATTCCTACGATCTAAATCGCCTACAATATATATGCTGTCTAAAATGAAACAGGTATATTTGAAACATATAAATTAAAATAAACGACCTATTTAAAACTGTTGTTTGGTAATTAAATTTTAAACTTTCAAAGCTACTGTCCGTCCGTATATATTTATAGTTCATATATTATATTTAATTTCATTTATATTTATACTTCTTAGTAGCATTAACAGATATAATGTGAAAATTAAAAAATAATGTGAATCTTTTTATGAATAGGGGTGTCTGCATGGCATCGTCGCTGGTGTTGTGTCGCAATACTAGTACTAGTGGCTGGCACGGCTTGTGTAGCAGGGCCACTGGCCTTGCGTGCTCCGCCTGGGGCGCCTCTACACGAACGCCTACGCCTTGCTGAGAGACTTCTTCATGATACTCCACTTATAGACGGGCATAATGATTTGCCATGGAACATAAGGAAATTTTTACACAATAAAATTAAAGATTTTAGGTAAGACAAGTTTATATCTTTTCTATATATATTTTCATTATCGAACTTTAAAGTATTACTAGGAATAAAGTCAAGTAAATGGCGAAAAATATTGAATAATGTCTACCCGCGACCATGAATTTCTACAAAATATTCGTGGGGTTTTCAATAAAACATAATATACGTATATATATATATATATATATATATATATATATATATATATATATATATATATATATATATATATATATATATATATATATATATATATATATATATATATATATATATATATATATATATATATATATATATATATATATATATATATATATATATATATATATATATATATATATATATATATATATATATATATATATATATATATATATATATATATATATATATATATATATATATATATATATATATATATATATATATATATATATATATATATATATATGTCTAGTTATAATCTATAACTATTTTCTTCTTGTTTCATTGTTTAGGATTTGTACTTTAAGAGGAAAAAGCAAAAGCCGTATAGAATCACTTTGTTGTCCGTCATTCTGCGTGAGTGTCTCTTAGTTTGTCAAGACCGTTCGTCTAAAGTTTCAAGACAATTTCTTTAGCGCACAGAAAAAAATCAAACGTCGATATGATTCGAAATGATTTCTGCAACTTACTTGTCAAAATAGTCCATTTGTCCGCATATTTAAGTTTATCGACTTTTATTGGTTACTACTTATTTTTATAAGGGAACGGAAAGTATTGCCTATGCCTATTATTATGAATAGATGAGCCTAGCCTGCGGTTCGCCAACTTGCATTAAGAGGTGAAAATGTTCAATACAAAACACTAATCAAAATCTATTCGGCGCGATTGACAATACTGTCACTCATCTTAAAATGAGGAACAAAAGAACCACAACACTGATATCGGATACGTGAACCATTTATTGAATATTCATGAACGGCCGGCCTTAGTTAACTGCACAAAAGCGTAATCATCATGTGTTAATAGTCTGTAAATAACTGGTATTTTTTGTATGGGAGGCTGGTATTTTTAGATTAAACGTCAAGATTATTGTTAGTTTTAATTTTTTTGTATACATACTAAGTTTAAGAAAGTAAATAAGATTTTTGTCGATATCCTTAATAAGTCAAATACCTCATAAAGTACACATTATAATGAATATACAAAAATGTCAATAACATTTGTTTAAAAAGTTTTTAATTAAAGTTTTATTTTAAACGACATTAAAGAGTGCAGTTGATAGAGCAACGACGCAGATGGTTGCAAACTTTTATAACTTTCTAACTTTCATCTCGTTGGCACATAGTAATAAAAACGAAAATTTTCTTTATATTCATATTTTAAATTTTTAATGTAATATGTCAAATAAAAGCAAGTAAATATTTAAAACAATTATAGATTTGACGATGATCTACGAACAATATCACCCTGGGCTACGAGTTCTTGGAGTCACACCGACCTGCCACGCTTAAAACATGGTCGCGTAGCAGCTCAGGTGAGATAAACAAAATCTAATTTAATCAGAAACAAACGTTTTGATTTTATTCAAAAGTACTCTAAAGCTGCGAATATCACGTTTTCTATTACATGTCACTGTGAACAAAGCATACGAATTTATATTCCGGGGTGGCTTCGAAATGCAATTCGTGCATGGTTTCAAATCAACTACGAGTAAAAATATAGTAGATACCGGTCTTGGATTTTGTATTTTAATTTTTTATTCTTTTGTATTTGTCAGATACAATGTGTAATTCATTTCTAAATGTATCAAGTTATAACATATGTTATTCTGTTTTGGGAACTTATTTATATACTTACCTTACTATACCTTTAGCTAGCTATACAATTAGGCTTAATACAGCAATTTTGATATATTCCCATTAAAAATAAGGACTGATTAACTAACTAACATTGCATTATCTGTGGAGAATTAAAAAAAAATATCTAAAAATTATTATTAAAGATGGCTGAGATTAATAATCAATTCTAAGTAATATTAATTTACGATTAACAAGTTATGATTACATAAAGTTATTATAGTGAAAAAGTGTTAAAATTATAAACTTGTAAAAAATATATTTAGTTCTGGGCTGCGTACGTGCCTTGCGACGCGCAGCACCGGGACGCAGTGCAGTTGACCTTTGAACAAATAGACTTAATACAGAGGCTGACGGACAAGTATCATCCACAATTAACATTCTGCACTTCTGCTGATGGTAAGTTAGCCTTAAATAAACAAGACATTTGAAAAAAATTCTTGTAACATATGTTGTTTATAAGCAGCATTGATAATTGATGATGAGTTAATTCATATGATGTCAACAAAACATTTTCCTTATTTCATCTAGTGGTTACAATTTGAGACACATAATAATCCTTTTTAGACGTATATAACCTTATACTTCTTTTTATGGAAAGCTCCATAAATTACTTAAGAAATTAGCTGCCACTGTTGGGTTATTTTCCTTACTTAATGATGGAAGATATTGGCTCATTTTTCATCCGTTTCTCACAATTCTAAATGAACCGAAAGATTTTTTTGCGTAACAACAGTTCAAATTCCATATTATTTTTTGTAGTTTTTGTGTAATGTTTATTTTATATAATTATGATTTTTATATTAAATTAACTTTCTTATTTGTTACCACTTTTCTCCTAAGGCGTAGGCCGATGAAATTTACGATTTGCAGATTAGCATACAAAAGGCCTTTTTAACTCTTGAAAATCTAAGCTGAATTAATTTTATCGTCTTGAATTTTTCTAAAGCAAAATAATATTTTTTCCTTTCTTTTGAATAGTCATTAGTGTTACACAATAAATCAAGTTTACAATGAAGAATGCCTTTGCACATTGAGTGTTTGACAAATTTGAAAAATATGTATTGTTAGTATTTAAGATTATTGTATATTATAAAATTTGATATGGCTTCCTATTTAGGTTTAATTTTTAACATATTTATTAAAGTTAATAACCAATACGCATAAAAGTATTAGAAAACTATGATAAATAATACGGACTACAGACTTAAAAGAATAAGTTTTCGTATAATCAATAATAAATATAAAAATATCTATAAAAAATATATATTTTGAATAATACACTTGAAGTAAGTAAGTATTATACGTATATTACTATCATGAAAAAAATCAAAGCGAATCTCTTTCACTGCCCGAAACCCTTTTGTAACAAGGGTTACGTTTAATATATATATATATATATATATATATATATATATATATATATATATATATATATATATATATATATATATATATATATATATATATATATATATATATATATATATATATATATATATATATATATATATATATATATATATATATATATATATATATATATATATATATATATATATATATATATATATATATATATATATATATATATATATATATATATATATATATATATATATATATATATATATATATACATATATATACATATATATATACATATATATATATATATATATATATACATATATATATATATATACATATATATATATATATATATATATATATATATATATATATATATATATATATAGAATAGAATAGAATATCCTTTATTGTACACCGATGTGACACATACAAATTAAATTTACAAAAGTCATTAATGTACAAGAGGCGGCCTTATCGCTAAGCTTATATATATATATATATATATATATATATATATATATATATATATATATATATATATATATATATATATATATATATATATATATATATATATATATATATATATATATATATATATATATATATATATATATATATATATATATATATATATATATATATATATATATATATATATATATATATATATATATATATATATATATATAGCTTCAGGCTTTATCCCGCACATAGCAGGGTAGGCAGAGGGAACTGTAAGGACCGTGGGAACCTAGTGTTAAGACACTCCGTTGCTTAGTCCCTGCTTTCTCTGTCCCCGCTTTCTACATTTTTTGAGGCATTGCGTGTTGAGTGGTGGAACTCAATACCGCGCTTTGCCTAGATTGCCAGAGCGAAGAAAATGGAAATAGAAAAATCCATCTTCTCCGATTGAGGATCGAACCCAGAAATCGTCGTGTTACAGGCAGACGATGTGCCTCTGCGCCACGACGGTTATATTTATGATATATAATAAGCATCAACATTTAATATTAAAATATAAGATTAAATGTTGATGCTTATTATATTTTAACATTAATAGCAGTAAGCAGGGACTAAGTAACGGAGTGTCTTAACACTAGGTTCCCACGGTCCCTGCAGTTCCCTCTGCCTACCCTGCCATGTGCGGGATAAAGCGTGAAGCTAAAAAAAAAAAAAAAATATATTATTTTTCAAAAATGTTATGAATAATGCAAATAGAAATGAAAACATCATTTCAGATTTATGTCATTGCGATTTTCAGATATTTTAACAGCTCACGCAAATCATCGTCTTTGCTCTCTGGTGGGTGTAGAAGGAGGACACGCTATAGGGGGCAGTTTAGGTGTGCTTCGAACTTTGTATCAAGTTGGTGTTCGCTATCTAACGCTAACTTCAACATGTGATACACCTTGGGCCGAATGTGCATCGGCCGATCGACCTGAATCCGCTCAAAGAGGAGGATTATCGCCTTTTGGTAAAGTACGTATCGGAAAATGTCATTGTGTGATGTATTTCAGTTTCACCTACAATTTATGATATGAGTGCTTTAATAATACTATTTTTTGTTAAGTATATTATAAAAATTTTATAAGTACGTCTATCGTTAATCTTTGTTGCGTTGCTCCCATATTTTTATTATAGTACCCACTTAACATTTGGAACTGAAAGGCAATATTAAAGGAGGGTAATCAAAATAAAACCATAAAGATTTAGATGTCGAGTAGAGCAAGAGTGCTATAATAATAAATATCCTGCAACATTTTGCTTTGTATGAACTCCAGCAGCTTGCGAAATAGCTCTTTGTTTCGTACGTACGATATTTTTCGCAATAGTTTTCTTTGTTAAAGCCTCTCACGGCATGTTCTATTTCAATTTAGTAACGATTTTTGTTTAATATCTAATTTAAATATTTTGTCCCTACTATATATAAAGTTGTTTGCTTGTGCCCGAAAAATACACCATTTACACAGATTTTACTATAAAATTTATCAAAAACACGATATACTTTACTATTACTACATTATAATATATAAAACATTCTTAAAGTTAGCATTTTTACCAGCAAATATTTACGAAAAAAATGTTTCCACTTTAAACTCAAAGACACTTTCACATTCAAAGTGGTGCAATGAAAGGTTTAAAGCGCCTAATGAGAAGCATTTTTGAGTTTTTTGAACACCAACCACGAGAGCTATATTTATTTCTGAATGCGTACTATAAATGACACTCGAAGAACACTTGTGAACATCATTCTTTTAAATAGATAAAATGTAAATATTAACGAAAACCAAAATAATGTTCTCAGAAACGTCTAACATTACCAAAGATGAGTTTAATTTGAATAATATTATTTAAAATTATACGTTTTATACGATGCTGCTTATTATTGGTTAAAGTCTATTTTATAATTAAAGCGCAGAGTCGAATTCCGCTAAGGAATATGACTCGGTGACTCTTTTTATATATATATATATATATATATATATATATATATATATATATATATATATATATATATATATATATATATATATATATATATATATATATATATATATATATATATATATATATATATATATATATAAAAAGCGTAAAAAGAATTGAAACATTTATTTGTATTGCAGATAGTAATAAAAGAAATGAATAGACTGGGCATGCTGGTAGATTTGTCTCACGTGTCTGAGCGTACTATGCGCGATGCACTTTCTGTCTCACGGGCTCCGGTTCTATTCTCGCACTCTTCTGCCCGGGCTATTTGCAATGTTACAAGGAATGTACCGGACAGTGTGCTACGGTTATTAGCTGCCAACAAAGGCGTCATAATGGTCAACTTTTACACATCTTTCCTGACGTGCAGGGATACAGCAACCGTTCAAGACGCTATAGGTATATCTTGAATGAATATTTATATTTTAATAACAAGTAATACCAGTCCAAATATTGAAAAATCATGCTGTGAAATATATAATTCATCATTAGTAAATACAAGCTATTGAATTAATCTTTACTGAAATAATACCAGCACGTTTAATTTCAGGTCACATTAATCACATACGTAACATCGCTGGGGTGGATAGTGTGGGACTCGGTGCCGGATATGACGGAATCAATTAGTAAGTTACACATTGCCTTCATTCTACATACCGAAATTACAGGTATACCTACAATTTTTGGGTACTATTAAGTTTATGAGGACTTATATTATTTTCACATAAAACGTACCACTTAAAAGCGAGAGTACCTAATTAAAATGAATTAAAATAAACTTTAAATTTAGGTAATTAATTTGCTTATGCTAAACAATTTCTTTAATTAAACATTTGAAGAATACGAGTATATAGGCATATTATGCCTACATACATAAAGGGCAAATTTTATTCTCATGAATTCTACTACTCAGATCAGCTGATGTTATTTGTCCAGAACTAAATACTATATAGAGTTAATCAATACCGACTAAAATGAAAAATAAGAAAAATATATTTGGCTATTGAATATTTTAACAAATAAATAATGAAAATATTGTAGGGATACATGTGTTAATAGAATATGCAGTTAGTTAGTTCTAATAGATTTTGAAGATTTTTCCATATCTGTTTTTCTGTTTGTACATGCACGCCTTCGTCAGTTTTGAATTAAACTACAATAGTATATGGTATTTGTACCATGTTAATATGTATTAATATCTAGGCCATATTTACCTGGTATACTATACCATAGAAAACCAGCTAAACTATACGAAATAATGAAATGCAGCCAAAACAAAAATAAAATTCTAATGTCCATATAAAAATGTCCCGCTAATTATTTTGCGCCGGTTCTTTTCAGGTCTGAGATATTAATTTTAACCGGCGCTGAATGTTTTATTTAATTAAGTTTGCATTTGATTAAACACGATTTAAGATATTTTCATTAACATAACATTAAATGTTCTGGTAAACATAGATATACAGAACTGTAATGGATGTTTCCATTTATTGGATGTTTCCAGTTAGCTAATTATAAAAATAAAATAGATCGATAAATCAGTAAATGAAACTGATTTTTATGTCACAAGGGTCATAAATTCAAGTGGCATTCTTACGAAGTTAGTCCGCTAGTTCAGAAAAAAAAAAAACAAAATATGTTTCGTTGGAATGTTATTTTTATTTTTTATTAAATCAAATATTTGTCAAGTAAGAAAGTGAAGATATGTAAACGTGGACTTCGCCCGTATACGTACGAGTGATGTTCAGGGCTTGTAATACCGTTGTAATTTTGTGAGTACAGGTATTTGTGACCTAAGAGAATGTAGGTAATTTCAAAATACCTGTTAATTTAATAATTCAGAAAATATTTGAGTCAAGACACAACTTAACTTCCGATTCTAATAAACAGCTTGGACTATCGCAAGGGTAGGAAAATGGTTTGTTACAAAAGTACCTTAGTTTATAAAGTAACAAGAGGCATAGGTTCGAGTCATGTATTACTGTGATTTCATTAGTTTTTCAAAGATTATAATTTTTTTTTTCGCATTCAACAACGCAATGTCCCAAAAAAGCCGTGCATCCGTCACCCGACAAGTGTCTTAAAACTAACGTCAGTGTTTTAAAACTAGCTTGACGTTATTTCTGCGGGTGCCTACGGGATAAAGCGTGTAATCATTTCTTTGCAGATTTTTTTTTGTTATTTATTTATTTTATAATTATTTGTGTATTATTTATTTATTTTAAGATTATGAAGATGAAGATAATTGTTTATTTATTTTATAATTGATCAATTTTAATAATTTTTTTATATTTTTAAACTAAATCAATATGGACTTTGATAGCTGTCTTCAATGTTTAAATTTGTATTTCGTTTTATAGGTGTTACATATGATTATAAGTTTTGTAAAATAATAAATAATTACTTTCGTATAAAAAATACTTTCAGCTTTATTTATATAGTAAAGAAATTATAAAAAGATTATGTATAAAATGTTTTTTTTTTTTCTTTTTTTTTTATAACTTCACATTATCCCGCACACGGCAGGGTAGACAGAAGAATCTGCAGGGACCATACGAACCTAGTGTTAAGACACTCCGTTGCTTAGTCCTTGCTTTCTCCGTCCCGGCTTTCCACCTTTCCCGTTCCGCCCAGCGAAGAAAATGGAAATAGAAAAATCCATCTTCCCCCAGTGGGAATCGATTCGATCGGGAGATCGACCGTCGCGTTTACAGGCAGACGCTTACGCCTCTGTACCACGACGGTCCTCTAAAATGTAACTATTATTAATTTTAATATTGTTGTAAACAAGAAAAAAAAATAATGCCTAGTGTTGAAGGATCTTGAAATCTCTATATAAAGCGTAGATTCGGATTCCACTTCGTATTATTTTATACGTTTTTAAATTTGTTACTATCCTATTATATCAATATTGTATTTTTTACCTATGATAAAGTTATAGAGCCGATGATAAATTAATAAGAAGTCATATACCGCCTTAAGGTGGCTGATTTATTTCACAGCTGATTAATAAGAGGCGACGTCGTTGAAGTGTTCAGAGTCAATTTTAATTTCGTAAACAAAATAATGACATTTTTACTTACTATATGTAATAATTTATTAACAAATCATACAGTCATAATTTATTAGCACACAAAAGCTATACCAAACCTTAGCTACCAATTGAACTTTGAATTGGATGATGAACACTTTAGAACACGTTATTGCTTTAATAACCGGCACCACTTTCTATTAACCACAACGTGATCATCTAAAATTAAATACAACATCAAATGTTCAGTATCCTGGTAATCTTGTGACTAAACAGATTAGCATGTAGACTGTAGTAAATGCATGATTTGGCAGCGTCACTACATATACAAGGCGACGTTGAAGCTTTATGTAATGGAGCGACAACGTACCTGACAGTAACCGATATAACCGACATTCTCAAGACCGAATACCGGTATCTAATAACAGTAGCGGCCTGTCGATACCGGTAAACAAAAATACCTGTAAATACTTTAAAATATCAGTAAATTTATAACAGGTTGACGGCCTTAAACGTACAACTTATTAAAACTTACCACATCAATCCATAAATTGTACATAATTTTTTTTTTAGTGATACAAATATATATTTTTTTTATTTGTAGCACACCACAAGGGTTGGAAGATGTGTCATCTTATCCTCTGCTATTTGCTGAATTGATGGAAGATGGTTGGAGTATAGAAGATCTAAAAAAGCTGGCTGGCTTGAACCTTATACGCGTGCTTAATGCTGCTGAGCGTGTGTCAAAGGAGATGGCTTCAGCACATGTAACGCCATATGAAGAAGTTGGCCCGAGATCCTTGGACGCACATAACTGTTCTAGCCAAGATATATAAAAGCATTTTAATTAAATATGCAAAGCATTTTATCTGTTGAATAGAATAATGTACCAATTCACATGGAGACAATGCACGTATAGAAGTTTGTAGCAAAACAAATATTTTTATCTTTTACCTTAAATAAAATTATTATGAACATTTATATTAGAAACGTATAAAAAAAATTAAAAAAATATACCTTTTAAAATAATCGAGAGAAACAGTAGCCGCTTTTAGTAATTGCTACATTTTTTAAATATAAATTGTGGACTAACTTACTTCATATATTAGAATAATCCCAAGCTTTAATATTTTTATCTCTACAAAGTTTTAATGAAGTAAATTATTAAAAACATCTCCACAATCAACAATGTCAAGATATTTAGAATTAGGTATCATTAAATAGTAAGTATAGAGGCAAGTGAAAGATAATTAGGTTTATTATGATCCGATTCTGCTAAAAGATATATGTTTTAAACAATGTAGAAGTATTTGGAATAAAATAAATAACAGTACTACGTGTTAGCAAAAAATGAAGGAACGTACGACGAAGGCGTGTTGTCAAAAAACCCTGCGCTATCAAATGAAAATAAGTTAAAATTTTGTGTTATATTTCTATTTCTCGAGATAAATTTGAGGTACAATGGTGAGGCTCTCTCGATGTGGATTATACCACTTTCTTTAAGAACTCGGATCATTCCTCATTTGTTAATGACAGTTGATTATTGTTTTCTTTCTATCTACAATAAGACATAAATGTCGGAACAACCAAAAAGTATATTCACTATAATTCGCTAATAAGCTAAAGCTGATATTACATATTTCAAATAAATAATTGCTCCAATGTTTCTAGATGTAGAAAAGTTGTGAATTAATATTATATTGATGAGCGTAGATTAAAAATGTTACTATCTTAATGTAATTATAAATCTTTTAAATTAAAAACTAATGTTATAAGTAATTTTTCCCTTTTTTATTATATTCTAAATAATTATCAAATTCATAGCTTTATTTGAAACGACCAAAATAGAGTGAACCATAGATTAGATATCTATAGATTAAGTGTTCGGAAATATATATAAATGTTTTTATACCTTCCTAATTCATAAAATTGAAACTAAGTATTAGTACCTGTTGTACTTAATTAAATTAGAATAATAGACCGATCTTAAGACTGACAACTTAATATATTTTCTGTATGTCTTTCAAACAAGGATGAGAAATCTTTTACAAAGTTTGTAATATCCATCTTAAGATTTGTTTATTATTTCTGTAAACTATCATTAATTAATTACTTTTGACATATCATATTGTTATTTTAATATACATATTTAACATTTTATTATGAATATAAAAGTCGACGTGGATCAAATTTTATTATTTTTACAATTTAACAAATATTTAATGTTCTTGCTATTAGTCAATTTTAATACCATAAAAGTTAAATCTAAATTAAATATTTATTAATTAACTTCTTGTAACGTATTTATATATGAGCAACAGCAAAGTTCAACTGTTAAAAAAAATGTAATACATTTTAAAACTCTATAATCCAAATAATAAAATTGTTTATTGATATGAATCAAGAAACAATTTTGTCGTTTTGTTAAAATAATATGCATACCAATAGATTATATGATATATTTGCTATAATTGCAATATCCTCATATTATATTATTTGTTATTTATATACATTGTTTTATAAGAATAATCTTTGTATCATTCATATTTGTTTAGTTAATTTCATATAAAATTCTGTTACAATTATAATGTAATCAAATAATTAGGTATATTTGTAGTAGTTTTGCTATTAACAGTAAATGTATAACGTTAGATGACTGATAAATTTTAATATTTAAAACAAATTCCGTTTTAATAAATAATTAATATATATGTATATATTAATTGTTTTTATTTAAATTAGCATTATTTCAGTACAACATTAAAAAAATATTTGATTTCATTTGTGTGAATTTTGTTATCTTCACTATATTATTTAAATTGCCCACCTGTTCCTATTTGAGTTATTTTGGTAGTATATTTCAGCCACACGTTCCTTGGTGATGTTTCCTCTACTGTCTACATTTTCATCATCACATACTTTATCGTCTGTAGTTTTTTTATGAACTATCAATGGAGATTATTTGATAACATGATTTTTTCGGTATATAGATATGTAAAATATGACAGTCATATCTGGTTTTCTACTTTTATTTTTACTTTTTTGTGTCATGTTGGGATAACCTGTTGGAATGGCAGCAGCCATAAAACTTAATTTTCTCAGGTATATTCTGTCACAAACCTTGTTGAGCGCGTAACCATTAGACGTGGACATCTGTTTGATCTTTCATCATTATAAGGTCGTTACAAATTCGGACTGATATAATGCCTTTAAAAGAGGTTTAATCTGTCGACGAAAGTGAATCATCTCTGATGAGCACAAACGTGTAGCTCTAACCCACTATTTACCAAACTTAAACCGTGTATAATGCTAATACTTTGAAATTGTGCATCTAAAAGCATTCTTACTTCTGTGGTTCACTGCCACATCTGTATCTATATTGTGTTTTTTAATATTCTCTTAATTTCTAAGTTTTAAAGAAACAAAATATACAGTAAGCTGTGTGACTACGCAATAGAATGAGCGCTCTGCTCATTCACTTCAAAAGCTTTGAACGCTGTCTTTCATACTTCTTCTTGAAAAAAGACCTCATTGCTATTAAATCTTAAAATATTATAGATAATAATTTAAAAAAAAAATTATTATAAATTTATATACATATAAAATACATATAAATACAATAATAACATAAATATGTGAAAGTGTAAAAATGTATATAAATCGATGAGAATTAAAGTGATGAGATGTGTATACGTACATAATAGCATATTATAGATAATGAATAATAATAGAAAGCTAACAGATGACTGTTGATCAGCAGTAACCTTTTTAAGAAAGTGCTGCTTAACTCTTTTCTTGAATATATCTATAGACATATTGTTCTGAATTACTATAGGTAACTTATTTCAGAGCAGGACAGCATAAACTAAATAGAATTTTTTTCTAGAGTTTAGTGTTGCCGATAGATATGTCTGGGTATGTGTTACACAAGGCCGCCGGCGACAGCTCGAGTTAGGGAGGAGGGTAAATCGAGAACGAAGATAAGAAGGAGAGTAACGATAGTAAGTAAATATATAAGGGGCAATTTTAAGTGTCAGAATAATTGGATTACCCCTTACACGGAGCACTAACTAGGGGAATAATAAATTTAGAGCTTAAAAGATAAATAAAATTTTTAAACAAGCATTTCACAAAAGTTATATTATCTGTATATCGCTTGAAAAATTGCATTACTTTGATTATACACATGCATCACTTAGTATTAATCACTGGCCAGAATTTTCTTTGCCAACGTAGAGTGTAACGTGCTAACTTCGTATTTTCCGTACGTACAATATGCATACGGAATACAATAATGTCCGTACATACAATTCGAAAGTGTAAAATAAATAAAACAGTGAAACATATAAAAAAAATAGTTTAACTGATATATTAATTACATGATTGACTGACATATTAGTAACAGTTACATGATTAATGATTTTTAAAATTGGCGGCTATATTCATTTAAGCTGCATAGTGCATATTAACTTATTGATACTGTCACATAACCTACTCCAAGTATATTTTTTTGAGAATAATGCGATGATGATAGTTAAATAAAATTTTAAAGTTATATATTTGTACTAATATCCTGATTTACTACATCTCCAGTAATTAAGATCTAAATTTACAAGAATTGCTACTACAATCCATCAACTGATTTATTTCATATTCTATGGAATAAAAAATATTTCTTTCTTATATAGTAATTTATGTAAAATATGTTTTTTAATTATTTGTAAACATTTTATTATTACTCAAAAATGTAACTACAAAAGTATGCATTTATAAGCCTATAGCCAAAGTGAAATGACAGATGTCAGATTAAAATTGACGTTTTAGTTGAGGCAAACGTTTTCGATTTATGTACACAGTAAATAGTAATAATTGATTAGAATCCTAATAATATAATAAGTGATTGACTTTAATAATTGATTTTATAAATAATTATATAGAATATTTTTGTTAATTACTTCAAAATGAGTGACAAATCCACTCCACTTTTAGCTGTTCTTCAATTGTTGCGAAAATATGATTTAAAGGTATGTTGATTTTAATCTGTTCTGTTTTTAGTATATAACAATTTTCTTACATATCTGAATTTTAAATATTATTAATAATATTGCTTTCGCAGGGTACAGAGGAAATTTTAAGAAAAGAAGCTAATTTAGGCGACGCCGAATATGAAAATTTAGATTTACCTGAGGTTGAACTTGCTAGTATTCTCACTGCACATCACACTGAAAGTGACCCTTATAGTTACGAGTTTGCTTATGAAAGTCTCAAAAAATTTGTGGAGAATTCTTTAGATATTTATAAGGTAACTTGTGTTTAAACACGTCTTGTTACTTAATTTATAGCAATCAAGAAAGAATCTTCACAATTCGGTAGATTACTTTTTCAATGTAAGATCAAAAAATTTGATGCTTATTTTATATTTTAGTATGAACTGTCAACATTCCTGTATCCAGTATTTGTTCACATGTATTTAATACTCATTTTGTATGATCACAATGAACATGCTGCCAAATTTTTGGAAAAATTTGGTCCAGAACAAGAAGAATATTATCAAGAAGATTTGAAACGTTTAGCTACTGTTGAGAATAAAGAACAAATAAAAGGCAATGAACTTGCAGAAATTTATAGGTATTTCTAAAGTAAATAAATTTAAAAGTTGCAATTTGTTAATAAAAATAGTGTTTCATAACATAACTTCTAAATTGTTACAGTTCTAACAAGTTCCAAGTACAACTATCTAGAGATGCTTCAACCCAACTAAAAAGATACTTACATGAGCAAAAAAGTTCACCTATCATAATTAACATAATCAATAATCATATACAAATAGATATACATGATGGCCCTGGAAGAACTCAAGCTCAGGTAAAAGCGACAATAGGAGGAATTTTGGGAGAAGCTTCAAGAAATGGTAATATAAATCACTTATAAAACTATTTTTTTAAATACATACAAATTTTACATTTAGTTATTTTCTGATCAAATATACAAATTAAAAAGTTAAATATAAAGACACATTCACTTATTTTTTTACTGTACAACTTGGTGTGCCAGAAATGATTTGAGAGTGGGTGAGACTTATATACTTTGGTCATACTATGTAATGAAATATTACTGTACTATAATGAAATAACACACTATATCAAATAAAAGAGACTTGATATACTGAAATCTTAATTAGCTTGAAATTTATATTTTTAAATTATTCATTCAGATAATCGGCCAAAAGTTTACTATGGACTATTAAAAGAACCTGACATTCAAGTACTACCTACACCAATTGAGGATGAAGAAGAAGCAGAAGAAACACCAGATAAACCAAAAAAGAAAAAAGCTAAAAAGGACAACATATTCATGAAAAAGCCTAAATCTGACCCTAATGCACCACCAAATGACAGAATTCCACTTCCAGAATTGTAATAAATTAATAATTTAAAAAATACATTATCTACTTTACAAAGACTCAATAAGTATTTACCATAATGTTAAATATGTCAATTATTATGTTAACAAATACAATTGGTCTTTTTAGGAAAGAAACTGATAAAATAGAAAAAGGAAAGGCTCTAAGAGAAGCATCAAAACGAGTCCAACTTGGTCCTGACAGCTTACCCTCAATATGTTTCTATACACTTTTGAACAGTGGACAAACTGCAATATCTGCTGATATTTGTGATGATTCCACTTTACTGGCAGTTGGCTTCAACAATTCCTTAATAAAGGTGACATTTTAAGTATTCCTGAATACTTAATACTGAAGTCAACCAATTGATATTTTTTTTTATATCAGGTTTGGACACTAACTACTCTGAGGTTGCGAGGAATGAAGTCTGCGGAGAAACTGCAAGATATTGACAGAGAAGCTTGTAAGTTATTTATCATATATATGTACAGTCAGCATCAACAAAATATTTACACTCAGAGTATTCAAATATATAAACGCAATCAAAAAGTTAATAATATCGGTACATTCAGTTACCTTATTATTGTCAACAACGTAGTCGAAAAAGATCGGGACGCTTAAATCGTCATATAGATCGTTACATTCAAAGCGCCTTAAATATGGTGACACCCGTCTCGTCATTGGTATCTAAGCATTGTATTCAAATTCTAGTGTTTACATGTCATTCCACTATCTATCAAAGATAACAATTATTTTATTACTTGTATTAAAGTTGAGGGCCGCCGTGGCGCAGAGGCGTAAGTGTCTGCCTGTAAAGGCGACGATTTGTGGGTTCGATTCCCACTCGGGGAAGATAGATTTTTCTATTTCCATTTTCTTCGCTCAGGAAATTAGGCAAAGCGCGGCGTTGAGTTCCACCACTGAACACGCAATGGCTCGAAAACGGCGGAAAGCGGGGACGGAGAAAGCAGGGACTAAGCAACGAAGTGTCTTAACACTAGGTTCCTGCAGTTCCTATGTATATTTGTTGAAGCAATAATAGCTGTTCATGCTCAAATATATACGATTCTTAATCGCAAAATAACAATTCTATAATTATCATAATTCTTTGCGTAAATAGCAATGCCTATTTTATATATTTATATTATAGCTTTCAAATCAGTCTAAGGTTAGTTCTGTGGTATGTGCAATTTTTATTTTTTAAAAGCCTATTTGTCTGTTGACGAAGGCCTCTTATCATTTCACCGCAGATTTTTTCTGCCACCATAGTTATGTCGTCATGCCAACGTCTAGTCTGCCTCACCTTCTTTGGCCTTCTCTTGCGTACCATTGAGTTACTATTTTACTCCATTTTTTACCTTTTTTTACCTCTTGCTGAGTGATCTGCCCATCGTCATTTCAGTCTTTTAGTCTGTTGTACTATTTTTTGAACTTTTGTTTTAAATCTTATGAACCTGTTCCTCTATTTATCCAATATTAGCACTCCCAACATGTTCTTTTCCACGGCTTTTTGACATTTAGCAAGTTTGTGTTGATATGCGATACACACCATGTTTTACTACCATTTTTAAGGACTGATAAAATACATGTGTTTATTTTTATGCTACTTTGCTAGTTGTTATTCTTCATCACTTCTTTCATACTCCTATATTTCTTCCAGCCGTTTTTTACTCTTTTATTGATTTTCTTTTTTATGTTTTCCTCAGGGGCTATCAACTGTTTTAAATACTACTGTACTCTTATTGGTTGTATTCCCACAGAAACTGAATGTTTTTCTCCATTCCTCATCGGTTTTTTTTTTAATGGTTAAATTTCAGGCCAAGTTTTTCGTTTTCGATTACAAGATCTTTTAGCATTGTATCGATTTCTTCTGATGTTCTTGCATATAGCACAATGTTATCTGCGAATCGAAGGTGTGACAATTTACGTCCATCGATGTTTATTCCCTCGCTTTCTCCTTTCTTGCAAAACTGGATTTTATGTGTTCAATTCCTTGGTCATGTAGTGTATCCTATATTTTCTCAAGAACCAAAGAGTCAAACGCCTTACTAACTTACTAGTAAGGCGTTCGATTTTATAATATTAAACAAAACTAATTAAATATGATGTTTTAATTGCCCCCCTTTTACTTTTAATGAAAAGGATATGAGTAGTTTTTATCCTTTTCATTTTATTTTTCTATTGTGCTCCATATTTTTGAATACTTACAATGCCTTACCACAGTTCCTGTTGTTGTTGAACCAATGACGGGATGAGTGTCACTATATTTATGACATCAATTTTTACCACATCAATTTTTTCATCATAAGACACCGAAAGGTACAGTTACAGAAAAGAAGGTACAGAAAGCTGACAAACTTAACTTTGCAGGCATAGGCTATTTATTTGTACGAAAGATACTACATTTATTCATATTATTTGATTGCACCATATTAAACGTTTATTTACTATTTTATCTATATAATAGGATTCCTTGTTTTCCTTTAATGGTATGGATCAACAACTTTTTTAATAATAATATTAACATCGACAGGTGATGTGTTGGTGAGAATGATGGAAGAAAAAGACAGGGACACATGCCGCACGCTATTTGGCCACTCAGGTCCCGTGTACAAAGTGGCTTTTGATCCATTTAAAACTCTTTTATTGTCAAGCTCAGAAGATGCAACAGGTGAGAAAAGATTACATGTTTTAAATACTACTTGAAAAACATGCTAGTGATTGTATAGTATGTTCCTTTAGATGGGGTGATTATTTACAACCAAACAGACCAAAAACTCTGAACAAAATTATGTGTTATGTTTACTTTGATATTTAAGAAGTGTAGAAATTAATTAATAACACATAAATTTTAAATTAAATTGATTTATATACAGCGTATTTAAATTTAGACACATTAGAGCACATATTATATTAATTACAATTAAAACCCAATTTCTTTATAAATATTGCCTTTTACATTTTTTTATTTAAATCCGTCTCGTATTCGTGGTCATTATTTAAATACCTATGTCTCGTTAATAAAATGTTAAAAAAATCACTCAGACGCTAACTAAACAACGCTTATAAGTTCATCATTCCCTGTATTTGTTTGTTACATGTCCTCAGTGAGGCTGTGGTCCCTGCAGTGCTGGACGTGCCTGGTAGTGTACCGCGGGCACGTGTGGCCGGTGTGGGACGTGCGCTGGTCCCCGTATGGGCACTACTTCGCGACGGCGGGCCACGACCGCACCGCGCGCCTTTGGGCCACCGACCACCACCAGCCGTTGAGGATCTTTTCTGGACACTACTCGGATGTTGATGTAGGAGTTATGACTAATTACTACACAGCTTCACACTTTAGTCCACTAATGGCAGGGTGGGCAGAGGAAACAACAGGAACTGTGGGAACATAGTGTTAAGACACTCCGTTCCCCGCTTTCCGTCCTTTTGAAGCATTGCGTATTCGCTTTGCTTGTTTTTGCCTAGATGTCAGAGCGAAGAAAATGAAAAAATCTATGTTCCTCGAGTGGGATCGACCGTACAAATCGTCCCATTTACGGGCAGACGCTACGCCTCTGCGCCACGGTGGTCCCCACTAATTAATATGTTGTGCTAAATATTCAATCTCTTATATTATTTTCACTGTATCTCTATTAATGTGAGAAGTCATACAACGTTGTCGTCAGTGCCAGTCCTTCTTAACGCTGTAACATAGTATGTGTCTTTAAATATAAGGGTAGTGTTCGGCCTCACTAATAATTAATTAGTTTCTTCCAAAGTTAGCTTGCATACTTGCCAAAGTGCAGTGTTTTGAGCCTACAATTTTTGTGTAGTGTAGGCTTTGTTACAAAATATACATTTTATTGTGTTTATGTTACTATTAATACCAAATAATAAAAATATTTTATATTTCAGTGTATACAATTTCATCCAAATTCAAATTACATCGCAACTGGGTCTAGTGACCGTACAGTCAGGGTTTGGGATTGTTTAACTGGAAGCCAAGTCCGATTAATGACGGGACACAAGGTAATAAATGATTCAATTATTTTGTAAAATAATAATAAATACTAACTACTTGGTAAATTAAGTACTTATTACAAAAAATGATATATAACAGTTAATAGTATGACTATTATAATAAAATAATATAACTATAGTATAATAAATGAGGACCATCGCGGCACAGAGGTGCAGTGACTGATTGTAAATGCGACGGTTTATGGTTTCGATTCTCACTTGGAGAGGATAGATTTTGTCATTTCCATTTTCTGCACTCTGACTACTACACAAAGTGCGTCCTGCCACACAATAAGTAATGCCTCGAAAGGCGAAAAGCGGGTGAGGAATGGTGTGTCTTAACAATAGGTTTCTGCGCTTAACTTTGCCTTTTTTGCTATGGGCGAGGTAAAGCGTGAAGTTAAAAATGTTTACAATATTTTCAGTCAACACCTTATACTCTGGCGTTTTCTGCCTGTGGTCGGTGGATAGCATCAGGCGGAGGCAATGGGGAGATAGTTATATGGGACATATCGACGGGTCTTCCCACCGCCACGCTGCCGCCGATGCATACTGCGCCAATTCACGCTTTGGCTTTCAGTCGCGACGGTACCATACTGTCATCTGGTAAGAAATCTTAGTTTTTTTTATAGGGCAATAGGCTTACGAAAAATTGCTTTCAAAAATTATATTTTATATGCGTCATGTTTCCTGTTCCTTACTGGTATTTATTTTATGAAAAATAATATTTCAAAGAAAATTTTAGATGAAACATTTCATATGCATTAAGCACTTCTAAACGATTTTATTATTACTTAATTTTTGAATGGATGCGTTCTCTGACAGCCACAAATACTTAACTTTGAATGAGAATATGTCAAGTCAGTTTCATTGCCTGATATTATATTATTCGTACATTTTGTCGCTACACTAGTTTTGCATACATCTATCACATTAATTTTTATCACAGGTTCCTTGGACTGCACTATCAAGCTTTGGGACTTTGCAATTATTACTGACGAAACCATAACTGAAGAAAATGGAACAAATAGCAACGTACAAAAAGAAGAAAAATTTTTGCTAAGATCTTTCGCAACGAAAAATTCTCCTATTAAAAATTTACATTTTACTCGGCGTAATCTTTTGCTAGCTGTTGGTTCGTATGAAGGAAGCTCATAAGATATGATAATGTATTTTAAGAATAAATAAATATGTTTTATATTATGATTTTTATTAACTACAGTGATTGCAAAAAATATGATCTTTCAGCTGTTATAAATTGAATAGTTAAATTCAATATAGATTCATTGCTTCGGGACACCTGTGCTTTCATGGCTTGTTTGAAGTCTTCTTTTACTCCTTTATCTGCCCCACGAGTACCAATACGGCGTTGCCCTAAATGTTGTTGAGAATTAGGTAATATATCTAGTGCAACATTTTTACCTTGTTCATTCCAAATAAAGCTTAACTCTTCCAAAAAATCAATGTGAATAATATATGTTGGAAAAAGATGATAATGAAAAACACCTTTTTTTCTTATAGTGTCCATGATATTAATAAATATAGACTCTTCTTGAGGCCATCCTAGTTGCATTAAGACTAATATATGGCCATAAGTTAAATCAGTGTTATTGCCTGTTTTCAACAATATTCTTATGAGTAATGTACAGAAGTAGTGCATAATTGCAACTTTAGTTAAAGGGAGAAAATGAAGATGTCTATGTTTACCACCAACAATGAGGTCTGACTCTAGCACTCCTTCAACTGAAGGTAATAAAGGTAAAGCAGATAATATATTTTCAACGCATGCTGTGTAATTTTGTTGAGAAAAATTTAAAGATACTTTGGTTATAAAACTTGTTATATTGTTTGGTGTAGTATTTGAATTTACTTCATTATATCTTCCCCGATATAGGGCTAGTTCTTCAGAAAACTCATTTAGCCAAGGTTTAACTTGTAATTGGGTTGTCAATTTTACAAATTCTCTTGTAATAACTTCATTGCGATGTAAAAGCTCCCAACAGTTGGCAGCAGCTTGAAACTGATGTGCTGATATTCCTGTTACTTCAATATCTCCTTTCCGTCGTTTTGAAGGTGCCATATCAGGATCCGATAAGGCTTCAACTAAGATATGATTACCTTTCAATGATTTATGTTCATACAATGATCTTAGGAAAAACACAATACCACAGTATAAAAGTTGTAGGCAGTCATCAAAATTTCTCAGATTTAATAACTTTTGATAATATGATTCTTTATTCAAACTATTGTTATAATTAACCAAATAAGAATCCCATCCTAATTGTCTTCCTAACAATTCCAATACTCCATATAGTCTTTGCCATGGGTCAGAAATATCATGTTCTGTTTCATCATATATATAAGAATTGTAGAAATCTATGGCTTTTACTACTAACCGTTGAAGTAATCTAGGAGATTCTAGTGAACTAAGTAAAGGTAAAGTTTCTACTACAAGCAAGCGGGCATATCGGTTATCATAAAAAAATTTCTCAGCATTTATAAGTGTTTTAACAAGGCTATCAACACCCAATTGAGGAAATTTTTTCAATAATAATACCAATAATCTGCAATGTTCCATTGTGTCATCACTGTTTTCTACACTTGTCTTAAGAATTGTCAACTGAATGTCGGGACAAATATGGTCAAACATTTGACTCATAAAACTTGGTTCATTTGATTTAAGAGCATTAGCAATAGCAGATATTTCCGGCAGCAAATTTGGCAAATTTTGTGGTACCAACATCAATGAGCTAAAACACTCTGCAGCTTCTTGTACATTTCCAGACTGCTTTTCCATTAAATAAGCTTCAAATTGAATGTTAAAATTAGTTGGAAATAAAGTTTTAGCAGTTAACATCCAAGCTTTAGCAGAATACATGTTATATTTTTGAGCTTCTTTAGCTCTTGATATAATATAATTTTCGTCTTCATCAGACGTAACTTTTTCAATTGCAGGCATTATTGAAGTAATCTTTATATCTAATTTGTATTTTATACATACAGTTTGGTTAATATTATTTTTATCTTGTATTGAATTTAAACCTCAATTAATTAGATACAATAACCTTGGCTACTTAGTCTTTTTGTTATGCCAGTGAGCGTGCCAGTAGAGCACAATTCACTTCGGAGAACACTTGAATAAAAAACACTCAAAAGAAAAATGCATGTTTAAAAGATATTATCAAATCAAAGATCCAGATTTTGTTATTAATACTGCTCAGAAACACTGACAAGTGAAAAAATGACAATTGACAAATTTTGATCAATGCAAAATTAAAAAGAAAGTAGAATGTGGTCATTATGACCGCTTTATTGATACAAATCAAAGAACTATTCTTATATTATTATTAAGTTGTATTGATATAAGTGAGTGATAAGCTCTGGTTTTAAAAAAATAATATTTTTCAAGACTTGTAAAGACAAAAAAATAAGCAGTATTTATATTCTCAATTATTTAAATATAACAATATACACATTTTGTAATGGCATAAAATTAATTCCATTCAATTCCAATGGCTACTGTGGAGTCGCTTGAATTTGCTTTCTTTCAGCGGACACTCAAAGAAACATCTTAGTTGAACTAATACAAATTTAGAACTGAAGCTGAAAATTTAATAATTGAGCCTTTTAACTTGTCCTGTAAAGTTTTAATTTTTTGTGTATTATCTATGGAGTTTACACCTAGGATTGTCATCTAACACAATATACAAACGACGTTTGAAATAAATTAAAGAAGAAGAATTTAGAGTATTGTCCACAGAAGACTATTTGTTAGGCAAATATTTAACTTTAAACAGAATATTGAGATTGTTTATTTACAAACAATCACTTACGTATTAGTGGGAGCTTTTATTAAAATAGGTTTTTAAAAATGGACCAATGATACTACCTACTTCTAATCATAAAAGCGCCTTAAAATCAACAAACAACAGTTTAGTTATGAATACATATGATAGTAGTGATTATGCTATCGCTGAGCTTGTCAAGGATCATATTTTGGAAAATATTTTTTCATATTTATCTTTACGTGATCTTAAAAATTGTGCACTAGTTTGCAAAACTTGGTTTAGAATATTAAGTGATGAAAATAATGATGTTTGGAGATTACACTGTGTAAAAAGATTAGCGGAAGAAGTGCTGAAATCTGACTTGCTTTCCAACTTGCCAACATATAAAACCAAATTAAGAGCATTTTACCATGCATGGAGCCCCTATGATTGTTCTAGAAACATATACATCAAACCTAATGGTTTTACTTTACACAGGTATTTATGTTACATTTATTTCTTATTATTTAAAATCGAAATTATTTGCTGTTGTGTATTTGTACATTAAATTTGTAGAAACCCTGTTGCACAAAGTACAGACGCTTGTAGAGCTAAGATTGGATTCTATAGAGGAAGACATGCTTGGGAAGTGATTTGGGAAGGCCCTTTGGGAACAGTAGCTGTGGTTGGGCTTTCAACAAAAGAAGCGCCATTACAATGTCAAGGTTATGTTGGACTTTTAGGTTCAGATGAACAAAGTTGGGGATGGAATTTAGTTGATAATCATCTATTACACAATGGTGACACTCATGGACATTATCCACTGTTAAGCAATTGCCCTAAATATCAAGTGAGTTTTCTTATAATTATAGACAAATGTATTTTAATTTGATAAATTCAATTAAAGTTATTGCTTTATACAGGTAGGAGAACGTATAAGAGTAATTTTAGACTGTGAAAGCCGAACATTGTCATTTGAGAGAAATCATGAATTTTTAGGAGTAGCATTTCGAGGTAATCAATTTTTTTTTGAAAATCTTATGTTAACTCTATAATATTTAGTATAAAAGAATATCCTTTTTAGGCCTTCCAGTAAAAAAAAAGTTGTACCCAACAGTTTCAGCAGTATATGGGAATACTGAGGTGTCCATGGTCTATTTAGGCCCACCTGCTGATGGCTGATATCCTGAGGCAGGAACTTTTAAGGATTCAAGTTCTAGTCGCAATGTTTTATCCATTTTAACTTTATAGTTTTTCTAGTCAAAAAATATTATGTTGTTGAACAGAAACATTATTTTGTTGCATCAAGATAAATTTTGTATATTGATTAATAGTTACAAGTGAGAGATGGGATTGGGGACATTGGTAAAGATTAAAATAATAAATATATATTTTTAAATGATTTCTAATTAAAATGTTTGGTTATGATTAAAGCTTAAAATTAGATACTAAATTTCAAAATCATTTTTAATCTAATCACTCATCATTAAGTGGAAGGGTTATTTCCCTATTCTAGAAGACAAATTACACTTTAAGTTTCGATTTGCAATAACCACTGGTATTTTTTGTCAGGTATATTGGTTAAACTTCATTTGAAAATAAATCAGATAACAATATCATTTTGATGTCAAATAACTATTCATATTGAATAAATTGCTATTTTATATTTAATAAAGTGAAATGACTTTTAAGTTACAATTTTTTTATTTCAGATGTAAAATTCCTTTTATTCTTCTGGCTATTTTAATTATTTCTAAGCCAGTTGTTGCTATTAAATATATTTTAGGCATAAATATAATAGTGCCTAATAAGTTGTAAAATAACATTAACATGCTTAAATTATCCAATAACATACTTTTTAAAATAAATCAATAAAGTCAATAAAACAAACATTGTAATCTATCTTATTTTTATTGATGACAATTTTCTGTACAATCAACTGATTGAAGTCTAACGTGCAAAAGCGAATTTGAGATGACTTGATTTATTTAGAGTATTCTTATATTTAGGTGCTAAAGTACAGGACTTCGGTGCCGTCCGCTTAAGATTATTCATCACAAATTTGACTAGTTTCGTCACGGTTATTTACGGTATGAAACGTTAACTAGGTCACCCTCGCTAACAGTATAGATTAGTACTCAAAAATATTTTATATGCTTCATATTTTGAATATGATCACACGAATTTAAATGGTTTTTATCTGTGTATGTAATCTTAACCATTTCAAATAAAACTATTGAGGTGTAATTACCTCGGACGGACCACGGTCACTTACAAATATTGGCGTATTTAGGTTGTTTTAAAGGGGCCGACTCTTGAGATATAGAGTTCCATGGAGCCTAGTTAATCTCCAGAACACAAATAGTACCTTAAATTATGTTTGAGCAATAAACGGTGAACACATGAATTTATCAAAAAGCGCGTAAAGCATAGATACTTGGTATGTTCACCTATACCATTTTTTTCTAATAAATCGAGTTTAGAATTTAGAATTGACTGCTGCAAAAATATTTATTATTTTTGAGTTGCTTTGTTACCACCCTGCCCTTCCCCTATATACGCCAATGTGTACAAACTGTTAATTTTAATATATATATCTATATTTTTCATTTATTCCAAAAAATCTGTATCACTTCATTAATATTTTGTAAATAATACATTTATGACATAATTTATTTATAAATTGTTATTATATTGTTCTAACTTGAGGTTAATTTTCTTATAAAAAAAATTATGTTACATGAAACATTTATATTTTCAATACCTTAAATTAATCTCAAAAAAGAAAACTTTATTGTCCCTGTCCGTCTGTCATGATCATTTTTCCCTAAATCGCAATACCTCAAAATCAAGCTAAAATTAATATCAAATATAAACCCATGAAGAGCGAACAAAATGAAATTTTAAAGTTAACGCAATTTCGAACGAAGAACCGAGCGTCTTTACTTCACATTTTACATGAAATTCATCACGTAATTAAAACTTAAAAAGTAATTCTTATGATCTAGGAGTATTAAATTTAGTAAGGAGTTATAGCATATAAATAAATATCTGTAAATTAATAGTTAAAAAATCTATCAAAAATGTATATCTTTATGGCACATTATAAAAGATGTGCATATCATTGTAAATTTAAGTCTTTCAATATTTTGTAGTACTTTAGGCCTCTACCTGCGCCATCGGCCGCGTAGTCAAATGAGAATAATTAAGATTTGTGTATGACACATTCTAATTGTCCGAGATAATTCTGAAATTCAAAATTACAATGGGCTACACAGAACTACTAACTACGTTTGACTAGCCCACCTCCATTAATTACTATTCAAATCAATAGTTCAAATTTATAATACCTCTGTTACTATAGAAATATTCATTTACCTGTCATAAATGACTTATACTATTGAAATTCAGAACAAAAATATTTTCATCTGTTGTATTTAATACAATTGACAAATGAAGTGATACAAACTTTTAACACAAACAACATTTTGAATATAATTCACCAATAATGCAAATATATCAGTAATCATCATACATCATTTATTGTAACACTGATTATAAACAAACACTAATCATCGCATAGAACTATCAACAACTATATACCTATACATACATAATGGGCAACATTGAAGATATAACGTATACATATAGATACATACGTAAGTAGCTGGATCCACTGTAAATATATTTCCAAAACAAACTACATTATGCAACATTATATTATATGACTATGGTAAAATTCATTCACTTATTTAAACGCTTCAACAAGCTTTTACCTCTATTATTGCAATCCTTACCTAGCAATGAGATTATAAGATTAATCTAGAAAACGATTGCCGATGTACATATTACGTATGAGCATTCGTGAATATCACAGCAGAAAGGCCGACTCAAGAACGTTTACAATGCATAATATGATGTGTCAAACATGATTGTTATAACAATTACTAGTCAACAGGCCCTTCTAGTTTCCTGTCGAGTAAATGATCCCTCATGTGTGGTTTTACCTTGGTTGGTGGGAATTTTGTCAAACAAAAATCAGCGACGAGACAGAATAGCTTGCAGAGTAAGGGGCAGAGGATAGCCTGGTGAATAACGGCAGCTATGCGATACCAAGGACCATCGAACGGGTCCAAGATGGCAGGACACAGCATGTGGTTCAGGTTCACTTGTGCTGGCTGGAAGAGAATCACATGTTGAATATATTACGATGTACTTTTATTATTATAATTATGTACATTCACTTAGGGCAATCGTAGCGCACAAGCACAGCGTCTAGCTTCTATACGCAACGGTTTGTGAGTTCGATTTCCATTCAGAGAGAAATATTTTCATTTTATATTTAAGTATTTTCATTTTTTCGCTCTGCTCTCACTCAATACAATATCTCAAAATGCAAAAAGCGGTGATGCAAAGTTGAAAAATATATATCTTAAAGTTAAAGTTTGCATATAGCAAGGAAAATATATAGTGACATATTAATCACGTGTTTATTGAAGACCCACCATAAAATACACTATATGTATATGTTTTTAATTATGTATATATTTAGTTTTGACCATGTGCGGCAGATCTTCTATATCTCTACATACTAGATACATTTCGTACAAATTTGAGATTGAGATGAACATTGCATGTTAAGTGGAAAAATACCACACTTTGAAATTTTCATTAAATGAAAATGAATCATTCTCCGAGTGGGTAACTAAACAACCAAGGCATTCACGAGACACTACACTGTTGCACTATGATTGCCTCAATGGTAATTAATAAATAATACTTACAATTGCAATAACTTGTAAAATAATAAAGTGGTATAAGAGATTAAGGCAATAACTAAAAATAGCCCAATTAAAATCCCAGAATGGTTCTACATTATACACACCTGAAAAGAAATATAATGATTGATTATAATGTTTTTTATACACTATTGTGAGATTTTATTGCAAACATACCACCAATCCTTAGTAGGTAGTATGGTATGACAAACATCATACCATGTTGTATCCAATATAGAGCAGCTTCTGCTAAAATCTGATATAACATTTTATATTATTACCTAAATATATTGTTTTCTTTGATCTAGAAAGTAATGCTTTAAAATCAAACATTCATGAGTAATACAATTACAAGGATAAATAGTTAAAAATATTTTGTGACATAATTACAGATTAAACATTTATAGATAAAGTATAATACTTTTTATCAAACTAAACATTTAAATAAAATAAAATATGGTCAAGCCACATCCAGTTTCATCTTTACCTTACTTAACTTGGTCCCTTTGACCTTGTTAGGAATGTAAATGGTAAAATATAATTTGCTACATTTTTATTCTAACTGACCTCAAATTCAAATATACATTCTCTTACATGTCCTAACACAGTTATGGTCACATCTCGAGCGGAATTAGTGTAATTAAAAGAAATTTATGAAGTCAACTGAAATAACTCACTTGATACATATATAAGATAATAAAATCAGTATATGAAACTTTCTTATATAAAAATATCCAAATGGATATTGTCATATCATATATGTTTATTTAATAGCCATATGTAATACTAACTGTTCTTGAAGCTGTTTCTGGAAATAAAAATGCCAGTAAGGGGCCATTTAGTAAGTTCAAATGAACTCGAAATAATGCTGTCACTGTCTTACTAGGTGGAGCTGCTAATAAATATATCTGAAATTACAAATATATATATTTATTAAGTAACTAAACTGTATAAAGACAAAACACAATGAAATGAAAAAATAGCATTAAGTTGGTATTTTCCTAGTTTCTTTATTTAACATACAAACTACATAAGCTAAGCTTAACTTTCTAATGTGCAATAAGAAATATAGCAAGTTATGTATTAATTTGCCATAACAAATGAACACATAATTTAATAAATAATAAAACTTAATGAGTAATGTATAATTGATGTCAAAATACAAATCTCTATCTCTATGAAAATATAGTTATATTTTATGTTGTAGTAAAGACTACAGAACAGAGGCTATTTTTTAATAAAAGTTATATTTCTTAAAAGTTTATTTGAATATATTTTAAATATTGTTAATAAAAAGTATAGAATGAAAATTAAATTATAAAATAAATAACTTACTTGGATTAATGTTGTGACATGACATGGGTTTAATAAATATATAACCGTGCGCGATGCGAATTTAAAACCAATTTCCATCCCCCATAAGAGAGCTAGAAGTATAACAAGTAATCTTTTGCCTCCTCTGTCGCTTTTAAGGTAAAGATTTTCATGAGGGATTTGTAATTTTGGGAACGTTTTAATCTTAAACAGATAAAAATCATTAAAAATCGTTATACAAAGTATAGTTATGTTGGTAGGTACGTCGTTTAGAAATAATACTTCACAACTATTTTTAGTAATATTGAACCTGATTTTGGAAATAACTTACAATTATATAGACACAGGCCGTAATTACTATTAATGTTTCGATTAATTGCCTCTGAGGTGTTAAAAAATAAGCACATTCCGGGCCCACATTTCTAGGTACTGCTTTGTTAGCACCACTATAAGCCCATTCAAACATTGCAGTTAATTTCTATATACTTAATTTAATAAATTAAATATATTTGTCATGAGTGTATAGATTTTTTAAAATAATTCACTTCCTTTCATTTCCCGCTAATTGACAGTACGATTTAAGTGTTGCAAGTTTATTTAACCCTTGCTTACGGCTTTGCTTACGATTGTCTATTTTATGTTATTGTCTATGTTATATGACAAAGTTGAAAATTTAATGTTGTAATAATAAATAAGTTAGTCTTATTATTAAGACTATTATTATTAATAAATAATATTAGTCTAATTCTTAAGCTAACATGCAATTATATGGTACAGCGACTAAAGGAGAGTAAAAAACACAACCCTCCGAGAAAAACTGAACATTGCTGCAGCATGTTATTAGTACATAAATACTTGATTAATATTACATATATTTTACCTATAAAAGTCACGAAAAATATTAAGTTTATTAAACTTGCAACTTTTACTATGTTTTAAATTTCTTTGTTGAAATCAATTTTAGTATTTTCGCTGGCGACGTTATTTGTTTTCAATTTCAAACTTATCCAGTTTACAAGATTGTATTTTAGTTTTTATTTAAATGGGATGCTAAACCAAGCACAAGTGGACGAAAATCGATTACAGCCAGGGGGGTGAAACTCCCATACAAAATAAGTTTCAAAGGAAACTAGCGCCAACTCTCGCCCAGGACGTAAGAAAGTTTGATATTTTTTACGTATTACGCCACTAGATGGCATTAACAGGTAGGATAAATTATAAAATTAAAATTATTTCATTATTTTTTATTTTCTTTACTAATAACTTTATTTTCATTTTTAATGTTATTTTATTTTTCATATTTTAAATAAAATTAGCTTATTTATTTTAATGGCAACATTGTATAACTACTAAGGTATGGCAGCATCAGGGGGGTGAAACTCCCATACAAAATAAGTTTCAAAGGAAACTAGCGCCAACTCTCGCCCAGGACGTAAGAAAGTTTGATATTTTTTACGTATTACGCCACTAGATGGCATTAACAGGTAGGATAAATTATAAAATTAAAATTATTTCATTATTTTTTATTTTCTTTACTAATAACTTTATTTTCATTTTTAATGTTATTTTTTTTTTCATATTTTAAATAAAATTAGCTTATTTATTTTAATGGCAACATTGTATAACTACTAAGGTATGGCAGCATACTTAATGTTTTTAAAAATTTGTGCTCACTTTTGTGTTCTGGATGTTACTGAAATTTTCTTGGTGTTTATTATGATAATTTAATATCACGTTGCCTTTTACTGGACTCTGATACTTGTTTTGACGATCTACCTTAGGAAGATACTCAAATCTTTGATTTCTTACGTCTACGGATTAACTTGTTATTTCTTTTGCAGTAATGATGGTAAGTGTGACCAATAGGTGTTTTTAATTATATCGTTAACGATAATTAGCCGAAATATGTATTTGTGTAAAATATTTATTCATTTTCATTTAAAAGTGAGGATAATATATAATGGAGATACTAAATATAACTTCTTAGTAATCTAACATACACATCGTATATGTTTATTTACTATACTCGTATATAAATTTGAGTTCGCCTATATTAATAAAAATGTTTAAAAAGATTGATTGACACTAAAATCCATTGACACTAAAATCAAAACTGTAAATATTCTAAGAAACCTATAAACATCAATATTAAATTTCACTTTATAATACTCATAATTTATGATTTATTATATTAGTTAACATAATAGATATTTTTTATTGTTAAATTATTATTGCCAAAATATTTTTATAATTGTAAGGCTTTAAATATTGATTTTTTATTATTTCAGAACACAAGACACTTCCCATCGAATGTCAGAAAACTGCTGAATTCTTTTATCTCTGATAAATTGTTTGATTTGCTTAATGGTCATTCTTATAAAGGCATGTCATGTTGATTAAATTGATTAAAAATCTTGACATTAAATTAATTACTCATAGTTGGTGAAAATGTGTAAATAATCTTAAGTTGCAAATAAACAACCTTTAATATGAATGACCTCTTTAAAGTATAAGCATATGAATTTTGTAAAAAAGAAATAAAAATTTAAACTGATAGTCAAGTGTTTTATTCCATTAGAAGATAAAACTTGTCTTGCAAAATACTATGTATATAACAACAATATTCATATCAACCAGATTTAAATTTATTTTATTCTTTTAATAATAGTTATTTTGAAAATATACCTAATATTTTAAAAATATATGAAATTCCGGATATTCTAAACTGCCACCTAGTGAAATTTTTTAGTACTAATAACGCCCTCTCTCGCCCAGGACAAAAAAGTTTGTATTGAAAAATATCGAGAGTTGCGCATCTATACCAGTATTAGTGTATCATCTATGATTACAGCGATATCAACATTAAATTTAGATTGAGACTGCAGAGGATGCACTCCTATTCATTACTATTGAGATTTAATGTCACTTCAGTCGGGCTTTTTGTTTTTCAGAATGTTTGTATTATAAATATGATATGCTTACTATAGTGGATCCTTGTTTGCGTTGCTTTTGTGTTCCCTAATTATTAATAAAAAGTATCGGTTAGACGCGAATCGGATTTTTGATATTTGGTGTGTTCCACAGGATTACAAACCTGGATATTTGGTACTAATCAGTCCAAAGTCAATTTCCTTTTCATTCTGAGAAAAATGACATGAAGGGATAAACAAATAAATAAAATATGAGTGGATATGAGTGATACGCTGTAAAATTGTATGCTGTTATAGCTTTGACTCACACCTTATAGTGTGCAAAGCGAGCTTTTACCGTTGAGGTATTTTAAACGGATGGTCAATCTGCAATAATGAAACGGCAAGGTTATATAATATTTATACGGCCTTATTCATAAAAAAGTCTTATAGAACGTTTTAAGCATATTTTAGTTAACACGCTCTTTAGGCTTATAGAACGTTCGATAAATGTTTGTATTCATAAACACTCTATAAGCCTTCTATAACTAAAGTGTCACTAATTTGATTTATACGTTCACAATGTTGCCACTATACTGAAGTCGGTCGACTTGTTGCCGAAAATACCAGTAAATCCACAGATGATAAGTGACAAACGCATTGACATAGTACGACCACAGATAATATTACGTACAAAAATATATTATTGGATCTGGCTTGACATATACCGGCTTGATTTACGTCGTTGTTATCACAAAAACGCGAATGTTTATTTTATTTTAGTTTATAAACTTACTTAATTTTTAAAAAGTTAAGTCAAAAGAAGTAAAACGACAAAGAATTGAAAATTGTTTAGACGTGGACAAGTATTACCTATGTTCTGTGCACCTTTCTTATGTAGAATTTATTATTAATAAACTTGTTAATAACTAAATATAGTTAATAAATATCGAACAAAATGTAAATTGTTATATTGTTTTGTTTACGAAATTGAAATTGACAGTCTTGATGACAAGTGACTCGACGACGTCATATCTATGCTCATATTAGTATGAGCTATAATCAGCTGTTATATGAATCGGCCATCTTTGGACGTTAAAACACTCTTATAGTAGGGTTCTCGGCTCTATAACTTTATGATAGGTTCATAGAACTGATTGGCACTAAAATGCTGTTATGAATAACGTTTTTTGACAACTGTACTAAATCGAGTCTTTAAGCGTGCTATAACTTTTTATGAATAAGGCCGATAGTTTTTACTAACCATGTTATATCCAACGATGTTACAACCATTTTGAATCGATGAATCAAAAGAAGAACGACAAAAGGATAAATGATACTTGTACAAAAATTATTATGGTAAAAAGGTATGAAAATATGTACCTACATCCGGTGGTGCCAAGATGAAGATTCATGGATTACAATTTCACTAAAATAAATAATTTTATTAATTGTTAAATAAAGCTTTTAAGATGTTTTGATTTGGTAAATTGCTCGTATTTTGGACGACATAATGGGAGCAAACGCTAGGAATACGTACATAAGGATATACATAGTAAAGAATACCTACTACCCGTGACCACGGACTACTGCAAAGTGTTCGAAACGTCGGGTTTCCCAAATAATGTTAATATACGCGATAAATCCGGTTAAATTGTTTTATTTAAAATGTATAAAAATCGCGAAAATCAAAGAACTTATTAAAAGAATATAATATTTGATAGTAGCTTCAAAATGAATAAAAACAACTATAATTACTAGAGGACTAAATTCTCTTAATGAGACCGAAATATATCCACATTTTCATATGAAAACTCAACTTTCATTATTGGCTATTTGCTTGTATCCTTTGAGGTAAGATCCTTACAAAAAAAAAACGAAAAATTACAAAAAATTATAAAGTTATACCTGTAGTGTAACTGAAACAAAATTAATGCATACGGCCTCAAATTTAAGTTCGTCAATTTTTCTAAGTTCTCTAAACTAAACATGAAAAGTTTCTGTTAACCTTTAATTATTTTACGAGGGTCAAACTGAAAGTTCTTAGAAAATCAAAAACTAAGCATTCTAGCAAGTTATTAGTTTTATTATAACTTTTCAAAATAGCGTCCATTTACATCAATACATCGCTGCATTCGATGGAACCATTGAGAAAAGCACCTTGCCCACTCGGCCTTAGGGGTCTCTTCAACGGCGTTTTGAAACGTAGCCACTGCTTCTTCGGCGTCCATAAAATGTTTTCCTCGAAGTTTTTCTTTTATTTTCGGGAATAAATAAAAATCGCAGGGTGCGAGGTCAGAGCTATACGGCGGGTGACCCAGTAATTCCACGTCTAAGGTCGCCAAATAGTCGATCGTTTGCCTGGCGGTGTGCTACGAGGCATTGTCGTGATGAAGGAGGATCCTGCTACGAGGTCGTTTCTCTCGAACTTTTTCCAAGACAAGTGGCAAACAGTTGTTAGTGTACCACTCTGCATTAACCGTTTTCTGATCCTCTAAGACAACTGTCGCGTAATGACATGTATTTCCGAAAAACCGAGGCCACCATCTTTTTTCCAACACTTCGACTTCTCTTCACTTTAGTTGGCAACTCTTCGGAAGGAAACACCCATTGAGCAGACTGTCTTTTGGTTTCCGGATCATAACAGTAAATCCAGCTTTCGTCACCCGTTAGTATGTCGAACACAGCATTTGAGTCACCTCCGTTAAATTTTTGGATAATTTCTCGGCACCAATCAACACGGCGGAGTTTTTGAGCCTCGGTCAAATTATGCGGTATCCAGTGGGCACAAAGCTTCCTGACCGCTAAATGTTCATGGAGGATTTTGTGCACTTGACTCATACCTATGCCTAGACTTGTCCGAATCTGCTGATAGGTCACTTTTTTGTCAGTCTCTATCATACGCCGCACAACACTGATATTATTTTCAGTCGTCGCTGTAGAAGGCCGTCCCTCACGCAAATCATCGGTGAGATTAGTTCGACCACGTTTGAATTCATTAAACCAGTTGTAAACTGTGGCATGAGATGGGGCTTCATCGTGAAAAGCCAATCGAAGTCTATCATAACTTTCTTGTTGACTAATATGACATCGAAAGTCATAAAAAATCATTGCACGAAAATTTTCTCGGCTTAAATTCATTGTAACGTGCACAGACAATTTTCAATTTGCCGCCAAATCGTAAAACAAATGACAAATGAATGAAATGTATACTCAATATTTTTGGTAAAGAGTTCTATTTTCAAAATTTAAACTTATTTTTTTAATATAATGCTTTTAAGTTGCCAGTTCTAAAAACTTTCAGTTTGACCCTCGTATTGGTTAAGTATATGTTCGAAAAATATAATACTTATATTGCACTAATTTACATTATTAATTTTTTAAATAACACATTACTTCAGTATATAACGAACTTATCTCTATAAGATATCTCTTCCAGCCAGCCAGTGGTGGTGGTGAGAAAAGTGCCATTATCGATCATATATATCATCAAATACATATATGCACATACTTTATACAAAAATACATACATACACACATACATATATACAGATTTTATATATAAAACAATATAATATAATACGATATAATATAATAAATACATAAGCTGTATAAACGTATTTATAAGATGAAGAACGCTTGGTGTAGAACCATTTTTGAATTGTTCTTACCTATTTAAATCAAACATGCTTCTAGGTAGATTTTTAGCGTTTAAAATCTTTAATGAATAGAAGTGGCTTTTCTAAACGTTAATGTTGTCTTTGACTTTGAAAATAACAGGCTGCATCAATTCCCGGATCTGATACATATACTGAACAAATTGTGCTATGGTTTTTGAAAATATTTTCGAGCAAACTACCAATACGAGGCATTCTATCAAAAATCACAGAATTATATATTTTATTATATTTATGCGTGGAAATGACTGAGTTTTTGAATATGTCATACTTTCATATGTCCAGGTCCGGGATAATGAAAGATAGTAGATTCCATAATGTACTCGTAGAGTACTTGAATTGTACAATACATTACTGCTATACCTGTTATAAAAACTACTAAAAACAATCCATCCTTTATCTCTATCTAGCGATATACTAAAATTCATCAAAATCGATTCAGTCTTAAGGCGTGATAACGTAAGAGACATAATTACTTTAGAAATTATAACTAGTAGGCATAGGGATGATACTTAGGTATATTAATAAAACTATTTATTGATTTTAAGTTATTTATTAAAAAGAAAACTTAAAAACAACTATGGTGCTATATGTAATATTAGACTATCTACAATGGCAGTGCTTACACGAACATGTAATATGGAGAAATTTACTATAAAATATTAATATTATATTATATAATAAAAGCAAGTATAGATTGATACCTATTATACTGTTCTCTTGCATCATTGAGTTATTTTCTTCGCAGTGATTAATTTTGAATTTGAATTAAAATAACCAAAATCCACTAAACAATCATATATACATGTATATTTATATAGGGATAAAAAAAATCAGTTCTATCAGAAATGTTCCTTCTGAGAAAGTTGATAAATATTAAAATGTGTTTTTGTGACTAGTTGCAATAGGTACTAATCCATCTGTAACCCGGATTTTAATTGCTAAGCTTTGATAGTTTTGTAATTTAAAATTCTGGTAAAAAATCTTAAAAATATATGTTATATCATATAAAATTAAATAATCTATACAATACCTTATTCTTAAGGATATATTACTTTGGTGTACATTTATTATAATATGACCATGACCATTTTTTAAATTTATTTTAAAATATTACCTGATTTTCCGATCTCCTTATTGATAAACTTCGTAAAGGAAAACCAAAAAATAAATTACCATCTAATATTATATTATTGTGTTGTGTCAATATGTTGTATTTTTAATGCAAACAGCACATCGCGATACTCGTTGGAGAAGTCGTCCAGACTTTAGAGTTTCTCTCTCGGGCATAGAGAATTGTTTATTGTCGTCTATTGTCGTAAGCCAGAAACTGAGCTTGTTAACGAAATGATGACATGTTCCACCTTCTCCATTACATTCAATAAATGGTGTGGCTCGGAAGTCCTCTAAGCAGGAGCCCGGGCTAGCCAACGCCTGGCCACCTCCTTGTCCACCAGCACCAGTATGCTATTGAAATATTAAATTACCGTTAATTTATCTTATTCCTATAAGGATTGTAATCTTTATATGTAAGTATATTATTATTTTTAATTATTTACAATTTGTCTGCTTGGTATAAATAACTAAAATAAAGCTTAAGCTTAATCTTACTACATGTAGTTATATCACACACTTTAAAAAGTTTAAGTTTCTTTTGTTGCCTGGATTAAATTGGTTCGCGTATTGTACACGGTATTATATCTTTTTTAAAATTTAATTTTTATATATTTTTCTTGTATATAATAAAGTGTTATTATTATTATTAAAGTTAAAAGGCTTGTAAGTGGGTTAATTTTGTGTATAAAAATATCCAGTTAATAGGTATGTTTTGTGTAATGTTTCATTTACTTACCATAACAAAACTGTATCCAATCCATAATGAATTCCAGCCTGCAGGGCAATTCGGTATATCAAGAGTTTGACTATGGACAGCTATTACATTAGCTGGGACTTCACAAACTACACATCTGGAAATGTATCTAGCTATTTCGTTGTTTTCTACCGGCATCATAGGAATCGGTTGGTTTGTAGATAACCAGTAACTTCTGTCATTTCTGCTAGCATAATTACAGACATCATTAAGATCACAAAACAGGAACGGCATAGTGCTGAATTTTCGAACACACGAGCCTGCGTATCCTAAATCTTGGTTATGCGCCTTTTCATTGCCATCAATGTATAGTAGAGAGTATCCATCCCAAAGTTTTACATGACCTGGTTCACACTGTGGTATAATGTCTGTCTGACTGTGACGAACTAAAAGAATTCCGGTTAAATAGTCAGTGTTAACGCATGGAGCACCTGGTGATCCTGGCAAACCTTGTAAACCTGTTCGTCCTATTTCACCTCTTTGTCCTTGCACACCTTGTAGACCCTGGGGGCCTAATGGACCTGGAGGACCTCTCGGTCCAGGGAATCCTTTATCGCCTTTTAAGCCTGGGCTACCATCTAAGCCTCTGGCACCAGTATCACCTTTAAGACCCGGGAGTCCATTTATACCTGGTGGGCCGCGTGGACCTGGTTCTCCTTTAGCACCGTAAACTATAGCAGCTGCTTCCCCTTTGTCACCTTTTTCGCCCGTTAATCCTGTTTGACCTACCCTACCTTGGAATCCTTTGTCACCTTTATCACCAATGTATCCCTTTTGCCCTGGTTCCCCAGTTGCACCATCTCGTCCTGATTCTCCTTTGTCACCTTTTTGTCCTGGAGTTCCAGGTATTCCTGGAGGTCCTGGTTTACCTTGAATTCCAGGTAATCCAAAGCCAATTGCGCCTTTGTCACCTTTAGGACCTGCTTCCCCAGGTATTCCAGGAGGCCCTGTTGCTCCTGGTGTACCATCAAAACCAGGTGGACCAGCAATACCTTCACGCCCTTGATCTCCTTTTTCACCCCTAGGTCCCGGAGGTCCTGGTATTCCTGGTGTACCAATTGGTCCTGGAAGTCCAGGTAAGCCTTGTTCTCCCTTTTCTCCCGGAGCACCAGATAGACCTGCTCTACCGTGCTTTCCCGGCAAACCAGGCAAACCCTTTTCTCCTACTACAGTCAGTCCAGGTATACCTACTGGACCCGCTGGACCAGTATCACCTAGAAAAAAATTGGTTATCTTTAATTGGTTATTGGTTAATATTTAACATATCTTAAATCGAAGTATTAATTTCATTAGTGATTTATATAACATATTAATTATATTACTCAATCAAAAATTAGCAAAAAAATAACAATAATTACCCTTTTCACCAGTCAAGCCTATTCTTCCCATGTCACCTTTTTCGCCCGTAAATCCTCTATCACCTTTTTCTCCCATTACACCCTGGAATCCATCTCGACCTCTTTCTCCTTTTTGTCCTTTGATACCAGCAATACCAGGTAGCCCAATTTCTCCCTTTTCCCCCTTTATATTAATAGAAGGACCTGGAAGCCCTCTATCTCCCTTTTCTCCTTCAATACCTCTGTCTCCTTTAACACCTTCTAAGCCCAAAGGACCACGTTCTCCTTTTATTCCATCAAATCCATCACGTCCAGCAATACCTCTTTCTCCTTTGTCACCTTTTTCTCCATTATATCCAGGTAATCCTATGTCACCCTGTGGTCCTGGAGCACCATCCATTCCAGGCGGCCCTGGTGGACCAGTATTGCCAGGCAATCCTCTATCTCCTTTCATACCTGATAGACCTGGTAACCCTTGGTTACCCTTTTCTCCTTCTTCACCAGGTATGCCACGTAAACCAGGAAGACCTATGTTACCTTTTTCACCAGGTAATCCCGGGCGGCCGAAACCAGGTAACCCAATATTTCCTTTGTCTCCTTTTTCTCCCTTTTGACCTGGAATACCGTCTCGTCCACTTAAACCAGGAATTCCAGCTATTCCTTTATCACCTTTAAGTGCAGCAAGGCCTGGTTCTCCTTTAAGACCCCTTGGACCTGGAAGACCCATATCACCCTTAGTACCTTTGTCACCCATTAACCCAGGTAAACCAGGTTGTCCTGGATAGCCTGTGTCACCCTTGATTCCGGCAATTCCTTGTGGTCCGGGAGGACCATCGAAACCTGGTGCACCTGGATTACCTGGAAATCCAATTTCACCTTTATCACCCTTTTCTCCAGGACTTCCATCAAAACCGGTAAGGCCTCGTAATCCAGGGTGACCTCTTGGTCCTGGAAAACCTTTTGGTCCATCTTGGCCTTGTATTCCAACTTCACCTTTTTGACCAGGTAAACCAATTACGCCGGGCTTACCTGGTTGCCCTGGATAACCTTGTTGCC
The DNA here is from genome assembly GCA_037178615.1 of Dione vanillae. Lineage (NCBI taxonomy): Eukaryota > Metazoa > Arthropoda > Insecta > Lepidoptera > Nymphalidae > Dione > Dione vanillae. The sequence goes on from JAZFAU010000024.1 coordinate 1,577,849, forward strand.
CCTTTGCACCATCTCTTCCAGGCACACCTGGAGTTCCTTGCACTCCAGGGGGTCCTACGGGTCCTGGTTCACCTTTTTGTCCAGGCACACCAGGAAAACCAGGTCTACCCATAAGGCCTGAATCTCCTTTTTCTCCTTGCAAACCAATAGGTCCTGGGGGGCCATCATTACCAGGATTACCAGGCGCACCTAACCGTCCTTGATCTCCTTTGTCTCCTTTTAACCCAGGCATACCCATAGGGCCTGGCATAGATGGACCAATTTCTCCTTTATCACCTTTTAACCCTGGAAGTCCCGGAAAACCTCTTGGTCCTGTCTCACCAGTTGTGCCAGGAAAACCCATTGCACCAATATCACCTTTATCTCCTTTCATACCAGGAAAACCTCTGGGGCCAACTGGTCCTGCACGTCCAGCTAATCCCTTTTCTCCTTTTGGTCCAGTATTACCGAAAGGTCCTCTATCACCTTTTTCTCCCGGCATGCCTGATAATTAAACAGTATTATAAATAAATATATTATAAATAACTATATCCAATTATATTATATACATAGTAAGCAGCTAATAAGATAAAAGCTTTACGAATATATTCATTAAATAACGTTATGATATTTTCACAAGTACAGATAAAAAATAGTAAGTACAAAATAATCCTAACCTTGAGGTCCTGGCAGACCTGGATACCCCGGTGCTCCTTTTTCACCTTTTGTTAGTACTTTTATTTCCTGAGGACATTGACCTGGTTCACCTTTTTGTCCTAATAAACCAGCAAAACCTTTATCCCCTTTTAAGCCTTGGTCGCCACTTATTCCTTTTTCACCTTTTATAGACTCTCCTTTTGATCCTGGTAATCCTGGTAAACCATCAGCACCTGGTATTCCATCAATTCCAGGAGATCCCATTCTGCCTTGATCACCTTTTTGTCCAGGCATTCCACTCAGACCAATATCTCCAGGTGGTCCATCAAGACCTCTTTCACCTTTTATACCCATGGCTCCTTTTTCCCCTGGAGCACCTTTATCTCCTTTCGGGCCTTTTATCATACTTGATGGTATTATTGCGTCTGCACCTCTTTCACCAGGCGATCCCATAGGACCCTCATCTCCTCGTTCTCCCTTTAATAGAAAATATTTAAATATTGTTATTAACTGATTAAATATAATAAAATATAATTCATAATAATCATGGAAAAGCTTTTTAATAAGGTAAAAAATTACAGAAATATTAAAAAAAGTAAGTTTAATTTTTAAACTTAAATTAATTTTTATTTTTTAGCTTCACGCTTTATCCTGCTCGTGGCAGGGTAGGCACAGGGAAATGCAAGAATATTAGAAGACCTTTGCCTAGTTGCCAGAGTGAAGAAAATGGAACTAGAAAAATCCATCTTCCCCGAGTGGGAGTCGAATCCACAAACCGTCGCCTTTACAGGTAAACACTATGCCTCTGCGCCATAATATTTTTTTTTTTAAAGGCATAAGATATTTACGTTATGAAGATACCGTAAAATGATATTTTACTGAAAAATTGAAAATAAACTTTATGATAACCACAATTGCATGGAATAATATTCATAATTTATATTTATTATACATACTGGTGCACCAGGTGATCCAGGTGATCCATTTATACCATCAGATCCTCGTTCACCTGGTAACCCTATTGTACCAGGAATTCCTTTTTCACCACGTTCCCCTGGTAAACCATCTAAGCCACGATCACCTTTTAGACCTGGCGTGCCTGGCCAACATTCATTACAACGTCCACCGATATCTCCCTTTTCACCAGGAATTCCAGGAAGACCGTTGAACCCTGGGCTACCTTTTTCACCCTTTTCTCCTGGAAGTCCCATTTCCCCAGGACTTCCAGGCGTTCCTAGAGTAGAATTACCAGGAACTCCACGTAATCCTGCATATCCTTTTTCTCCCTTTTGTCCTTTATCACCAGGATAGCCAGGTTGTCCGTGTCTGCCCATTTGTCCCTAAGATATGAATTTTAAATTTTAATATATGAAGATTGTTTTAAAATTTATTCACTATTTATTTCAAACGACTAAAACACTAATAAGGAATAACTTACAGGAATTGAAAGACCATCTTCACCTTTTGGACCTCTGGGTCCTTGTGGACCAGTGGGCCCGTCATAGCCTCTTGGTCCTATATCTCCTGGTGAACCATTAAGACCAGTTTCACCTTTTTCTCCTTTTTGGCCTGGTAAACCTTCTATACCAGGATTACCAGGTTCACCTGGGCCTCCACGAGGACCCATAGGTCCTGTTTGACCCATATCCCCAGGTCTTCCATCTGAACCAGGTGGACCAATTGGCCCAGTATATCCTCTTGGACCTGGTGGTCCTGGGGGTCCACGTGAACCTGTTCGACCACCAGGTGGTCCTGGTACTCCCTTTAATCCTCTAGGACCTGGTGAGCCATCTAAACCGGGTTCCCCTTTACTGCCAGGTCTACCAGGTAGACCAGCTAGACCGTCTTCTCCTCTATCACCTTTTGGGCCCCTTGGACCAGGCGCTCCATACATGCCATCTCGACCCTTAAATACGTAATATTTTTTTAAATAAACATTTACATAATAATAAATAAACATAAAAATTTAAGAGTTTATTTAAAACTTTTAATATATAATTATATGTCGTGATAGTTTTTATGTGGAAAACAAATAATTAGTACTTTACTATTTGGAAAGCACTTAACTAATACTATTTATTTGAATGTAATAATTAATAACTTTTTGTACTTTTACATTTAATCTTCAATATAAATTTGTAGTAATGCACTGGACTAACCCTTTCTCCAGGGTTTCCTCTTATACCCTTTTCTCCTTTTATACCCATTTGACCAGAGAGCCCTTGTTCACCAGTAGGCCCAGTATCTCCCTTTTCTCCCATTCTACCCGCTTCTCCTTTTTCTCCTTTAGGTCCCATATCTCCTTGAACACCCTTGATAGCACCTTTGTTATCTAATGATGGTAACGTTGCTGCAGGACAACTAGGCCCCCTATCACCCCTGTCTCCTCTATCTCCTTTATCACCTTGTATTGATTGTCCTTTTGATCCTTTAGAACCTTTGTCACCTTTTGATCCAGGTAAGCCCTGTAAATTACATAATAATTAAGATATTTTTTATTTCGTTATGAAGCATAATGCATAATAATAAAAATAAAATAAATGTAAGGCAAGAGGTAATTAATATTATGGAAATGTCTGTTAATATTGAAAAAGTATTCTTTACCATTGGTCCATTTTTTCCTCTAGGGCCTGGTAGCCCGGTTGGTCCAGTTAAACCAACTGGCCCTGGAGGGCCTTGCATACCATCAGCTCCAGGTTCACCTTTTTGGCCTTTTGGATAGCGACCCATATGTGCCGCTTCTCCTTTGTCACCTTTATCGCCTTTAGGACCAGCAAAACCTCGAGGTCCCTGAGAACCTTTAGGCCCCATTATACCAGGCTCTCCCTATAAACACAGTTATAAAATAATATAAAAAAGACACTACAATTTTAGTAAGAATATGTCAAAATTACTTACATCTGTTCCATTACATCCATCTCGTCCAGGAACTCCGGGCATTCCTGGTTCGCCTTGAGGTCCCGGTGGACCAGCTAGACCAATGAAACCTTGTGCACCAGGTTTTCCTCTATCGCCTTTTGGTCCACGAGGACCTTGAGGTCCAACTTGTCCTTTCTGACCTTTCGGTCCTTGTGGACCATCAGCACCTTCATGGCCTGGCAAACCTCTTATTCCTGGTTTTCCAGGCATACCAGGAAAACCCTAAAATGAGTTTAGTAAATTCATTATATTAATCTATTAAATACATGCCATTTATTATTATTTAATATTGTATATAAATATATTTTAAAGTAATATTTTATTCTTTCGATTAATTTACTAGGTATTGAAATTCTTTTGTTTATTATGTTGTAATAAGTAAAGTGTGAAAGTTCTTACTCTGCTGCCTTTCTGAGCAAAACATTTAGGAACGCAGCAGCCTGGTGCAGTACAGTTTCGATCCAACCCTGTTGTTCGTTGTCGCGTCACCGGGTCATATACAGCAAAGTTTTGACCATAGGTTTGGGGTTGACTTTGAGGTGGTGCTTGAGATGAGCCAGCTGATAAATCTGGCCTTCTTGACAACCCATATGTATTGAATATGTTAGTAGTTGGAACATTTGGAGGTTGATATTCCCTTTGAGGAGGCCAATTTGCTTGTGATGGCCATTGATTTTCATAAATATTATTTTCTTCTACATCTCCTCTTTCATAGAAGTCCCGTTGCTGAACATATAAGAAAGAAAAAGATGATAGACAAATTGTACTTCAGAGTCAAATTAATAACCCAAAATATAAAGTAAATTATTTTTTATTTCATAAATTGATGAAATAACAAAAAGTTCAGAAGAATAATTTCTAAGTGCCTAAAATAAAGAATAATTCCTTCTTTCTCATTTAGTTTTATTGCTAATAGTAATATGACTCACAACTAAAGCACACATCTGTCGGTCAATAATGTAATAATAATCGACTAAATTATTTTACTATTTAGTCGATTATTATTGTTGTTCATTGTAGTTGATTTAAGAATGAAGAATACAGTAGATAATTTATTCATTGTATCATAAAACGCTGTGTTATCATTGATCTGGTCAAACATCATGATCTGACCAATGTAGTAAATATATAGGGATTCAAGTTGACGTATGACGCAAGTTGGCGCATGTTCCTTATTTCTCAGCTTCCTATAATGACTACCATAAACAGGAATTTTGGTGTTATGCTTAAACTCTTTAAACTATTTCCATACGTTAAGCTGGATTACTTGTTCAGTTGAGATACTTGTACTACAGCTTGTGTGTAGGACGAAATATGTAGCAAAGTACATAAAAAAATGTGGTTGAAATAAAATATTTTCTGAACAAAAGTTCTTGATCAGAAAATGCATTGGGATTGACATTGAGATTAAAATCTGACATATCTCACCAAGAACCATTACAATTAAATTCTACTAATAATATGGTATCATGAAACAATAGTGTTATATTTTTTGGTACTATGATTTCACCATTGACACGCGTCGTTATCTCAAAACGATGCTCTAAGTGTAATGTAATTCGTAGTATTTCAGTTTATAATAATATCACCTTAACAACTTATTATTGAATTGCGCTTTAAAGATGTCTTCATGCAAAAATGTCATTATAAATATGAAGTCTCATAAATGATATAAAAAAAGAATCATAAAAAATACCATAGAAAAAATGATTTCAATATTTGTGTAGTGAAGAAATTTAATATATAACTTTTGTTGTTCGTCTTCTGTATATTATGTACTTAAATACATAAATCTAATATTCGATTCATATTTCATTGGAAAGTGAATGTCTCAGAAGTCACTTAGAGTTAGATATATTCCTAAGAACTTTTTGTTTTAAATTCGTAAGTCGCTATGGCAAGTGCTATTTAAATTTGTTATGTGATATTTTGCAAGAATTGCACTTTGCTCGTAAAATGATACTACAAGTGTCTAAGTACGTCTGATGTTCTAATTTATATTAAGTAGTAATTTTACATAAAACATTTTTGTTGAAAACGATTGTTATTTGTTAAATTTGACAATCGGTCTGAATATCGCCTTAAATATCAGTCTAAAAAATTATAACAATATTACAACTCAAATAAAAATATTGGAGGGAAATAAATATTGCAAAGTTCAGATTTTTACTGTACATGTATGTTTATTGAAATAAAAGATTAATGAGCGTAAAGTACCACCTCGGAGGTTTGTCTTAGTATAGCTACAACGCTTACGCGCTAATTCCAATTCCCGATGCAATCCGAATTTAAAATAATAACTTAATTTTTATTTATTATTTTTTATATGAAACAACTTTTTATATGATAAATCACTTCAATGTAAATATTTAACATTTTATTTTTTTTAATAATAAAATTTATTTTTTACTTGTAATAAAATATAAAATACATTTTATTTTATACTATACTGTTTAGCCAAATTCTAATATGATTTTATATTTATGCAGAATTTCAAATATCAATTACATAAATTTTATATTGGAAAAATTTTAATTGCTCTATATAATTTAAATTATTATGTCGTTCTATAGATATAAGTTTGCGCAATAACGACGTTATAGTACATCCGAGTGATAAACTTTGTCGGTCTGTTATTTTATAACAATAAGATATAAGTAAAGAAACCTATTAATTTTAAATATTGATTACCGCATAAAATATGTGCTTTAAAGTACTACGTGAAATATTACTTATTAAATATAAATCTACTGGCTTTACTCGCGTTTTTGATGAAACTACAAAAGGACGAATAGAAGCCGACGGACCAGTCGGTTCGCGTGCCCTTTCGCTGTCCCTACATTCCCAAATTCTTATAATGTTTTATTTAAAATATCACATAAAAGGAAATTAATATATATATATTTTTATAAATAGTTCAAATATTGCTTACCGTATTTACTCCTGCCAGACTCACTGAAACAGCCACCAACCTGTTAAAATTATTATGTATTGATTTCAAAAAAATATAATAATACACTACAGTTAAATTTAATTTATACTAATTAAATGTCACATTTTTTGTAAGCTGACAAAATAATTAAGCTGGTGATGAAAATAGATAAAGCTTACCAAAGTACGTGGACCGCCATAGCCCGGAGCGCGCAGCGCCTGTGTCCCGTGCGCGCGCGCTGTTTGTGCCGGGATACTAAGGAAAGAGAAGCACTCGGGCGGCAGCCTGAGCGCCCCCGCCCCGCGGCTGTGGCGGCCGTGGCGGCGCTCGGGCGGACCGGACTGCGGGCGCGCGGCCAGTAGTGCGGCACAGCCATGTCGGGCCCGGCGCGTGCGCGCCTTCTCGCGACGCACCTCGTGCCCGCCGCTCTTCTATTGCTGACCTGGATCCCTGCACCTGGTACTGCAGTAAGTACTTTACTTAATCTCATATATTAGCTTACACTAATGGCAAGGTACATCTACGTTGCCAAAAGACTTCAACGAGTTTATATGTGAAAATTTGCAGACATTAGTTATACTACCCGGTAGAACAACACTACCGCATACAAAAGCTATTTTCATGCTGCTTATCATAACAAAAATGTATAAGTCACACAAGAGATAAATTATTTGTTCTGAGAGAGCTTTATTTACTTCTATACTTCTTAACTTGTAAGTATATTTTGAAAAAAATGTTAGATTCCTTATATTAAGTACAGTTATAATAACTCATAGCCCTTTATTCTATCTTGTCTATCTTAATATGAAACATAATATCTTAACAATTTCATGTGAGTTAACAGTATTCAACTGAACTAGATCACATATTAAGTTTGTTTTGAAGGACACTATGTCGTTGTCCTTGAAGAAATTGTATCACATTATGCATTTTTAATAAAGTATTTGTTACAGTATATTATAAAATCTATGAAATTTAAATTGTAGAGAATTGTAATTTATCTCACAAATACTTAAAAGCATGCAACTTTCAGAAATGTAACTATTTTTTTTGCATTTTATAATAAATATCATAAAACAAAAAACTATATAAGTACTTTCCAAAATACGTTACGTATTTTCATTATTATTAAACATTTCTTCGATCTTCGAACCTCTTGACAAGGACGTTTTATAGGTTCAATATTATATTTTCATCGGAAATGCAAGTGTAAATAACATAAAGTAAGCTGCAAGAGATGGGTCAAATTATATTGCAAGATTTTCTTACATAGTATCTAGATTGAAATGTCGATAGATAAGTACTTGTGGAGGTAATAACAGCGTATTGAAAAACTCCCAGCTTTTTCCAACATCGAGTGTAGCGCCATCTATGTATGTTTTTAAATACGTAAGTCAGAAACTTTTACAGCAAAGTAAAAGTAAAATAGTTCTTTTCATTTCTTACCGAATGCTAATTTTTTTATAATTATTTATTAAGCTTACATACTAAACTCTCTGTGATATTTATATGTTTAATCCATTGAAGATAAAGCGTAAGAAGACAACTGACAAAATATCGACATTAATTATTTGATTCGTTGCGTATTTAACACCACATGTTTCTTCATGACAAGTCAATTGCATTGTAATTGCCTGTTTCTATGTTCAGTTGAGATGGTCATGACGCATTAGGATTGGCGACGAATACGATAGTTCCGAACTTCGACTTTACTAAGGATTACTGAAATGATTTTGTTTATATTATTTTCATTTCCTTGTTTCAATAAGATAAAATGCCACATATTGTTTCGCTGATAGAGAAATCAGAAGATAGAATATACGGATTTTAGGTTGCTTCAATGAATTTATTATGTAGGATAAATCGTGACATTTGTAAAAGAAAATAAAACTTTTACAAATACCTTCAAGATTTTCCCGCATTTAAAAATTATATAGGAGGGAACTAGTGTTAAATGAGTGCGTTCCTCACTCTCTGTGCAATTTTAAAAACATTGTTTATAATGTACCGGAACTCAACACCGCGCTTTCTCTTTTTACCAGAGCAATAAAATGAAAAAATAATTAATTACCATGGGTAGGAATGAAACTGTGATTACATTCTTTACATATATAGGAAAATATTTGAAGTGTCACATGAAAACGCATCGTTATCCCGTTGCTAAGGTTACGTACAGCCAGACATTACTAGGCGGGTAAGGCTTAAGTTTGTTTGTGGTAAGTTTAAAAAATGTTTATTGAATTTTTTTGAGACACGAGAAATATAACGAAAGATAAATCTTATAATTAATTATATGGGTTCTGTACAAAGGAAAAATTTTGAATCAATATCAGCTCATATACAAATTTACAGCCTCATATTTTCTAGTTTATGTTTTTAAACCTTTCTATGTAAGGTAGGTAAGAGATAACCAAATAGTATGTTAACAGCAAATAAAAATAGTCAAATAAACATAAAATAAAGTCGCTTTCTCTGGCCCTATGTACCTACGCTTAAATATTTAAAAATCGCAACGGATTTTGATGCGGTTTTTTTATTATATAGTATGATAAAAGAGGAAAATGTATATGTTTATTAACATTCATTAGATATTGTGGAAATAATGTTATTTTTGATGTTTCTAATAAGATGTCGTAAATAATTACATTTTTTCTGCTTACATTGCAAACGCAGGCTGAAGTCTGCACCCTACGATATTTAGCAAAATAATGTACTAAGTATAGTACTCTTTAAAAAAGTCTACAGAAAACTGCGATGTTACATGTCTACATTTATTTATTTGTCATTTCGAATGAATTTCGAAGATTTGATTTGATTTTAACCAATACGGCAATAATCCTTATCCAATTTAATACATTGAAAGATAGCAGGAAATCTTTTTTTTTATTCATTTACTCATCTTAGGGAAATTACTCCAAATTTAACGCGTGCATACTACTGGCATGAATAAATCATATGAATAAATCAAAACTACTGAATCGATTTTAAATATTTTTTCAGAGAGTGACATAGACTATATATATATATATATATATATATATATATATATATATATATATATATATATATATATATATATATATATATATATATATATATATATATATATATATATATATATATATATATATATATATATTTATATATATATATATATATATATATATATATATATATATATATATATATATATATATATATATATATATATATATATATATATATATATATATATATATATATATATATATATATATATATATATATATATATATATATATATATATATATATATATATATATATATATATATTATACCCGTGCGAAAATGGAGCGGGCCGCTATGCTTTTATATACAACGTTCACAGTTTTTCAATTTATAGTATGAGCATTGCACCCGAGCGTACGGCTTTGTAAATATAGGTACTAGTACCTATATATACAAAGAATGCATTCGATTTAAAAAAAAACGTCATTGGATGATAGTTCAAAAACGACAACACAAAACTTAAATTACATCGATACTGACGATTTATAAAATACCTATTTATTTATAAATACCTAGTTAATAAAAAAAGAACTTATAGCTTATAATATTCATTTACTATACACGTCATTCTAGCTAGTTTCAAAGTTTTAACTTTGTAAGTTACCTGAAAGTAGATTAAGTTTTGTTTGTTGACTTATATGTAATTCAGTCAGTGGAAAAATTATCGATCTTTAAATGATAATTTTTCCGCTGACTGAATTACGTTTACGTCAACGTAAACCAATATAAAGAAAGATTCAAAATAAGTCAGTAATAAATCTTAATAACTAATTAATAAATCTTAATAGAAGTAGATATGGTAAAAAGTATTCTCTATTACATATTTTGACAAAATATCGTAATGTGAGCTTTTATAGTAGAGATTATCGGTTATACATTAACCAATCCATTTATCGATGAACACGACATAATATTATTATTGTTATAGTTATAAATATATATATATATATATATATATATATATATATATATATATATATATATATATATATATATATATATATATATATATATATATATATATATATATATATATATATATATATATATATATATATATATATATGTATATATATATATATATATATATATATATATATATATATATACATATCGTTTTTTAATAAAATAAAAAATGAACCTCAGTGATGACATCGATGTTTTGTTGTGTTCGCAGATAGCCTCTGTGACTATCTTATCGAGTTTCAACGAGTCAACAATTAGAACTTTGACGAGTGAAACTATCGCCAGAAGCTAAAGGCACATTGAGTCCGAGTTATCAAATATTTTGTACAGTAGTAAATTAACTGTTCTGACCTTTGTTGTAGCAGTGTACCTAATATGTAATACATCCAATTTAGCTATTTATATTCCTCCCACTACCTAAGCAGAATATAATTAACTTTATTTTTACCTCTTGGTATTAAGGTTCTAAAGATAACCTTAGAGCCATAAAACAAGTACCTATACATCCATACGTACGTCAATGGATCAGATGTCGCTGTAATTGTGATCAAAATGTAGTATCTCGACACAACGACAATAGGATTATCGTAGGATTATTATCTATATAGTATCATTTTCTAGGAAAATAACAAATTTTAGCAAAAATCTCGATTACATTGTACTAAAAAAAAAGAAAAGACAAAACAAGTTGAGATTTTAAAGAGTATATCACTTAAAAAAAATATTACGTGACATATCTAATGTTCTTATATAGAGCTATTTAAGAATATGAATATGAAAAATATATACATATATATTTATGTACATAAATTACATGTATTATTTATTTATTGAAATATGCAATTTTTAAATATTGAACATTTCATCAGATGAGAACAGAGACTCTCTCAAAAGTACCTGTACATCTGATGGAAACTTATCTCTTGCTTAAATAACAGACAATTATTTGTGATCTTACTCAGTTTCATATTAGTAAGTGACAAAAGTTAATACATGCATTTTTAATTATAGGTCAGACCATTCTTTTAAAACTAGTTTGTGCCCGCCATTGTGAGATTTTTGTAAGTCACCGAAGAACGTTCATTGTGATGTTGCTCATCACTTACCACTCTCTCTCTCTCGTCTCTTAGGTATCGCCTGCAGATAATCTGTACATCCTCATTATGACATTGCCAGGGAGCCATTTTTTTTCATTTTCACAGTATAACAGATCTATTATGGTTCAATATTAGGTGTTTTTAAAATCAGTTCTATCTTTCCAATGTCCTAGGCTTAGTCGCTGTACAAAAAACTTACTAGGTAGGTGAGGTTAGTACTTTTTCGTTATATTATGGCTAATTAAAGTAATTTTTGTGGTTATAATAGATTTAAATTTTAGAATAAATTATAGAGAGCGTTGCAAAGTTTTCGAATAGCTAAATCTAAATTCCAAGCTGTTCATTAATATAATGATTATAATTTAGTTTTTTTAGTTTTTATTTACTGTTTTAGATACCAGTTCTTAATTTGACCAATGATATTGCTAGATTACTTAAATTTATTTTTGCTTGTTTCTAAAGCTGCCTAATGTTAAAAGTATATGTATACACGTACATGTACAATAATATTTTTATTTAAACTAAACGAACAAATTTTTAGATATGAAGCATATCTTAATAAGTATAAAAAGCTCTTCTTAAATTTGACAATCTGTTGTTACCGTAACCTTTGCTCTGTTATCGTTGAAGTCTTATATAGACCGCCAACGCAATTATCATTCCGCAGCCTCGTGACCTAAAAAAATATTTATTATAAAAATATATAGTATAGGTACTGATAATATTCGTTGCTGCTTATAGCAACCAGCCTCGTATATCTTTCAGTATACATTTATAAAATGGTCTACTCACTACATTGATATATAATCTTTATTTTCTTTGTATATATTAATTCTTATTAAAGAAAAGATAAAAACAAATATATTAATACTATATTTTTTTAAACCTTATTTTGAAATAAAATCATATTTTTTTTATATAACAGATAAAATATATTTTTAAAATTACATTTTTCTTTTTTTATACACAATCCAAACTGATGGAAACTAATTCTATTAGAGTTAATAAAAATTTGGAATTCAATCTTTAATACCTTACACGAAAACGCTATACGTAGATAAATATTTGTTAAGAGAATTAAAATGTTATATTAAAATGTTACACGAAAATTATTCCTGCATTATGTATAATTTGCTAATAATTGTTATAAATCTTTTTGATCTACGTTAAGGATTTTTTCCAAATAACTTCTATGTAAGTATCTGTAATAAAAGATGTTACAAAAGCAAAAGTTAAAAGTGTATTTCTACACTACATTAAGCTTTACGCCTTGTTTTTAATAAGAGCTTTATAGAAATTACGTAATCATATGATTTAATTATCAATGAAAACAAATTATTTTAACTTAGATATATATTTAAATACTTAAGTTATTTAAAGCCGGCCTGTATATATAATTCAGTAATTGGTAAACGTTTAGTATAAATAAAATAAAGAGTGATTGTAATAAATTGACAATTTAAAAACGTGCGTACAATGTGCAACACGACAATTACAATGTGCAAGTTCTTGATCATTTCAAGTTTTACTTCGAAATAGTTTTCCAACTATTTGCGTAAATTATTTTCGATAATTATATATATTGAATTGTTTAACTTTTAACATGTTACATTCATTACCCTTATCTTTATTGTAATTGAACCAATTCTAAATTTTATTCTTTATCGTCTGTTGATAACCTCTCATGATTTTGGATGTGACGCGTATCGAGTATTAAAATGTTTATATATATTATTATAGCAATTTAACCTATTTTTGAATATCCTTGAAATCAAATCAGATGTTTTTTTTTTTTTTCATTTTAATTCGATAAAAACGGTAATACTAAGATGTGGAAAATTTTTATTTGTAAATAAATTTAAATTTAATCAATTAATTAATATTCTTTAATATATTACTATAACTGAAATATGAAATAGGTCAAAATCAACTTCCATTCACAAAGCTTTCGTAACGAGGTCGCGGTATGAACAGCAGGATCTCTTATCAAACCGACGGGAAACTGCTATCAAGTTGTCGTTAGATATATATGTATAATACAATTTTTGCAATAATTGCCGAAATAATGATATTGTAACTCCCACGATGCTCTATATCATGCGTATTGTCATGACCCCAAGATTATATTTTTTAAATTGGGCACAAACTATCTACATATGTATAAATATTGTTTTTATTTTTTACTTATATACTGACCTATTTATTAAATAGGATCGATGTGATCCATTCATAGTTTTGATGTGCTTCATGAGCTTATGTGACTATAATTCTCGCAGGGTTCCTTTAAGCACATTACTGTCTGTATATTCAAGAAAAAAAAACACATACATTTATTCATATTATTGAAGTAATACAGTAAGAAGTTATTTTTATAGACTTGTTATTAACTTAAAATGTAAACAATACGTTATGTGATTGTAGTTTATTCCGGGGTGAGTCGTCCTGTCAATAGTCGGTCGCAATTCATTAGTCGATGTTTTATCGCCATGACGTAGGACAACACAGAACATTGAACCCTAGAGGAAGTATTCATCTTTCAATTTTTTATATCATTATTGTAACTTTTGACCCTCACTACTTTTTATATCCAAATGGCTGTATAGATTATTGATATCTATAACCTAATTAGTTAAGCCTTAACTAGAATAAAGTTGTTATTGTATTTAATTAATTGTTCCTTCCTAATTCTCTTTAAAAAAGTTTATTTTATTCTACATATTCTTATATTTTATCAAAATCATGAAGTTATGTACTTTATGGAAGTTATATTGTCCTCTGTTGTTGTGCACTTTAGTATTTTTTTTCCTCTAACGTCTGAAAAAGCAAACGTTCCCACTTAAATTAGCTAGTATCTAAACATTAAGCAAATTAAACGCCTAATATTTCCTAAAATATACAAAAAGATCATATTTTACTATTTCTAAAATGATGTTTTGCTCAGCAAAGAAAAATTAATATATACCTATATCATACATATGCTGAAAATTTTATTTAACCAATAACGTTTTTATTAAAAACAATATTTTTGTAAAATAATTTTACTTATTAATAATAATGACGCTTAATATAATTTATTTATATATTTTACATAAATATAATTTTTCTGTGCGTTCATCCTACATTACTTTACTTAAATCTGTAATAATTGCGTAGCTCTATGCGTTACTCATGGGTTGATTTTACGACTTCGTACATTGCACTGAAAATTATTGCTAACTTCCAGTAAAAGAAAATAGGTCAACAGTTTCAGTGCGGTAACAAAAGCCAGTTGAACGTACTGCCATATTCCTGATCTAATTTTAGCGTGGAGTCACTGACAGTATATAAAACAGCAAATAGATGATTGAAAGATTTTACACTGTTTCATAAATACTTAAATTAAGTAATCGTTAAGTTTATCTGCATATTATTTTTTACTGGTATATATAAAATCGAAAAGTATATTAATTAAGTCATGAAATTTTTAAAATTATGCTGCCAGGTTCACCTCAATTGCCCAACAAATGGAAATTTAAATTGAACGCGATATATCTCTAAGTAATCAAATATAAGTAAACTATATAACGCATTCAAATTGAAAAAAAGACGAAAAATTTCTTTGCATGATATTTGGATAATGAGTAATAAAATTCACCCTCGGGGAAATTTTACTATATTTCTATTTTCTTCGGTCTGGCACCTAAACAAAGCGCAGCGTTGAGTTCCGCCACTCAACACACAATAAATTTACATGATAAAAGTATGAATATAATTTAGCCAATTGATATAACTTTAATTTTTTTTCAATTTAAGTAAAACAAATACTTAATATGAAGTAAAACTAAAAAAACACAATATTGAAGACTATATTTAAATTGGTTTAGTCGTTTCCAAGATAGGCGTGCACAAACGTTAAAACGAAGTGACACGAAAGAAAAGCTTTAAAGTCATTTTTTTAAGTTCTATTAAATTAATAAACTAATAAAGTGATAAATTAAAAAAAAATAATTTAATAGAATATTATAATAATACTTTATTTAAATAGCTTCTATGTACAGACACCGATCAGTCATATTTTTTTATATGTATAGGTTACAAGATTTTTATACTATACTGAATATATAAAGGTAATTTTATGATAAAGAAATTACGACCGTTGTACTAGAAGAACGTTTACGATTTGTCGGGGTCACCAGATACCGGCAAAAAGCTCGTAAAACCCACAACGTCCCATTTTCTCAACTTCTAACATTATTAATTATATTTTCTACAATGTTAAATATTTTTATCTGTTTACTTGGAAAATTACGTATTATTGTAATCTTTTTTCAAAATTCTTATAATAACTACGTTACCAGTTTTTTTTGTTGTATTATGTATATTTAAAGCCTTTTAGCTATAAGAATAGCAATGAAATGGCTGTAAACTCTCTACAATATTTATGCTCTTATAAAGCGTAATATTTAAAAAGTATATGCTGAAACACGTGTTGGCTGGTAGTCATTGTTCAAGCCGCAGAGGTTTCGTAGGACGCGGGGTCGCAGGACGGACGCTGCGGGATGTGCGAATGGCCGTTATCGCTTGGGACACTGCAATGATTGTTTATCCAGCCTGTTCCTTGAATTGCAATAATGACTCACTCGTTCTATAATCGACGGCTGCTGTAATACCTACCATGGTGCCGTCATCAGTTGCTAACAAGACTTTTTTGATTGTAATTACAATTACGAGAGTAGGAAAAACATATGGTTTAAATATTAAGCAACATTAATGACATTTACATATATCGATCTCTATACAATTTAATCTAAAGCTATATATTTTTTTATTTTAATATTGAATACTATCATTATATTTTTTTAATTATTGTGATTAGAATAAATAAAAAGTGGAAGTTTAAAAGAGCAAGTTAGGAAAGGGATTTCGATTTAAGTGATATCTTTAAATGTATAATTTATATACCAAGTCGTACCATTTTGTATAATAGTGATATCATATTAACCATCGTCTTCCTCATATATACTGACCGAGCACATTCTTTAAAATCAAATAGGTGCATCATATTTCAGGACTTAAATATGCAAACTAACATTTTTAATGTATAACAGATTTTAGATTATTTTAAGAGTGATGTGAATAAGAAAATAAATTTACAGAAGTTCAATCGATTTTAAAAAAAAATTATGCCTTTAAGTTATATATGTATATTTAAGTAAATACTATATTAAAGTTATATTTTGTTGTTTAACGTCAACTTCTTATTCACCCCTTTTAATGTTAGTGGTATATTCAATACTTGATTTACTATAATAAATAGTTTCTTGCTACTTCATTTTGGATATTTCTTACTTTCTTTTTTTTCTATATAAGTAATATTAACTGCGTCATAGTAAATTTCTAGATGAATCGTTTCTGTATATTGAAAATATTTCAAAAATGTATCTTCAGCATACCTGTTTGTGCATTTAGATTTGTTTTTTATGTCTCATTCTCTTTTTTAGCTTCACGCTTTATCCCGCATATTGCAGCGTAGGCAGAGGGAACTGCAGGAACCATGTGAACTTAGTGTTAAGACATTCCGTTGCTTAGTCCCTGCTTTCTCCGTCCACGCTTTCCGCCTATTTCGAGGCATTGCGTGTTGAGTGATATAATAAACTCAAATCCCATATAAAACCCCAAATTTTAAGCTAAACTGAAAAAAAAAAAACTTTAGTACTAATTATTAAGCGTATTGGACAACTTTCACTGTCATGTAAAAATCTAACATGAAGAAAATAATCTTATATATAAATCTAAATGAAAAAGTATAGCAATGTGTAGGTCGACTAGGAACATCAAATCCACGACAGCAAAGTTCGTCCGCCTGAGCATTCACTAGTAATTAATAAATATTGTGGTAAAAATGAGAAATGCCATATTCTTGTCTATATCCATAGCTAGTATATAAGATTGTGAGAAACAAACAATTATTTCACTTACTAATTGCATCAAATAATTCACTCGCAATCACAATTTTTCAAAAACATTACACAGAAATATATTATATTGTTAGTATACGTTATATACAGTTCTTTTTGTACTATTTATACGTAAGACATAAGACAATCAGTAAATCTGATTAAAACTGTGGATTTTTCGTCAGAATAAATATCGTCGATCCAATCTATCAAAATTTATGAGTGCAAAAGCGGAAAAATAAAACGATGCAGTGTAATAGATAAATAATAATAAAAAATCAAATGAAATGATAATAAACGGCATTTATAAATACAGTTTACAAATACATAAATATTAGATACCATATATTTATGTTTATGATAAATGTGAACAGTAAACTAAACTAAACAGAAAATAAGAATGTTTACTATCTTTTTTAGTTTCACGCTTTACCCCGCATATTGCAGGGTAGGCAGAGGGGGCTGCTATATAAACGTAGTGTTAAAACACTCCGTTGTTTTAGTCCCTGCTTTTCTCTGTCCCTACTTTCCGCCTTTTTCGAGGCATTGCGTGTTGAGTGGCAAACTCAACGCTGCGCTTTGCATAATTTCCAGAGCGAAGGAAATGGAAATAGAAAAATCCATTTTTCCATTTGTGGGAATCGAACCTCCAGACCGTGTCGTTTATAGGCAGACGCTTACGTCTCTGCGCCACGATGGTCCTCTACCATTTTAATATTGATTAATTATAAAAATATTCGAAAAACATAATTAAAAATTATATTAACGGAACGTACGACAAACGGTTTTTTTGAATAATTTTTCCAAATATATACATGAAATGTTCGGTAACGATTGTTGTTACTCATCGTGACATCGGTATGCTATCGATATACCTGTACGTGTTTCTACACGTAGCACGTTGGTGTACGAATTTGGATAAAAAATCTGGTAATTAAAGATCTTAAAAATTAATAAAAATATGTGCGTATCTCGGCGACGACATATAGAAAGCTAATTCGGTTGGGCGTGAAATTTGGAGACATGAAATACACAAATCGTAAGAAAGTGTATGGTGAAATTTTCATCCTCAGCGTAGTCGAGAAGGTTGCACTTACAAGTTGATTTTAGCACGTGGATACTTTACAGAACATTAGGTATATGATACGCTGTAGAAAAATGGCAAAAAATGAAATTAAAAATAAAGTCATTGTTTGTGTGTACCTGAATATGAATCGATTTAACACTAACTAGCTAGAAGCCAACTATGGCTCCGGCCACTAGAACTGCAGTATGATTCGTTTAGCAAGAAAAATATTGGAGGTATTGATAAGCTCTATAGTACTATACAACATTTTTTTTGTTCTTTCCTCAATAGTTTCCACAGCGAACGTGATGACAGATTTTTATGAAAAATTATTTGACGTCCTAGGTTATATTATTGATTTTTATTATTTTTATCACTCTTTTTTTTCTAATAATAAAATAAATTTTGAAATCTGTCAACAAATTCTTGGGTAAAAAATTACAAACATACATATTAAAACACAAATGTTTATATTAATTTATATAATTTCTACTGTATATACTTATGCTGTACCGTTTCAATTTCAATTACTCAAGAGCAAAGTGTGTGTTTGCGAATATGTAATGGTAAATTGTGTCTTCAAAATTATAAGGTTGCTCTTAGAAATGATTATTTCTTTCACTGTTTTAATTTATCTGTATGTAACATTCAAACTGTAAATATATATGTATATATATATATATATATATATATACATATATATATATATATATATATATATATATATATATATATATATATATATATATATATATATATATATATATATATATATATATATATATCTTAACATTTTAAATCTGAGTAAAAAAAACAGTAAATGACTTGTACTATCCATTTCAGCAATTATATAGGTCTATAATTTTTAACACACGTTTCATTGTGCATATAGCTTTTAGGCTGGTCTAATAATAATAAATGACATATTTCATTTATTTTGCTCATAAATTATATTTCTAATAAAATGATGACTTCTGCTTATTGTTATATGCACATAAATTTGGTTAATTTCAAGGCGAAACAATCAAGTACTTCAATTTATTGCATTAATTTATGCTCAGCATCAAGATGGGTATATTATATATATTATTCAACATTTTTAGCAGATTTGCATCAGTTTATCAATATTTTATAGTTACTTTACTATTTATTATTTATAGGTGATTCTATTGATTTTTTTGTAATAGTAGGTTCGCAGGTTTTTCGTTTATTTCTATTTAGCTGTAGCGACACTTTTTCTCGATCTTTAAAATTAATACCGTCTGTGCGTGCCTGCGGCATCAAAGCTATAGAAAAATGGATCACTTTCCTTCCGATTTTCTTTGAAGACCAATTTCCGTGTGGTGGTTGTTATATTATAATCATATATATGTTTTATTTTTTCAATTTTAAACTTAATTACTTTTGAATTTCTAGTCTAAACTAGGTTAAAATAAGAGATTTTATAATCGATAGTTTAAATTTTTATTGAGTAGTTAAATATATAGTAGTTTTTTTATTAAAAGCGTGGCGTAGTTTTTTTATTAAAAGCTATGAAGTAATTGACACACACCAAATCATCATCATCGTCAATCACAAAAAATAAAGATGGCAAATGAAATCTGTTAAAACATAAAGAATAAATAAATAAAATAAAACTCGTCGAATATTATTTTTGCAAATTTTAGGTTAAAACTGGGAATATCAATGCCATATTACATAATGGATATTATGTAGATTAGTCAGAAGTTTAAGATTTTTCAAAAATGACTTATTACCTATATATGAATATAAAGTACATTTTTTATGTAATTTTATATTTACGCAATAAACATAAAATTAACGAAATAGATACTTTCAAACTATAAAAAGTTGTTATATTTTTAATATTTTTTTGCATTCATTATTTTTCCGATACAGTCGTCACATGAGATAAAGTTCTTATATTTTTGTAACCTATGAATGTTAGCATAAGTAATTAGTTTTTAAGTCACAAACATTTGCAAAATTGCCAATCTATAAATCTTTCACCCTGTTTTATCAAATCAGGATAATGTAGAACATTTCGATGAATATGTGAAGCTGTTTGATGTTAACTATGTTGCATACTTCTGAAGCCCAATAACAATATAAACATTTTGTATTCAATTGTCATAATGCGTTTTGCTATCTGTTTTGTAATAATAAAATAAATTGATCTCGTTATTCTTAATAAATGTGGATTGTCCTATCATTTCTTGAAATAAGGTCATATATGTATGTCTATGTCTGTCTATGTAATATACAAGTTGCCGCCAATACTGCGTAGCGACTTGCGTGGACACTATGTCAATTTTTAAATATATAAAATTGAAAACAATATTTTAAGGAAAGTAAATATTGCGAAATATTAAATATGAGATAAAAATGAAACTTCACCATAACGCCAGCGTCAGACTTGATTGTGGATTCCACTTAGATTAAACAAATCAATTTTAATTGTGTTTTTCCAATTATAAGTCTTTACTACGACAGCGTAGACAGGGTTAGGAAGGCGTAGTTTGGAAAGAGAGGTAGTATTTGTCAGATGAAACAGTAAACGTTTGACTTAACAAAATTCATTACAAGCCGCAAAATAATAAAATGTGTGATTGTCTTTGATAACATTCTAATATTTAATCTTTGTTAGTACAGCTACTTTAGCATATGTTAAGAATTTCAAATTTAAGTTCAATCATAAAATAAAAAAATGGTAACTGTATTGATTATTTGTACATACAACACTGCCACGTACTGCCCCATGGCAGTACAAAAAAATTAAGTCAAATTACGTCGAAATGCGCTAATATATAGTACGGAAGTACAATGATCTCGTATTGATTGTGGCAGTCGTATATATGTCGCAGTTCTCGTTGATAAGGCACGTTTCTTAAGGTATTACATTTATATGCTTTTAATAGTCCGTAACAAAATTAAAAAACTCATAGACATAGGTAGGTCATTTTATGAGATGAGGTCACTTTATGTATGATATGACAATTTTACGTCAAATGCATTGTTTTTCAAACTTAACTCTTTTATTTAAACTTTTATTATAAATCTAAGCTAACGTTAAATTTTTAGTAAACAATATTGACTTTGAATACTGACTTTTACCTTTTTATATGCTTTAAGTCATGCTCATTTTAACGGGCCTGCACCCCCCACAGTTTTTCATTATCTAATTTTTGACGTGACAACGTCTTAAATTAGGTTGCGGCTCGGAGTCACTTATGAAAAAGGTAACGTAACGATGTGTCAACTGTCACCGAACTATGATCGGTCCGCCGCGCGTATCACTTGACACATGTACAATGTTTTAGTAAACAAAATATATTTTCTATAGTTAAAATTTGTGCAATTTATATTATAATTATTAATCATATCAATAAATATTCTACCGAGAAAAAGACGTTATCACGTAAAATTTTCGCCCGTAAAACCCACTTTACAGGCAACCATTTTTTTATTCATTTTGAAGCAAATCTGGTAGAAACAATATCTTGGAAGTAGCTTATCATGAGAAAATAATGAAATTGCAAAAATCTGTTTTGTAAAAAATTTTGAAGATGCAAACGCAAAAACCAAAGTGTGTTTATTATGTTGGGTAATGGGTTGTACTGAAATTGATTAAGTTATAAATTTTTTGATCCTCAAAAGTTCGAAGATGTCAACGCTGTTCCGTTGTTTAATGGCTGACGACTTTTAAGATATCAATTAATCTAAACCATATACACCATTATATCATGCATGTACAGCACATATAACGAAATCTCTCAAGATATCCCATTTTCACATATTGTTTTATGTTACTCTTGTATCATTCCCTATATTATTAATAAATATTATAGTTAGAATTAATATTATAGGTGACTTAAATTTAATTAGATTTAACTTTAAAGATTGAGTAATCCTTAGATAGCCCTATATATAGCCCTAGATAGCTAAACTAGCTAACTATACTAACTATAGCGTGCTAAATTCAACTTTTTAATTCTTTATTTAGTTTTTAATTCGTAGATTTGACTTGTTAATTGACTTCTTTTTATATTATACCTTTTCTTATATCAAATATGGGGGCTTTATACCTTTCCTCGGAATGTGACGATATGTACTAATTATCTAAACTAATACAATATTTAAAAGTTTAAACTAATATTTACCATGAAAAGTGATACCTTACTGACTACTTTTCAGCAGTAAACATTAAGTCATTTTATCACTTTCAATGTATTATCCGGAAACAGTATGAAATATCGAGATTTTATGCTGATGAGAACTATAATATATTACGGTAACAAATTTTAGAAATTTCAGTTTAGTAATTGAAAAGTCAAATAAACAGACACACAGCCATACAGACACAAAAGGTGTTTTTACATGTCACTATACGCCCGTGTTTCTATGTTTAGGTTGTATGCAATCAGACAGTATGCAATTGCGATGGACTCCAAGGTGACCGTGGTGACCCAGGGCCACCAGGAATTCAAGGTCCACAAGGTGACTACGGTGAAGATGGACCTGAAGGCCGTATCGGTTTGCCCGGTGAATCTGGTGATTCAGGTCAACAGGGTGATTACGGGGATAAAGGAGAGCGGGTATAGTGCAGTATTTATAAAAATGTATATGTTTAGATTTTTGACATAAAAAGTAATGAACAACATTCTAATTTTAGGGTATCGTTGGACCTTATGGAAGAAGGGGTGATACTGGGCCTCAGGTAAGACTGATTTCATGACCGTTATCAATTATATCATTTACTTTACCCTCAGTCAAATTATTCAGTAATTTCTTGTTTCTTCTTTATAGTATAACTATAGTTTACTAAAAATTTTATTTTTATTAATTTAGGGGCCATATGGGCTAGAAGGTGTCGTAGGTATTGCTGGTTTAGATGGGTGTAGTGGTGTTGATGGTGTCATGGGACCCCCCGGACTTCAAGGATATCCTGGTGATAGAGGATTACCTGGGCCTTTCGGAGAGAAAGGAATACAAGGATTAGCTGGGGAAGGTGGTGTGAACTCCAGAGGGGCAAAAGGAGAGCAAGGGGACTATGGACGTCATGGACCCCCTGGACCACCGGGTCCAGTCGGATGGAGAGGTGACAGTGGACCTCCCGGATTAGAAGGCGATCAGGTAGGAAAATATACTTCTCGAAACCAATGCCTATTTTTTATTAAACATTTATTAATTATTCAACTTGAAACATATAGGGTCCTATTGGATATAAAGGGGAAATAGGTTATAGAGGAGAGCCTGGCGATGATGTCGTTGGCCCACCTGGAGAAAAAGGTGACCAAGGAGAAATTGGAGAACCTGGAAGACCGGCGCAAGTTATTTTTGTGGATCAAGTCCAACAAAATGTTACTATTTTAGCTAAAGGAAATAGAGGTGAAAAGGGATTGCGAGGATCACAAGGCGTAAAAGGAATAAAAGGAGAACGAGGTTCAACAGGACGTCCGGTAAGTATAGATATATTTTTAAATATTATTTTGTAATTTAATACAAAACTGTTCTGATTAATATATCCCATTGGTATACGTTTTTCTTACTTAAAGGGTCCAAATGGTCTTAATGGACCGCAAGGCTTTAAAGGCGATCAAGGCGAAGAAGGGCCAAGAGGTAAACCTGGTCATCGCGGTCTTGAAGGACCTGCTGGTAGCAAAGGAGATAAAGGATGGCCAGGGTATGCGGGTCCAGATGGAGAAGATGGTCTAATTGGTCCAAGAGGAGAAGATGGCAGACCCGGAATGCCTGGGGAACAAGGGTATATGGGGGAACCTGGAATCTATGATGAGAGCCTTAGTGAACCGCTCCTCCCAGGTTCTATGGGCCCTCAAGGGCCCATAGGCTTACAAGGTCCAAAGGGACCAAGAGGTGCAGATGGGTCAGTAGGCCCTCCCGGTATAATGGGTCCGGCAGGTCCGCCAGGAATTAAAGGTCTGCCTGGCAGATCCGGGCCGCCGGGAATATCACCTAAAGGTGAACCAGGAGACGATGGATTTAAAGGTTTACCTGGGCTTCGAGGTATGACGGGAAATCCAGGTCGACCTGGAATAGTAGGACCAAAAGGCTTTAAAGGAGCAACAGTAATAGGGCCTGATGGTGAAGAAGGTATGCCTGGTGCAGATGGCATCCCAGGTTTAAGAGGTGACAGAGGGGATGTTGGATATATGGGGCCACCTGGATTTCCTGGACGAGGTGTAACTGGTGCTGGCCCACCCGGTGAAGATGGTTCTCCTGGGCGTCCTGGAATTACAGGTGACGCAGGAATACCAGGTCGCCCAGGTTTACCTGGCTATAAAGGAGAACGAGGCGACGATTGTCCGTTTTGTCCTTCAGGTAATTATTAAAAGAAAAAATTACATATTTTTTTGTAAATATACATATTTTTTATTTTTTATTTGATTTATAGGTCTGCCTGGAGCAAAGGGTCAAAGAGGAGACGATGGCTATCCTGGTTTAAAAGGACACCCTGGATATGAAGGTTCCCCTGGACAACGCGGTCGCAAAGGCGAAGCTGGCTCCCCGGGATTAAACGGACCACCGGGCCCAAAAGGATATAAAGGTCAAGCGGGAATGGCAGGTCCTCAAGGTCCTAAAGGACACAAAGGTCGGCTCATACAACCACCAATGTCTTTAATAATAGCGGACACTGGACCACCCGGCGAGCCAGGTAACTACAATTTAATGAATTCAAAGTAATACGTAAGTAGTAATGATAAAAGATCCAATAAAAATATTTATTTTAATGCCTCACACGTAGGTTTTATGGGAAGCCCTGGCTTGCGTGGTGATCCTGGTTGGCCTGGACGTCCTGGAATGTATGGGTTAAAAGGTTTAAAAGGATTAATGGGTGATGACGGATACCCTGGAAGGCCCGGACTTAACGGTACTCGAGGTAGAGATGGGGTGCCTGGCTGGCCAGGTGCAAATGCTGACATACCAATATCATTTCTATTCGGACAAAAAGGAGAAAAAGGAATAAAGTAAGTATTAATTCGCGGAAATAATGTCTAAATTCTTAAATATACAAATATATTAAAGCAACTTCACATGGACCCAACCAAAAATGCTACTTTACTGGAAAGTTAAAATATAATTGTTTTGCATTACGACAAACAGGTATATTGTATAACACACTAAAGAAATGAAGCGGTTCCTTTGATTCTATAGAAATAAGAAATCTTACCTTTTTCCATAAGAGGTATTTCATAAATAGAGGTAGATCAACATAGAGTATGAGTATACCTGATATTTTTATCACCAGAGGGTGCTCTATGACGTTACCACCAATTTAGCTGTCAAGAATCATTGCAGGCTTTATCGACAGCAAGTTCCTTGTTGGGTTTTCTTCAACATATAAAACCTGTTTTGTTGTAAAGCTAACAGGTATATTATATGCCTTCGAAAATACACCAATGAGATAAACCTTTTTGATTTATTAATGGTGATGAAACATTTTGAAACACAGGAATACAGTTGTCAATTCCTGTCAATAAATTTTACATTACAAATGCGATACAAACGCTTTTGATTTAAGAGTTTTTAGTTTTTTATTAAATTGTAACTCTTAATATTACATAAAAACATAAAACATTATGTAGTTTACAACCGGTAGGGAGGTGCTTGCTAAAAAAAAACATTTATTGCTCAAGTAAAATTTGACGATCAGGAATTAGTTAAAGCGCCAAACCAAGTTAGCAAATTTAAGTGTTCTACGTTACAAACATGTCTTTTTCTTCCGATATGGTAATTTGGTTGGCTATAGTCAGATAGGGAAACAGTTATTTAAATTGTTGTTATAATCTTTTCATAAACATTTAATATGCAATGTAGTGTTGAGTTACTGCTATACACTTAATCATCATATGTTTATGAAAGTTTTAACGCAAAGGAATTTGAACCCGCGAACACTTTAGAATCATAAAAATATTTAACAACGTAGGTTCAAATTTTGCTGAACTCAATTTTTTGTTTTCTTTAAGCGCTTTTTCTATTCTCAGTGTGCAGTGTTTAAGCACTTGTTCTTTCCTCGCTTTAAAAATCATAAAAACATTGTCGCTATATTTTTGTTATGGTCATGTATTTAGTTACACTTGTAACAAAATAAATTAACTCATTTGGCCTCTACTACGACTATTGGAAACCAACGTAAATACTATTCATACACATATTCTTTCCTTCGTTTACATCGCGCTGTCGAGTAACCAATAAAATCAAGAAAATATTGAAAGGTTATATTTATAAAAACTACTTATTAAGTACTTATTTATTTTAACACTATTTTTAGAGGAGAACGCGGTGAGCCTGGAAATGACGGATTGAAAGGTGATGCCGGAGATTCGCTAGATTTCGATATAAACGCCACGGGTGATAAAGGTGAAATGGGACCACCTGGAAGAAGAGGTATTCTATAAAAAAAATATTTTTTTATATCTATACTGAGAAAAAAAAATCGATTCACGATTTAAATTGTAATATTTTACTAAATATATAGTGTTAATGAATAAAAGTAAATACTGTTAGATTAGTAACAGCTTTGATTTTCAAAATTTTCGTGTCGTAAAGAGACCATTTAAAATTAAAATCCAACAAAACTCTGCTGCATTACTATTTGCTATTTTAGGGTTACTTGACTTGAAAATGATCTAACCAGGCTATGGCATCGTGATGGCATCGACAATTATTTATAAGTTTCCTATAATTATATTCACTATGTAATGGCTGTTTATTAGGTTTACCCGGAAAGAAAGGAGTTGCCGGTGAAATGGGTTATGATGGATTCCAAGGAATGCGAGGTGATGTTGGTGACGTGGGCTTGTCAAGAGCAGGCCCTGTAGGAGCGCGTGGATTCCCCGGTGATAAAGGAGAAACTGGTCCCTATGGAGAACCAGGAAGTAAAGGACTTCAAGGACTTCCAGGAATTTCTGCAGGAAAAGGAGTGAAGGGATCACGAGGAAATGTTGGCTTATCTATTGTAGAAGGTGAAAGAGGAATTGACGGAATAAAGGGAGATTTTGGAGACGATGGTGAGCCAGGTTATCCTGGATCGCCAGGTCGTTTCGGTATAATGGGACCTAAAGGAGAAACTGGTATTCCTGGAGATATTGGTCCACCAGGTCCTACTGGTCCTCAAGTAAGTTAAGAACATTAGTTCGCAAACTCATGTTTCTGTGTATTATATAAAATATTACACGTTATCAAAACCAATCCCACTTTTTATGAACTAGAAGTTTGACGTTCTCAAATAGTACTATAATTACAATTTACTTAGAAATGGCGTGAAATAGAGAAAACTTTAAATTTACTATAATGTTAATTATGTGCAATTTAATTTTTTAAGGGAAGAAAAGGATTATCAGGGATCACTGTTCAAGGGGCTCGTGGGGTTCCTGGACAGCCTGGTAGACCAGGTTTTCCCGGACCAATAGGTGAACCAGGTTTACAAGGATTTAATGGCTTACAAGGTGATATAGGACAAAAAGGAATGAAAGGAGAAGCAGGAAAACCAGGGAACAGAGGCTACACTGGAGATAAAGGTTATACAGGCGTAACAGGTTTCCCAGGCTTAATGGGAAGACCTGGTAAAGTTGGAGCAGTAGGTGATCAAGGAGAAATAGGAAGTCCTGGATTTATGGGTATACCTGGAAAAGTGGGGCCTCAAGGACTTGTGGGAGAAAAAGGAAAAAGTGGTGACACTGGTTTATCAGGAGAAAGAGGCTTAGATGGTTCACCTGGATCAAAAGGTGAAATGGGAGATTTTGGTCTCATGGGAGTTCGAGGATTACCAGGAGATAATGCAGTAAAAGGTACAAGAGGTGATCAAGGAGACCGTGGTCTTGATGGGGAATATGGAAGACCTGGATTCATGGGAATCAAGGGTATAAAAGGAGACGAAGGAGATCGTGGTATAGATATAAGTGGCACTGATGGTTTGAAAGGTGAACAGGGAGATCAAGGAGTTATTGGGCTTCCAGGAATTAAAGGGACTAAAGGCCGTAGTGGTGACTATGGTGATGAAGGTTCTATTGGTGAAATTGGAGACAAAGGTTTTCCTGGTTTACCTTGGTCGCCCTGGCTTTGTTGGACGCTATGGGATTAAAGGTATTTTGGGACCAACTGGATTACCTGGAAAGCGTGGAATAAATGGTGATATTGGAGATTATGGTGAACCTGGTAGAATGGGTGCACCAGGTATGCCTGGTGATTCTGGGTTACCTGGTTTTCAAGGTGTTAGAGGTGATAAAGGTTTTAAAGGAAAACGAGGAGATATAGGCCCCAGTTCATATTTACCAGCCACTAAAGGTGATATAGGTCATATAGGTATGGAGGGCTTACCGGGAATGCCAGGAGAACACGGTGATATTGGATTTAATGGAATAAAAGGTGCCAAAGGAGAAATAGGTGATATTGGCTTCCGAGGAGAATATGGAGACGACGGGCTTGAAGGACCAAAAGGTATGAGTGGAGATGTAGGTCCTCCTGGTCCACCAGGTCTTGACGGGATGTTTGCAAAACAAGGAGAAGCAGGAAAACCTGGCATAGACGGTCTTCCAGGCTGGCCAGGACCTATGGGTCAAAAAGGTGCACCTGGTGAATATGGAATTGATGGTCCTAAAGGAGCTCCAGGACAACCAGGTCTGACATTCCAAGGTGCTAAAGGCTTTAAAGGTGACGATGGCTATCCAGGCAGGCGGGGCAATATGGGAATTCCAGGTGCTCGTGGAATGGAAGGTGCTCCTGGTTTCCAGGGACCTAAAGGTGAAGTTGGTGAACCCGGTATGGCGATAAGTCCGCCTGGTGAACCAGGTGAGCAAGGTTTGCCAGGATTTTATGGCTTAAAAGGTTTTAAAGGAGATACTGGTGAATCAGGGTTAAATGGTTATAGAGGTTATTTTGGAGAAAAAGGTACGAAAGGAGTAAGAGGTGATGATGGTGAAGAAGGTTTGATAGGATATCCCGGATTAAAGGGTATTAAAGGTGACATAGGTGACAGTATTCCTTTCGCTGACATACCTGTTGGAGAACGTGGAGATATGGGTCCAGTTGGATTTAGCGGCTTAGATGGGCGTCCTGGAGAACCTGGTGATTTTGGACAAAATGGAATACCTGGATTTAAGGGTGTTATTGGTGAAATAGGTGATATAGGATTACCTGGTTTTCAAGGATCACGTGGAGAAATCGGATTTCCAGGGATAAAAGGCGAGATTGGTTTGGATGGTTTACGGGGTGCGCCAGGATTTCCTGGAGTACCAGCACCTCCACCTCCAATTCCAAAATCAAGGGGCTTTTATTTCACTGTACATTCACAAACCAGGATGGTTCCACAATGCCCATCTGGAACAACACCTTTATGGGATGGATTTTCTCTAATTCATATAGTTGCAAATGCAAAAGCACACGGTCAAGACTTAGGTAAGTGATGTCAACTCCATCTGATATACGATATAAGTTAAATAAATCTGAAAACTTATTAAAATTAGGTATAATAAGTCTTGAAAATTGATTATTAAAATAACAAAAATTACTAGAGGTAGATAATAATAATAATATTATTAGCCTTTTAACTAATAGCAAATTTAAAATTGATCTATATATTTTTATAGGAGCACCAGGAAGTTGCCTTCGCAGATTTTCAACTATGCCATTTATGTTCTGTAGCATTAATAATGTGTGTGATTTTGCACAACGAGAGGACTATAGTTTTTGGCTTTCTACACCGGAGCCAATGCCAATGGCAATGACGCCAATTCAAGCGCGCGATGTAGGCTCATATATTTCAAGGTATAGAAGCGTGTATATATATATATATATATATATATATATATATATATATATATATATATATATATATATATATATATATATATATATATATATATATATATATATATATATATATATATATATATATATATATATATATATATATATATATATATATATATATATATATATATATATATATATATATATATATATATATATATATATATATATATATATATATATATATATATATATATATATATATATATATATATATATATATATATATATATATATATATATATATATATATATATATATATATATATATATATGTGCAACATAACATAACATGAAAAATCTTTATCTTAACACGTTTAAATAAAACATTGGACAAAACAGTTGCTAAAATCTAACCCACACTCTACACGAGTTCCGATGATTTTCCCATTACGCTCTTAAATTGTCAATATTTTTTTTGTTTAATCAAAATTAGAATATAATTTTTTTATTTAAGCCATTACAAGTAATTTTTATGTCAATAGGTACATGAATTAACATATTGAAAACCTCATCATTTCCTTCCATATCCTCCATAATATTTTTTTTATTTTAATATTTATTTTTATTTATTACATAAAGATGTCAAGTATGCGAAACATCAACAAGAACAATAGCAATTCATAGTCAAAGTAATACTGTACCTAGTTGTCCCAATGGCTGGGACGAACTATGGGTAGGCTACAGCTTCCTAATGGTAAGAAAACATTTATTATGTATGTTATTCCAAACCCATACCTATAATTTTAGTGGCTTAAAAACTATTTAAATATAAGTGTCCTTATCATTCTTCACTATGAAGTCAGTTTGTTATAGATAAATTGTATTATATACATCAAAATAAACAAATCAAAACTTAAATTATTGTCTAAAGAACGTGGAATTGTTGGTTAACATAATAATCTATTCTAGTATGATATAATTTTAATACAGAAATAAAATATAAATAATTGAAGTCGAAAATATATATCCTTAAATATGTATTACGAGATATAAATTTTACAGCATACAGCTGGAGCGGACGCAGCAGGTCAAAGTTTAATATCACCTGGGTCTTGCCTACGTGACTTTAGAACGCGCCCGTTCATTGAATGTAATGGACTCGGCCGGTGTAATTTCTTCGCTACAGCAGTATCATATTGGTTATCAACCATTGATGATAATAGAATGTTCCAAAAACCTGTACAACAAACTCTTAAATTTGATCAAGTATCTAAAGTTAGCAGGTAAGAGCTTTGTTGTTTTTTGCCATCTTTTTTTCTTTATTTTCCACTATATCCAGAAAATTAATGTTTATCTTATTTTTTTTCTGTTTAATTTAAAAATATATTTTAGTTTTTCATACAACGTGGCATTGGCGAAGTGAATTGTGCTCAAGTAACAAGCTGAAAACGCCATTTTATCTTTTATTAAGCTTAAAACTGTATGCTTGAGTGTTAGATACAATCAATCGACGATTCACAGCGTTGATGATTCTTGATTTTTTTTTATTATTACACTAACTAGATGTGAATGTGTTTAACAAAAAGGTAAAAATCTATCGATCCCAAGCTGTGCAGTTGTAAATAGAATATCCAGGGCTTTGTAAGACCTGTGCCTTTACACCTGGATTTGTCGATGATGTAGTTAAATGTCAAAAAGTAGAGCTTGGCGATATAGCGAAAGTTGAGGGACATTTATTGTGATTTACTTTGACGTTAAAGCTATTGTAATCACATTTACTGGACTAATGATTAATTATACCGCCAAGAACTTGGTCACTACAATTTTCAGTCTTTAATTCAGACCTTTCCGTCTATATCCCAGCATAGCAGGTTGTTATCTGCTGCCATGCTTAAAGAGTCTATTTTGGTAGAGATGCTAATATAGTTTTTCCTTACTCCTCAATCACGTACCTTGGAAGTTTTAAGCTTATTGTGCTTATTATTAATAAAAACATATAAAATTATTTATTTTCTGAAATAATTTCGTCATATAAGATCAAAGTTCAAGAGGTTCTGTACTAAAAAGTTGTAATTAAAAATCCATAAACATAAGTATATGGATTTTTTGGTTTACACGATGCCGTATATTAATATCATAATGAGGAATAATTTAGTAACTACACGTGTAGCTAGCTCGGTAGCTTATTAATTAATTACGATGAGTCAATTACTTTTATTCTATTTAAATCGAGTATTAAAGTTAGGTAGAATTAAAATTATTACGAACTAGGCTTATAATTACGCCACATAACTATATGATTACGCATTCAGTTTATAAAATAGGGCCATCGTGGCAAAATGGATCATCTGACTCCAAACCCTAATTGATTGGCAATAATTTCGTGTTTAATTCTCATTTGGCATAATAAATTATTTTAACCTCTCTGCCTACCCTAATAATGCGGGAAAAAGATCTAGCTTAAAATAAGTATTTTAAATGAGGCTTTTATATTTCAGATGCTCTGTTTGTATGAGACGCCAGCCAGGTGCCCGTGGATTCGTATCCCAAAGTGGCATAGGCACCGTTGAGGCAGTGCCCAACGAAGCACGACGTCGGCCTCCTTACAACAGACCTAGATACCGCCCAGGTACCTCACGCAATCGGGGAAGGCGTCGCTTTACAAACGCTATATAGATTTTTTCAGTATCATAGAATCTAAATGCCGCCATAAGCTGCCATAAATTAATGTAATTCTGAATATTAACTAAACTTGTACTTAGTCAATATAATTATTATAGGGATATTTATACAGTACATTATGAACTAAATAAACTGACAATTCATATGAATGGTATCGAACCGCAATGTACCTATTATTCCGTTTAATTGGTACAAAAATATAAATAAAAGAATATGATATTACATTTTAGAAGATTGTTCACTAAATTTTACAATACAAGATTAAAAATTCTTTGGAATAGTAAAGGAAATTAAAATATACAAATATACCTATTGTTAAGTTTAGTAATTATAATTTTTATACATAATGTAAAACTTTTGTTAGAAATATATAAATATATTTATGATTTCATAAACAATTTGTTAAAGCCGAATTGTGAACTTTTATAGTTTGTAGGTGTATGTATGGTTATATTTCTTTACATATTTGTAAATAATTTACACATATGTACAAAAGTTATTTTATTTTTACTAGATAAAGATTAAATTAATAACAATGATATTGTATTTATTATTTTCCAACATCTTTCCTTCTTTATTCAAATGCATTTTATTTATAATTTCCGTTATGGGTGTTTCTTAATAACTAGATATAATCATAATAAAATAGTTTTTAGACTCAATATTTAAAAAAAAAAAAACTATTTAATCTAAGAGGACCTGGACTTTTTTGTAACAATCTTGAATGTAGAGAAGTTCCTAATGTAAACGACCTGAATTTGCCTATGAGAGAAATGGTCACAACCCACAATTGAAACAATTAGATCTGCCGGCTTTGACATTTTTGTTGCATTTCATTTGCTGCATTTGGTTGGAAAAAATCATTAAACAGCGGGCAGACACGTGGAAATAAAACAATTTACACAGCTATATTGCTTCGGTGACCTTTTTTATGGAGGAGGATTCGTCTGGATATGCCAAAACAAAAGCCGACGTGGGATGCCACAGCATGGGAACCGTTGGTAACAGAGGACCGAGCAGGCGGGTCACCCTTGAAAAAAAACAATTTCGAACGATCAAATCAATCAATCACCATCCATTTCTTCGTCTACTTACACACTCTTTATAACCCCATTTTACATCGTATAATTGTTTACTAATTCTTTGTTGACATTCATAACTGAAATAATTGTATTATTTTTTATCTAGAAATTGTAATGCTGTACATGCCTGTAACTGATGCTTGTATCAGAATGTTTTTATCAGACGCATACTTTAGTATAAGATGTTACAAGTATTGTTGGTGTGTCTTTTATAAATAAATAAATAAAATCACTACTAAAAATTGGTAGTTATCATCACCTGACAATTACCCTGCACCTAGAATTCACTACATAGTTTCTTGAAATGCAAACAACATATAGGACATGATCATGGAGCAACATTACAACGAACCTACTCTCAAATAATGTTTCTACATCTATCCTAAATATATTTTTTTAATGAAATAGCAGTAACTACTGCAAGTCGACAATTACCATTTACGATAAATATTCCTTTACATATGAGCACTAGAATGGTATAATGAAGTTAATGAAAAAATCGTTAATACTCATTTCATAATACTTAACAATATTTGCCCTCGTAAAAATATCCTTCATTTATTTACAGATAAAAACCCACGCTTATGACATCATAAGGAACTAAGAATAATACTTAAACGACTAATATCTTAATGAAAACATAAATACCAATAAAATTATGGAAGTAAAAAAGCCATACATAAAAATAAGTATTCATTATTCTGCTTGCTATATGAAAATGTTAGCTTATTTTGATTTTACAAGAGACACTTTGAAATAAATGTGCTAATGTAAAAAGACTGTACAACGTTTTTCTATATGAAATTGGAAAATATGTAAGGAAAATATCTGATTTTAATTGCTGCACTTAAAGTAGCTAGTAGTAGTAGTAGTAGGGGTCTAAGCCCTGTCTTCCCTGACTTTAACAACCGATAAATCGAGTTCGATTCCAATTGGAAATACATATATATTTATTTTATAAAATAAATTTATTGTTTAAATATGTCCAGTATGTTGGATAAGACAAACTAAGTCCTTACATGGGGTTGTTGTAACACGTCGATAGAAGGCGAGACGTTTCTGCAATGTTCCATTTGCAAAGTCATTTTAATTGCCTAAATATTAATTCTTGCAAAGACACTGACTAGTATTGGTAATGTCCATCGTGCTCGATCAATAAACAATGAACTGGTCAAACTAATGATTCAACACGCGCACAACAAAACTTCAAATAGTAAGCAAAATGTAGTAGTCAAACGGATCACAAAGAGATCGGCAATATCGTTTTCTCCTCAACATTCTAGTGATACCGTTTCACTTGCATATATAAGGGATACTATTTGCGATGTGGTGTGAAGTCAGAGATGCAAAAGCTGTCATCAGAACTTAACAAAAATTTAGTTAATATGATTACAAGAGCTATTAAAGATAAAATATGTATTAAAGAGAAAATAGTGGAAATTAAGGAATCTGTGAAATTTTTAAATACTCAGTACGAAGACATTAAAAATAACGTTGATTCTAGCTTGAAAACAATTAAGAAAATGACGTGTTGAGTGGCGTTGAGTTCTGCCACTCAACACGCAATGCCTCGAAAAAGGCGGAAAGCGGGGACGGAGAAAGCAGGGACTAAGCAACGGAGTGTCTTAACACTAGGTTCCCACGGTCCTGAGGTTTCCTCTGCCTACCCTGCCGAGTGATAAAGCGTGAAGCTAAAAAAAATAATTTAATGTTATATATGAAGACCCTGATTAATTTAATCAATGATTATTGAAAGACCCTGATTAATTTATTGAAATTGAATTAATTATAAAAAAAGATGAACGAAAAAAGCAGAGAACGGGGACGGAGATATTTCATAAATTGACTAGCTCCATAAATTGCAACTTAAACAGGGATAATATTTTGCACTATACCCGTATAGCAAAACTGGACCTACATAGCCCAAGACATCGTTCTATTAGTTTACAATTAAACTCTCCAAAACAATGGATAGGTAGAGATCATAGTGTCATCTGTCAAAAAGTACAAAAAAGACCTTTATTTATAAGCGAGCTTTATTTATATCAATGGCTAATAAGCATCGCCATGCTGCTGCAAGAACTGTGGCAAGAGAATTCTCTGATCCGAATTTTCATACATAAATCGATATTTCTGAGTGTTAGCTGGTAAAGGATATTGATTTCCTCAAAAAAAATTGAAATCTGTAACAAACTTTACACTTAACATATTTCAGGGTTATAGTTGTAACGTTCTTTTACCTAAGCATATACTAATAAAATATTCCTAGAATCAAAATCAAAAGTCATACCTTTTATACAAACATACGTTGTAATAATTATGAAATTATTATTCTAACTGAGACTTGGCTAAACGATATAGTACATGTATTCTGGGTATAAGAACCTTATCGATAAGGTTACTTTAAATTTATTAAATAAACGTTGTGAAACATTAGCAAGCAAAAACTATAGATCTTATATTAGTAGTGTCGAAAATGATATGATTTTTAATCCTAGATACTTTTGGTTCTTTATGAAAAGCAAGCATCAAAACAACAATTCATACCCCAATGAAATGACTGATGGAACAAATAGCGCAAGGTGCGGCAAGGATATTTCAAATTTCTAAATTCTAGTATTTACCTTTCAGTACAAAATATTAAAAGTCAATGTACTTCAAAGCTGCGCTAGCGCCGCTCGCGGCTCGCGGCCTGTAAGGTGAAACTTCGTGTGCACTACATGTGTCATATATATATTCTTTATTGTACAGAATTGGAAACATTGTTGGCAAAGGTGAACTTATCTCTAGTAGAGATTTCTTCCAGTCAACCTATGGATATGAGAGGAAGCATATTTTTGCAGGCTGAGTGTAATTCAGAGTACATACGTACATGTAAATAAAATTAATACTAATAGATTCACAAAATAAATAAAATACACATAAATACACAAATATGTACAAATAAATACAAAACATAATATAAATAAATTTATATACATATAAAATACATATGAGGACCGTCGTGGCGCAGAGGCGCAACGTCTGCCTGTAACGCGACGGTTACTGGGTTCGATCCCCGGTCGGAGAAGATGGATTTTTCTATTTCCATTTTCTTCGCTCTGGCATCTAAGGCAAAGCGCGGCGTTGAGTTCAGTTTTGAGTTCCGAAAACGGCGGAAAGTGGGGACGGAGTAAGCAGGGACAAGTAACGGAGTGTCTTAACACTAGGTTCTTATGGTTCCTGCAGTTCCCTCTGCCTACCCTGCCATGTGCGGGATAAAGCGTGAAGCTAAAAAAAAAAAATACATATAAATACACAAAAAAGATATATATAAAGTATATTGATCAGAATTTCTTGAATATATCAATTCTGAATTGCTATAGGTTACTTATTCCAGAGCAGGACAGCCAGGGCTGCAGCTAGAATCAAATTTGAAGTAGGGCAACATTGGTTACTTGGTTTTAATAAAGTATAATATTATGTGCCTACATGTGTTATTCATATATACATATGAATAACACATGTAGGCACATAATATTATAATAGGCACATAATATACTTTCAATTATTTGGATTTTCCATTATCCGAATGCCTTACAACAACAATTAGTCCGGTTAATCGAGTTTCTACTGTACTAACAAACATAAAATTAATATATTTTTTATTTTTCACAATAAAACAACAATGTCTCAAAATGTCATATATTTGTTAAAAAAAAAAACAAAGATTTAAAAAAATATTGTACTGTCATTATGAAGCAGATGATTGAGTGACTGGAAATGATATCAGAAAACAGATATAATATTATATGATACTGTTAGCTATCTTATTAAATATGAGGAGTGTAAGGTTTAACAAAAAATTAATCAACAGTTTTGCTAACAGAATCTAAATGATTTAATTTATGATCTTCAAGCATTGGTCTTGCTTCATATGTACAAATTGTGACTCCATGTCTATGCCCAGGGGACCATTCACCTTTAAGGCCTATGTAGTAAATTTTTGTATTTTCAGCACCAAAATTTGCAGAAAAATGCATCGTTAAATGCGATACACTTGAAAAAGTGACAATCCTAAAACATGTACAATGTATAAAAAAACTAAAATTAAACATTATATTTACACAAATTAATTATTTTTTTTAATATTACTTTGGATTATATTCAATAACACCTTCACAATCCTTTTGAAGATCAAAAGTTTGATCTGGTTCTATAGACACATCATCGAATGTTAAATTAGGTTTATTTTTAAATCTGAAAAAAATATGATTACATTTGTTTAATAAATAAAAAAGTAATTAATGCATAGTACAAGGTAAACATAGGCAAAGAGATAAATTCAAATTTAAGCAATTGTGATAAAAATATTATATGATGTCATGATGTTTTCTGTAACAAAAATTATGAAAACTATGAAGTTTTCAAATAAAATAACTTACAATCTTAATTTTGCTGGGTGACAATCAGTGTCTTCAGAGACTATCCTTATGCCCTTAAGTTTGATATCACCCGTGAACGGTATATTAAAGAGTAATTCCTCATCTGCATCACTTTCAACATACTAGAAGTAAAAGAAATAATAAAATCGTCATGCACTTTTAGTATTTGTAAATATATTTATAATTTTACCTGTGTCCTGTCAAGTCTTCTATCCCATGATTTAAATACAGTTTTACCAGAACCATCTATTGTTTCATTCAAACATTGCAAATTTTCAATATCAATTTTTTGGTATAAATTATATTGAACACCTATTTCATCGTCGCCTGCATGATCATGATCATGTCCATCACAGTGGGTATGTGACATTTTAACATATGTTTAAAATACAAATTTATAACTTATTAAATTAGCTCTTAAATTGCTAAAACTAAAGATTATAAGTTAAATTGTAAATAATTAACAAACTAAGCTGTCAAGATTTAAAACCACAGTCCACAGACCACTAATATTGATTTAATTAATATTTGTTATAACTGCGTTAAGTATAACTACAGGTGTAAATAATAATTTTATTTGCATAATATTTTAGCAGAAACATTTTAAATTTAATTGAACACATTCAAATGTGATTAGATTAAGGGCCAGTTTCATCTCTTGGCGATAAAGTCCTGGATAGGAAATAAATTTCCTGTCTAGCAGATAAACGACAAATCTTAGTTTCAAAAATCTCAAACGCAACTATCCAGCAGACCTGATAATGACAGACAATAACCTGAAATAGAAATGAAGCGTTTGGTTTTTGGCTAAGGCCTCTGTTTAAACTGTTCTATAACTTTTTCCGGGAGACAGAATTAACTATCAACTTACTAATTACACCGGTCACGGATAAAATTTCAGAGAGTAATCTGGTACTTAATACTGTCTTACAGTTAAAGGCCAATACATTAAACAGGTTTTTATCTGCTAGATAGTCACATCTGAGACTGGTAAACCAAAATTTCTATCTGGGACTTTATCAGCAAGTGGTGAAACCAACCCTTGAAATTTTATCCGTTGCCGGTAAAAGTGGCCCTAAACAAATGTTATTTATGAGCTATTTCTATTAGTTAATAGATTAATAAGTTTTATATATTAGATATTATCTAAAACCTTTGAAACCAAAACGTTGTTTATATGCAAGACAAGTACAAATTGGTACGCTCGAAGCGTCATAAATAAAAATAAAAAGAAGAACAGGTAATAATATTTTTTATTTAGAACTTGTATATCAGCAAGTGAAATTGGGCCTTAAAATTTTAAAGCAACTAGCTTAAGAAATGAGACTTTATTGGTAACCGGTGAAATTTGCTTTTACGCTTTTTTTTTCTTATTTTTATACTATAATGTTGTTTTTCATATTTTATCCTTCCAATTGCTGCTGTGGCGGCACCTTTATTTTTTCTCTCAAAGCGGACAAATTGTAATATATCGAGTTGGTACTCCTAAAGTCTATACTCCATGTTTTCAGCTGTAATAAAATATATTTTAGTCTATGGTCAGTACAAATAGACTTCTTACGATATGAAATCTAGCAATGTGAATTGACTTTGGTTTAATTTGAGACTTGTGACGATTTGAGGATTAAATCTATTACTACGTTACATTCGTTTTCTCATTTTTGTCATATGTTTTCTTGTCAATCACGATTTATAGTAAAAATAATCTTGTTACAATGTCTTTTCTAAATAATATGAATTTAACGTTATTTGGTACTACTTTAACATTGTGTATTATATTGTTTAGTAATAATTACGTCGTACTCGCAAAAGAAAATGAAGCAGAAAGTATATCAAAAATAGGACAAGGGGTTGGACACATCATGAATATTTATTATTGGTTTGTGTAACATATAAAATTTTTATAACAATAGCATTGACTATTAAATTTAACCTTAATATATGCCGCTGTCATATCGTTATTTTTTTAGTTACTCTTGTGGATATAGAAAAGTATTTGAAGACTATGCAGCAATAATTCAACAGAAATATCCAGAAATATCTGTTTTGGGTGCAAACTATGATCCACCAGGTCTTAACATGTATCTTTCTAGAATTATTGTAAGTATTCATTAATCAATACATACATTGTTTATGTTAGAAACAAATTGTAAACTTTTTGTTATTGCTGAAATACCAAAAATTTTGTACAGTAGCAAAAATTAATTATACAAAACCTAATTAACTTTTAACTGATTTCACAAGAACTATGCAATGACTACACAAGTCATTGTATTCATAATGTTTCGAAATTAGTGAATTTTTATAAACAATCACAATTAACTCTTTTATGCATTTAATTAATATATTATACTAAGTATTGTATGAACACAAACTATATATTCTTTATTATTTTTAGGGATTTGGGAAGATGATTTTAATAATGTGTGTGTTGAGTGGAGTCAATATATTTGCCTGGCTAAATAAACCACAACCTGCCTGGTGGAGTTGGTGCCTTGAAAATAAATTATATGCTTGTATGATGATGTTCTTTTTAGCTAATATGGTAGAGGGTCAGTTAGTTTCATCAGGTGCATTTGAAATATCTCTTGACAACATTCCACTATGGTCCAAGTTAGAAACTGGAAGAATCCCACAACCACCTGAATTATTTCAAATTATAGAAAATACTTTACAATTTTCAAAAATGGAAATGTCCAATAACTTTGTACAGTGAGTTATTAAAGTAATGTAAATAAAATATTAAGGGATCCCTTATTACCATAATATAATTAAGAGTTAGTTTGGTTTAAAAAAAATATTTTGTTTGTCATAAAAGCAGCATTTATACATTGCCTTTATTATATTTTCATCATATCTACACTAAGTAATATTTTAAGAACAAAGTAATTGTATACAAATTATTAACATTCTTTTACCTAGAAAATGATTATGTATACTATATTGTCAAAGATATTAATAATAATATTTTAAATGCATAGTATTATGAGCAACCTCATTTTTTTGTTTCATTGTTACATTTAAAAAATCTATTATAATATAGTTTATTTTAACTCTTCAATTCATGGTTTTTGTGGTTAATATCTTGTATGTGAATTAGGAATTTTAAAGCAATGTTTTAATTTATGTATTGTTTAAAGTAATAAAGTTCAATTCTGTAACTTTACTTTATTTTCAGTATAGATTCTTTACATTATTAGTATTAATTAGAAAAAATGATATAAATTAAAAAATCTAAAATAGGCCTGGGAGAACTAATGGACTTAGAATTAAAATAATTTTACATTGAAACATTTCTTAACTATTCAAAAATAACTATTCAATTTTTGAAGTAAATGAAATACTTCAATATGTAACTATATTTATTTTAACTAAAACATAGTTTAGTACAATTAATGTAATAAAATTGGAATAAGACTTGGAAATATATCGGATGGATTAAGCGTTCACTTGAATTAATTATTGTCATCCTTCAAACTGCATTATTTTATAACATTGCTGATTTGAAATATGTTTTGCCACAATTTTTTTTCCATTACTTATTAAATATTATGGTCCATTTCTTGTTTTTTCTCAGTATTATCAGTTGATCTTTATTGCAGTGTTTGACATACTCTTATGATATTGCATAAAATTCTATATTTTTTATAAGTTGTAGAATCTTAGTCTGTTATTTTAATACTTATCAATTCTTTCTTTACACATAAAGATTTGGTAATTTGACGTATTCCCATGAAGGAATATAAGTTGATAACGCAATTTCGAAACTTCGCATCAACACGAGGAAACAATTGCTTTAATATTACAATAGCTTTATTTTTATATTTAAAATCATAATCCATATTTGAAATACGTGCGTAAGTTAAGTTTGATGGCAATTTTTAGATATAATACGCCCTTAATTTTGTCAAAGACTTTGTAATAGCTTGAATTTATTCTAAACAAAGGGTCCTGATAATCTATAATATATATAGAATTATGTAAGTTGTGTGTGACACATGGGGCACGAATGTCTCAAAACAAGTTCATGATGCTGCGCGTGAGCGTCGCACTTGCTACATGTCCATATTGTATGTGATGATAAAAGGACGCGCCCGGATACTACACATCCCGGGAATTCTGTAGAACATCCAGGACAAGTTGCAACCCTTAAAAGAACAAAAAAAAATAATTATAAAATTAAAATATACCATCCTATACCATCAAATTATCTTCATAAAAAAAGTCTTAGCAGTAAAATATATAAATATTAAATAATAATAAATCCTAATATTCCTATATCTCTCCGTTTTATACACTGATATTACACAATATTACATAACATAATATTACATTACAGGTAATCAACACTTATTTAAAAATTAATTCATGTTACAATAAGAGCTTACCAGTCCGATATAGACGTTTGACAGTGAGGACACTCAACTTTATTTCCTTTCATATCTTTAGGTTTATATCTTGTAAATATTTCTATTGCTATGTTTTCAAATACTTCTGGCTGTAAAGTAAAAATACAAATAAATAATTTAACTATTGTTCCAAAATAAAATGCCATTTGCAGGTCTGACGCAAGCATACACTATCCTGTCAGAGCTGCAAAGAGACATATTTCTTTCTCATTCGGTTATTTTTTTGAAATGAAATGGGAAAAATAATCCTGTGCATAAACTATTAATTATTGTTAACTAGTTTTTGTATATAGCCTTGAAATGTAAGCTTTAACTTTCTATTTATATTCACGTGTAAAAGGGTAAACCCTTTTACACGTGAATATAAATAGAAAGTTAAAGCTTTTAATTTTTCTTACTTTTAAGGCTTCCAACTTTATCAATGCCTTTGAACAGAGTTCAAAAGCCCTGGCTTGGAGCGATATCGCTGCTACAATACACCACGCCTGTCAAATAAATAAAAAATCTTTTAACGTCATTTAAAAAGCATTGCATATGATTATTCTATTATTTTTGCTTATATTTAAAAACATTACTTCACCTCTTGACGAATATCAGGTCCAAATTATAACTAAATCTAATCTAGCATATAACCAAACTTACTTGCAAGTGTTGCGCGGGATGTAGCTGTGGCAGCACGCACAGCAGCCGCCCGCCGAAGCGCAGGGCGCCATCAGGACGCGCCCCCGCCCCCACCGTCCCCGCCGCCGCCCTCGCCGCCGCACATAGCCAGTGCTGCGCGCGCGCCATCCGCCAACAACGACTCGAATCGCGGTTACTTACGCCATCTACGAAACAATACCTTATTACATATAATTAAATTTAAAATTCTTACTTACTATTACATATATGTATCGCTGAATTTGTACATAAACATGGAATACCGTAATAGGTATATATATCTTCAATACTCTGATTATAGTAAAATATTTCAAAATTTATTTGAATTATTGCTTTATTGAAATTAGCTTTATTTATGTGAAAGCACCATAGAAATCTTTATCAACAGCATCTGAGGTGCACTGAAATGGATAACAGATTCTGTTATATTTCAACATAACTAAAGTATAGGATAGAAAAAAATATTTAAAGAAAAACATAACATTTTAGAAACACATTTGTAATAGTCTTTGAGATGCTAACAACGAAATAAGTTGAAGAAAGCATATACAGCATAGAATTTCGACGCAGCATGATGAAGAACGCATAGTTTAGTGGTCAGAGCGCTAGGACGGTTTTCAAGGCACGGATACAAATCCTTCTGCGTTCAAAGTTTCATGCCATTTTTATGCATTTTTTAACGTATATATAAACTATAAAATAAAGATCGTAGGACACAACAAACATATATAATTTTATAAGAATCACATACAAGAAAAATGCACAATATAAATCAAAGATTTGAAAACGGGAAGTTAAAAAATTATTACAATTACCACTAGAATGTTGACTGTATAGGAGACCGGCGAGCACATAAAGATTTTTTATTCGCCACGGTGATGCCACTTTGGATGCTTCCATATTGGCCAACTATAATGACAGTTTACATCTTCACAACATATTCAAATGGAAAGAATTATTATTCGAATATGAAATATTTACTTTACAATTTATAATTTATTTTACAAATGCATAAGTAAGGAGCACGTGTGCCATAATATTTACATTTTTCTCAGCAGTTGTTAATAAAAGTAATTAAAAGTTACTACTATATATTCTTTATTAAAAATTATTAGAGGAATAAAACACAGCATTTGACTGTGAACGAGACGGTCGTTAATTTGATTCCCACTTGGATAAATATATTATTTTCATTTCCCCGCTGTGCAAATAAGATAAAGCCAGGCGTTGAGTTTGGCCAATCAGACTTGTAACTCGTCTTAAAAAATGAGCAGAAGTATGAAAACGATGCTTAAGAGAGCATTAAAAAATAACGAAATAATTATATACCTGA
Source organism: Dione vanillae (assembly GCA_037178615.1). Taxonomy (NCBI): domain Eukaryota; kingdom Metazoa; phylum Arthropoda; class Insecta; order Lepidoptera; family Nymphalidae; genus Dione; species Dione vanillae. The sequence continues at coordinate 1,622,812 of JAZFAU010000024.1, forward strand.
AATGCAGTAGCCGCTGCTTGTAAGGTGCGACCGCTTTCTTTTAATTGTTTGACTGCCTGTATGGTGTACTCTTGGACACCGTCACTATTTCCTTCTGATATTTTTTTTGATAAAGAATCCTTAAATAAAGCAATCATGTCAATCCATCTGATATCGTCAATTATATTTTTAGTATAATTATTTGTTCATATGTCTATAAGAGACAATTATTTCTGCATAAACTATTATAAGAATAAATATTGCAGTAATAATAGTGCATATTGTAATCTTTATAGTAGAAATTGATAAATCAAGATAATGTTTACGATGTAAATTCATATAAGATACAAAAATTAAGAATACCTTAAGTCTAGGTGACCCTGCGACAAGTTTCGCAAGAGATTCATTATCTTCCATAGCCATGTAACACTTCTTTAGTCCGTCTGTATTGTTCGACATATTGTAATACTCTAGTGCACCATTCCTAATAAAGATTAAAAATTTATATTTCATATTGTTACTTTTTATATAATAATAAGATAAGAAAATCTTTATAAGAAATCTTAAATATTAATGTTTTTAATACTTCATATGTAATTACCAGTTTTGTCTATCAATGTAATAATCTCCTATGTTGCTGTAGGCTTGTTTGATCTGTGCGTCGGTTGTCGTCACCGACGTTTTCAACAATTCCACTACACGGAACCAGTGACCCAAACGCTTGCGTAAAGCTATAGCAAGATCTCTGCCAAGTTTTGAAATCATTACATTTATCTAATTACATATATGTACCTATATATCTCTACAAAATTAATAAATTTTATTTAAATATTCAATATTTGGCACGATATTTAAGAAAAATGAGACGTCGAGAAATTTCAAAAACCTATTAAGCAAATGATATCGTCTAACAAACATAGCTGCAAGAGTTGTCCGTGAACATATTGTCAACCTAATAAGAAAAATATTTAAAAACCAGTGCAACATTCCGTTTCGGCGTCGTGCTGAGCCACTGTCTAGAGATAGAATAATATGCATGTAACGCACCGGCGGTCCTCGGTATGATATATCTGTTCAGCGGCATCAAAATCCTTGAAGTAAGCGAGTATCTCCGCTTTCTTCAGCGCGTTAGAGTGTAAGGCGTTGAGGCGCGCCACGAAGCGTACGCCAGCATAATCTCCTCGTCGCACGAAAGCCGCTTCTGCTGTCTCTAGCGCAGAAGACGACTCAAACTTCTTTAGAGACGCCTCTGCGAGCAACAGCCTGAAAAAGAATCGCTGATATAAATTTTATATCAAAATTCTACCTCCGGAAATATTTTACTTATTTTATATTATAAACGATAAGGTAATCTATTTCTATTAACATTTAGTTTACTATCACTACCATAATTTTGGATGGGGGTTGTCCTTAATAAAACTCTCAGCTTCTTTTAGTCCGACTTTTTCAATGAGTTGTCTCGTGTCTCTTAGTGACTTGACTTCCACAGTCACTATATTTTGGGGTGTACATTTGTCTGTTATGTTGTCTAAAAGTGCCATCGTTATTTCCAGCTCCTGAAACACAAACAACACAGTCCCATTAAACAAATTATAAAGACTTTATATTGATTAAATAAATATATACCAGTTTTATTGAATTGAGTAATAAGGATTTTATGTTATTAAATTTTTGTCATATTAGCTCCAAAAATGTTACCTACTACTGACACAATTATTTTCCTTTCATCTTTTGATTAATGGATTTTTTTCATTCACGTATGCGGCACGCAATCTTGAATCCGGACGAAAAGAGTAGAACAAAATATCTCGACATTTCCATAAAGATTTATATCTTTATTATTCTTGTTACGAACTAAATAAACACGCGTGACAACCTTAAACCGACACAAGTACCCCTGCATGGGCAGCGGCTCCTCGGGCTGTCCGTCGCGCAGCACATACAGGCGCGCCTTCTCGGCCACGGCGAGCAGCGGCGCGTTGTCCGCCCAGCTGGCGCCCCACACGTCTCGCCGCACCGGCCCGCCCGCGCCTTGCGGCGACTCCGTGTCCAACAAGTACAGAGACCCAGATTGATCAATTACGAACAATTTACTGGAAATAAAAAGACGGTCATGATGCACACACATGCAATTTTGTTGTAAACCCGGCGGATTGTTGATTTCCACTCTGTGGACAAAATTATATTCATGTCCTCACTTTGGAACAAGGTAATGCGTATCTTGCGTTGAGCTCACATAACACGAAAAACGGACAGTTGTCACACGATGTTTCCTGTACCTTGTTATATACAGGATCCAGGGATACGGGTTACGGAAACGACATATAATTTTCTATTTACAAAAAATATTTTATATAGGTGAAGGTTGCGATCATTGGACCGGCTCTTTGATTGGATCACTCAATTTTTTCAAAAACTACATATGTTACAGCAAGTTTGATACATTGCTAGGCAACAGTACCGGTACCCTTGACTACCCACAAAACCTCTGTGCGCTCGCGAAGCGTGGTAAATAGTGAGATGTGTACTTGTGTTAGTGGTGGCCGTGATCTAATAACCGAGCCATCAGTAAACTCATGTATGTCAAATTGTTTTAATTAATGTTTAATGATTGTGTTAGATTTGAATAGCAAATTTATCTGCGCTTACATACAGTACTAAGCTTTTTACGTAATTTTACACGTTTTTTAATAATTGCTTTCGTTCTGTTCATATGCCTTGTTGCCATCAATGGACCGGAATGGTGACGCTATCATTGGACCGGTCCAATCAAAGAAACTAATATCAACGTTAATAAATAGTGATTTTTTATATTGCAAATTGAATATTTTAGTATTGCATGTAGATAGATATCTACCTTTTACTTATAATTGGATTATATTTATATATTCCAGAGTGTCGGCAGAGGAAAAGAAGAAGAAATAGTATTGGTTACTAGTATGAAACTGACTACAGAATCTTTAAAAAAATCTATTAGATTAAATGAAACAAGTCGAATGTATGTCGTTCCAAAAGCAACATTAAAAAGACGATTAGATGGGAAAAATCAAAAAACTGTGGAAGAAATTCAAATAGTGGGATCAAAAGGAGATCTCCCTAAGGCTTTAGAGACTTAATTTAGCAAGCAGATATTGAATGGAGAATTCTTTTTTTAGTTTTACTCTCAAAGATGTCAGGCAGCTTGTTTTACAATTAGCTTCCAATAAAATTAAACATCGTTTTAATAAAACCAAAGAAGCTGCTGGATAAATGCTGCTATGCATTCATGAAGCGTCATCCAGATATAAGTTTTCGTCAACTAAGAGCTATCTATGAGCAGTACAATTTTATAATCGATTTAATATAAAAAATTGAATTAAAAAAGTAATTCTTATTTAGTGCTTCATTTGCGTCACCTTCATTGGACCATTAATACAAATGTTTCAAAGTCCAAGTGGTCCATTCATGGCGACGGTGGTCCAAAGAAAGCAACTCGTCATTGAAAATTTTTATTAGAATAGTTCTAAAACCTCTCAACTTTCATTGCCAATAATTTATATATCATTAATTTACGTAAAACAGCATCGGATACCATTAATTGTCTTAATTTGTAGGTGATATTTCATGAGATATGGTGTCACTAAGTTAAGTGGTTCAATGATAGCAACCTTCCCCTAATATTGAAATATAATATGGGTATATTTATTACTACTTCATATACACTTGTCGATAAAACAAAATAATAAAGAATCTTTTTGCCAAGTATACAGAATTATTAATAGAATTGTCTTATTTTTTTATAATTAATCAAGTAACTGTAACTGTAGATATCTACAGTACTTAGATACTTAGTACATACCTGGAATTAGAATTTAATCCTAATTTATAGGGTTTCGAGTTCACATTTACTAAAGTAATTTTTTTAAAATTCAGCATTGAAAATATAATAATAGTTCCAGAATCTCTCCCAATTAGAAGATGACTATCCGAACAGGTGATGCAACAAATAGTATCTTCTTGAAAGCCGCCTTCTGATGTTAAAGGGGTACCATCGGCATGGAACATTTGTTCTGTATTTCCTGGTAATTTTATTATAATTACAATATAGTAAAAATAATGTTTATAAATGGTGTAATAGTAATCAGTGTTCAGAGAATAATATTGTTATTATTTAGAATAAAATCCAACACGATCATACATATCATACGATACGATATAAATATTATAAAAAATACTTGTGTTATCATTTCTACCATATTAAGATACTAATCGTGTTAAAACCTTAAGACAATACTTAATTAAAGACGTTACTAATTTTCACTATTTCCATGTCATGCCCATGTATATAATAGAAACATACTCACGGGGCCTAGTGGGAGTCGAAAACTTCCAAATTAAGAAAGACTCTTTGGTTGCAGCCACTGCTATTGCCTTGCTGTTAATTGCCACGTATGACACTGGCACGGTGACTGTTTTTGCTAAAAATATATTAAAAATCATAAGTGTCCTCTGCTACGATTTAAATTTTTATTTCGGTTTCTGCTTAAATTACTATACAAAATATAATATAATGTCATATTAGTGTGATTTATTTTAAAGGAATTTAGTTTACCTATAAATTTTAAGACAAATAATCATTCTTCTTATAATTTTTACCTATTAGACGACGACAGACGTGTAATTTTTAATTTATAAATAGAATTAAGTCTTAAATATTTTAGGACGAGCCCATCGCAACAAGAGCCGTAAGTAAGTATAAGTCACTTGCAGTTCGTCGTAATGTAGAAAAACTGTGACTTACTATAAGCGCGGCGGTCCTAGGTTCCATTTTTGGGTAAGATAATGTTCCTACTTTCATGTTCGCGTTTGTTAAAACAAAGTGGAGTTCGTCATTCAAAACGCAATACTTTGAAATCGGGCGGAAAGTATCTTTATTATTCTCTACTTGAAATGTAAGGTAATTTTAGCCTAAATACTATAACTTACCGTCACATTGTATGCCTTGTTGGTTTGATATAATGAGACTACTCATAGTCGCTATGATGCAGTATTCGTCCACACCACACATGTCTATTACTTCAGGGATGTGATTTATCCAAGACTATAAATAATTAGTTATTATAAAATATTTTATGATTTTTAATGTATATATTTTTGGCGCAAATCAATATACAGCTTATGATTTTATTGTTACGAAAGTATTTACTATTGAAATTAATATTTAATTATTGAAATCAGTAAAACCTATTAATAATGTAAAGTTCTTTATGATATTCTTTATGATATTCCAATATTAAACAGAAATGTCAGTTTTAAAATAAATAAAAAAGACCTAATTATGATAAGTATCTCTTTTGTATAAGTATCGTACGAAAATAGGACTCCTAACAGAGAAATCGACTAACAATGTTGTATTTTATAAGGATAACAATGAGTAATTTCCATAAAATATTTTAATTTAAAAAAGTGCTATGCGGAAGGTAACATAGCAGCTAATATATACTTTGTGAATTTTGATCAAACATCGATTGATATTACTTGTTTTTCGAAAAAATAAATAAATGTTTTTCGAAAAAATAAAAAAAGCAACAAATATAGCACCTATATATAATAATATCAAAAAACCTCGAACCTGATGAGTGACTGAGTCCCAGAAAGTAACAGTTTCCGTACCAGATACAAACGCTAATGTATTGCCATAGAATGCATATTTATGATCAGGTTTCACATTAGCGAAGTAAATAAAGGAATCAATTGTAATAGCAAGACGCAAAGACCGCTGCTCCCAGGACACCGCTCTCATGGACCCGCCTGGAACACGTAATGTCCTGATATGCTGAAAAATAAAAAAATATTTCATCATGTATCTTTTTTTAGTTTCACGCATTATCTCGCTAATAGCAGAGTAGTTAGAAGGAACCGCAGGTGCCTTTGGAACCTAGTGATAAGACACTCCCCACTGTGCATTTCGCCGTTTCAAGGCATTGCGTATTGAGCGGCGGAATTCTACGCCGCGCCTTGGCTCGTTGCTGGAGCATTCTTTAAGTTGGAAAATAGAAAAACTCATCGTCTCCGAATGAGAGTAGAACCTACGCTTTTACAAGTAGACGCTACGCCTCTGCCTCACGACGGCCCCTAATTTTACATATCTTTGGTGACATTATTATAAAAAATATAAGTCAAGTGCGGGAAGTATTCTTGCACCGACATAACGTTGGTGAAACTGCCCAAAAAATAATAATATTGATATAAACGAAACCTTTATAAAACTGAATTAAGATTGTCACATAAATATAAGAAAAAAACATATGTTTGAGCTTCCACATACTCAAAACTGAGGCTGATTTTTTTTTGTATCACACCCATGCATATGGGGTATATGAGGTTTTCCATATCAGTTTGCGCAAGAGACACGTACAAAGTGGTAAAATGTGTCTATTATGTAGGTTGTCACTTGGGAGGAACAATAATATGCCAATATTCCTTTTAAGAGACATCAGCAAACATTTTTAAAAGAATTTTATACTGAATTCCGCATTCACGTAGAACTAATTAGATACAGCGCGTTATTATTATATCAGGAGGCACACAAATTGATAATATTTTTGGAAGTATTTTTTATCAAATTGAAATATATATTTGTTTATTTATTTATCAACTTTTACATTATGTTAATTCCTGCTATGGAACCCAGCATGGGCGAATCCGACTCGCACTTGTCAATTTTTTTACTGATATCTTAGTAATTACATAAAAATATAATAAAAATGGAAACAATGTATGTTGCACAAAATAAACGCGTGCAGTCTAAGTTATATAGTAATATATCGTTTGTTACATTATAATTAATTAAAGCACTCACTTCCCCATAAGCATTGAAAAATTGTACTACGTTCGTTTTCTCTTGTGTATGCCCAGCCACAGCAAGCACAGTACCATTATGATTCCAGTGGCAATCGATTATTGTCATTTTGGTATCTACGACGACGCTATCTGAAAATCATATAGAGTGCTTACCATCACACATCCCTGATATTTTATATTTCACATCAGTTATTTTATCTCTCTCATGTTTTTAATAGTAGTATTTTTTATTTTAATTGTTAACAATGTCTAGAAATTGTTGTATAGCAATCTCTTTATAGCGTTATCCCATTATATATAGAAGCACAATAAGAAAATATTCTCACCCTCCTCAGTGCAGGTCTTCATTAATAGTAAAATTCCATTCTTATAACATATTACGAGAACAGGTCTGTTAGATGGAGCTCTTCCAGCAAACCAATCCATGCAAACTATTTCCGTTAATCCTGGCACTGCATTACTTGTAACTTGCATCTGTAAATAAATATATTTGCACATAATCGACATTACAGTTTGGCATGTTTTTGATTGGCATGTATTTTTTTAGCTGTCTATATCTTTCACAGTAAGACTTTCCACTTTTCTTCGAATTTAAGGACATTATGTGGTTGGTGGAGTTAGGGAAAATATAAGTAATTTAAATCATACATTATTTTAAACAAAATCTACAATATATATATATATATATATATATATATATATATATATATATATATATATATATATATATATATATATATATATATATATATATATATATATTGCTAAAATTTACCAATACATACTGTAAAGTTTCCTTGATCATCATAAAGTTGAAGTTCTCCATTAGATAAAGCAAAAAGGAGCAAAGAGTTATCTGGAGACCACTGTACTGCACTTAAGCCCGGACCTTTAATATCTTTTCCCCAAACTCTGGATCCATCAACTGAGCCCACTATAACTGCACCTGTAAAAATCACCATTGACAAACATAACAGAGGTGACTCCTCTAGCTCAGTGCTTTTTAGTATGAATTATGTCAAAATTATCAAAATTTGGCGTATATATATATATATATATATATATATATATATATATATATATATATATATATATATATATATATATATATATATATATATATATATATATATATATATATATATATATATATATATATATATATATATATATATATATATATATATATATATATATATATATATATATATATATATATATATATATATTGTGTGTGTGTATAAAGTTTATACATATATGTTTGCTTTCTCATATGTAAAAACAAGTACGAAAAACGATAAAGGATGGAATGACGCTCATATGACGGCATACAACGATTTTGTGAAATTTAATGATGATAAATGGGATACGATAAACAAGGCCTTGATGAAGCCATGATGGCAGGGAGATTCTATGGGGTAGAGGACTCAATTTATACCAAGAGAAAGTACCAAAATGTTTACAGCCCGGTATCATAAGTCCTGGCAAAGTATTGGGTTACCTATTGTGTACTCAGAGAACTTTTAAAAAGTTGTCTATTTCCTACAAATGATTTACACTACCAGGATACTGTGCTTTTCGAAAAGGATAGAATGTTAACTTACATCAAGATGATGTCAGTGTCAAAAGAACTTAAGAATGCTTTTTTATCTTACTTTTATACTAGATGAGAAAAAATATAATCCACAAATGATGACATTAGTCACTATGTCCATTGTACAGGTCCTCCCCTTAAACTGGGACAAATTACCACCCCCAATTCTTATATTATGATAAATAAATAAATGCATAGCATAAAGCTAATATAAATAATAATACTGGGCTTAGATGTGTATCAATTAAAAAATATAAACCAAGACATTATGTTAAAATAGAGATATTATTTTTATATGGCCAGTATTAATTATATATTAATAATAATAAGTAAAATAGTTGTGAAAAAGCAAAACATTCAGTTGTTGATATACCTACATTTTCTATATCATCCCAAAGAGATTAATAGTTTCAGTAGTTTAAGTGTTTCAAAACAGTAAATTTATTAGTATATTTATTATTTCAGAGCTTACCATCTTCATATGCTATACAAATTTTAAGACCATCGGATCCCCAAGCCATACTTGCTACTGTTGATTTATTTCTATTGTTAATCATCTCCTCATACCAGGAACCCTGTAGATTTTGTTTGTTATGTTATAGTATATCATCACATTAGAATCATTTACTTTGTTTATTAAATAAATCATATCAATTTTAAAATTGCACCTTATATAACATCCACACAATAATAACACCATGTTCATCACTAGTAGTTAGTTTTTGAAAAACTTCGTTCCATACAGCTACACAAACTTGTCCTGTGTGACCTTCCAAACTGAGATTCATAGAAAGATTTCCACTTCCACCTATATTTTTAAATAATTAACTATATTACTTTTAAGTACATCATTAAGAGACACTAATAAGCAATAAGTCATGCTTTACCCGATTCCAGCTTTAATACTTTTAACATCCCATCTTCTCCTCCAACCGCAATATATCCTGAAGAGTGATTCCATGCTAAGCAATTTACATTTGATTGTTTAGGGATAGCGATCTGAAAATTAATATATAAAACAGTATATTCTCAATAGTACATTTAATTTTATTACAGTATATTTTTCCTACCTTTTTACTCATATAAATAAACATTTTTATAGATAAATGTAAACTACGCTATTTAAATTACTGTTTCAAGTTTATAAATTTTATTAAGATACTAAGTTTTGCTTTAGTAATGGATGCGATATTTTCGAATACGTTCACATTATCTTTAATCTAATAAGAAAATCTTTATATAATCATATAAAATATTAAATACACAGTTGATCAACATGGTTCATTAATCATTGTTGATAGTAAACATTCCGTTGCTGGGATACCGTCTGAACAAGCTACAGACTCATTAGCATCAATAGATAATAAAAACTTACAGATCTCATTAAATAATTAAGCTACGCATTTGAAATGCAAGCCGTGTAAAAACGTTAGGTACATGTTTGTACATTTATTTAAGTTATATTATTTTCCATATAACTCACTAGATGGTTAGTTTACACTAGATATTAGATAATTGTTTTAACAATCTATACCAACCAGGAGCTGTCAAAAAATGACGTCAAAAATCTTAAAATAATGTAATCTGTATATTTGAATTAATCAATACATTAATTTTGTTGAAATCGTTATAATATTAACTTCTTAAAGCCACAATCTAAAGAATTTAATTAGATTGAATATCTTTCTTTTGCAAGTAAAATCTGGCATGCCTTACTATATACAAATAATATACAATTTTATGATTTTTTAGTCAGAATGGCTGAGAGATACTTTATTAAATCAAAAAGAGATCGCTTTTTATTATTTTATAATTTTTTTTAATATCTACATTTATTAATTTTAAAAATTCCAAAATGTTGGGTCGAAAACAAAGTTTAAAGGGAGAGCCTGTTCTCGCCGATTATGGCCCTGAAGAATCGCTTAATGAAAGTGCTGATATCGAATGGGTAAATAAGGTAAGTCCTGAAATATGTATAAAAACATTTATTTTCAAAGCGAGCAAAAAAAATTAATATTTATTTATTATTTTTCAGCTATGGGTTCGAAGAATTCTAAGATTTTGTGCTCTCTTAAGCTTGATGTCTGTTTCTTTAAACACGCCAAAATCCTTTGAAAAGTACCCCTACCTGCAAACTATTACATTTGCAGTTGATTGTTGTGTTACACTTCTCTTCACAGCTGAAATGATTGCAAAAATGCATATACGTGGCATTCTGAAGGTTTGTTAAGTATTTCACAATGTTAGAAAATTGTATTATTCAGAAGAGCTATAAAAATATAATAAAACTTTTAATATAAATGAAATAAATTGTATATTCAACAGGGTGATGTTGCATATTTAAAAGATCACTGGTGCCAATTTGATGCTTCCATGGTGTTTTTTCTTTGGGTATCAGTTTTACTCCAAATGTTTGAGTTGACTGGAATTGTGCCAAGATATAGTTACTTAAGCATCCTGCGAGCTCCAAGACCGCTCATAATGATTAGATTTCTCAGAGTATTTTTGAAATTTTCAATGCCTAAATCTAGAATAAATCAAATATTTAAGTAAGTATGGACGAAATCTTTTACAAATAAGATTTATTTTAATTTAAAAGGTTTAAAGACTAATAAAATATATTTACTTTAGCCTAAGTGCAATATTATATAGTTTTAACAAGGTCCTGCTTTATTGTTCCTATAAGATATTGAAATACTTTTAAATTAGAGATTTCTCATAGTAATAAATTAATGCAGTTGACCCTTGGATAAATTGGGCTACATACAAGAAGAATGCATTAGCTGTGGCTAGTTACCACCCAACTGACAAAGTTATGTTGTGGAACTAACTGGTTGTGTTTCAGTCAGTTGCCATGAGAAGCTAGATGAGAAACTTGCGTTTTTATAAAATGGAAGTTACACTTATAGAATACATTTGGTGGCTGAACATGAAGGTCAGCAGGTCCAAGGCAAATCATGCCTACCACTGATTAATAAGCAATAGTATTGGGTAAACACAAATAGCGAACTAGTCACTCTTAAATAATTGCCTTGTTAACTATTGAAAAATCCTGGAAAGTGTGCCATTGCTCCCACAGTTCCAGATCATAGCTCTCATCAACATACTGCAGTGCATTCTTTTATTGCCAATCTCCTGCTACACGTAAATGCTATGGTTAGGCCACAAATATTTATTATATGTAGATAACTGTACAATTGAAGAGATCTTTGTAATCAAAGAACAAGCAATTTGGCTTGAAATCCAATCACATTGGGAAAACATGATTGACCACCTAAATTTGACACTTGAGTCAGTCCTCTGAGTGATATCGTTATGTTCGTTAAATACAACGCTAATAAGAGCCAGGTGTGCATGTTCACCGCGAAGAATAGGACATTGGAATTGTCTCCCTCTCAAAGACGGGAACCCGTTAACTAAGTTAGTTTTAATCTGATACATATCAGAGGGTGTGCCATGGAATTGCAAAATCTCTCTACCCGATGTCACCAGACGACAAATAGTAGTATACTTCTTTTGCACCGCAAGTCTACGGTTGCTGGCGCCTGTATTTCTTATATCAAACAATGACCTCATAGTCTTCAAGTAAAGAGTGTAAAAGTACTTGCTAGATAACCGTGCGTGATTGTAGATGCGGTCAAAAGAGAATAAAAAAGTATTCTTTCTTAATAATTAATAGGCCAAATAGTACACATTATATATATTAAAAACTAGTAACTAAAAGCAACAGTCACGTTAATTGATTTAGTTAACAGTAGCAGATTAATTAAGGCAATAATAAATTTAAAAAAAATAATTATGAAGACACAGAATATTGAACATGAACAATGTGAATGGTCTTTACTTAGAGTAAACATTTTTAATTTAAAAATATCAACTATAATTCTTACCACTTTTTAGAATTTCTTATAACTCAATGGCTCTTTGCAGGAGATCAAGCCAGCAAATCTACAATGTGACATTGTTTTTTCTCTTCTTCATGTCCTTGTATAGCCTGTTAGGAGTGCAATTTTTCGGAGAATTAACTCACCACTGTGTTAGAAATAATACAGATCCAAAGTTAGTATAATTATATAAGATAAGCTTATAGATACTAGATGTCTATATACAAGATATTATTTGTTGCACAAACTCATTTTTTTTGTTTCTGTTTTAGTGATGTTACTATTAATTCTTTAGCAATTCCTGACACATTTTGCTCTCCTGAACCAAATTCTGGGTACCAGTGTCCTGCTGGGATGAAATGTATGAAGCTCAATTTGTCTAAATATATAATGGGTTTTAATGGATTTGAAGAATTTGGTAAAAAAAATGTTTCCTTTTAACCTTTTGTAGCTTATTCAAAACCATATTATAACTATAGTTAATATAATAATTTAAATATAACCTTTTCAGCAACTAGCTTATTTACTGTTTACCAAGCCTCATCTCAAGAGGGTTGGGTTTTTATTATGTACAGAGCCATTGATTCATTACCAACTTGGAGGTCGGCCCTTTATTTTAGGTACGCATTTTATTTGTATTATATTTTTTTTATTATTTGTTACTATTTTATAAGGTAAGCAAATACCAAGCATTGTAGAACTTCTATTCATTATAGTTTCATAAGTTTATTCCCTTTATTTATTTCAGCACAATGATATTCTTTCTTGCCTGGCTGGTAAAGAATGTTTTTATAGCTGTTATCACTGAAACTTTCAATGAGATAAGAGTTCAATTTCAACAAATGTGGGGTGTCAGAAATCCTATTACAAAAGGAAGCACAACCCAATTTTTTACTGGCGATGATAATGGATGGAAATTGGTTACAATAGATGAAAATAAACATTCTGGTATAACATTAGTGTGATTAATTGGGACTAAGTTCTCTTATTTATTTTTAACTGAATATTGTTTTTTTTTTAGGAAGTGCACCAGAAATTTTTCATAAAATGCTACGATCAGCATACTTTAGACTTATAGTAATGGGTGTTGTATTAGCCAATGGGATAATCACAGCTACAATGAACTTTAAACATGATGATAATCCTAGAGAATTTTTTTATGAAAAATATTATTATATTGAGGTACCAACATTTTATAAATAATGTTTAAAATATTTTATTCTAATCTATAGTATTTTTAAATCAAAATATGAAATCATTGTTTTTATCATGTCATATTTTTTTAGATTGCATTTACAATCTTTTTGGATTTAGAAGCCCTTATAAAAATATGGTGTTTAGGATGGAAGGGATATTTCAAACATTCAGTTCACAAATTTGAGCTTCTACTTGCAATTGGTACCACTATTCACATAATACCTCAACTATATATGTCGGGCTTTACATATTTTCAGGTATTAAATAGAAATCTTTTAAATTTTAACATTATTTTTAATTTTTACTTTAAATTTTAATTAAAACTTTTCTAGATTTAATTTTTTGTAACTGAATTAAGTAGTGTACTTCATAAATTTTTAGGTTCTTCGAATAGTTCGCCTAATTAAGGCGTCACCTCTCCTTGAAGGATTTGTATATAAAATTTTTGGACCTGGGAAAAAATTAGGAAGTCTCATAATATTCACTATGTGTTTGTTAATAATAAGTTCGTCAATATCTATGCAATTGTTCTGTTTCTTGTGTGAATTTACGAAGTTCGAAACATTTCCAGAGGTAAATAAATAGATGAATATTGGCTTTTTATATTACAAGAAATATTGGGAAAATTCATGAATTAATTCGTAGTTTATACATTTTACATCACTAGAATTGTTTATTTTAGTTAACTCTTTTTATTAAATGTATATCATTTTACATTTCAGGCTTTCATGTCAATGTTTCAAATATTAACACAAGAAGCATGGGTGGAAGTGATGGATGAAACTATGATTCGTACAAGCCAAACATTGACTCCACTAGTTGCAATATATTTCATACTATACCATTTGTTTGTCACATTGGTAATAAGATTTTTACCTAATAAAACTATGAAGCGTGAAGCTAATAAAACTTAAAATTCTAGCCGATTACTAAAAACATAAAATTAGTGTAAAACTTCTGCTCTTTTTAATTGTTTTATTAAATTAATTTCAGATTGTGTTATCACTTTTCGTGGCAGTCATTTTGGATAATTTAGAATTAGATGAAGATATAAAAAAATTGAAACAATTGCGATATCGCCAGCAAAGTGCTGAAATTAAAGAAAGTCTTCCATTTCGTCTGAGAATATTTGAAAAGTTTCCCGACAGCCCACAGATGACTAAGTTGCATAAAGTGCCGGGTGATTTTAATTTGCCTAAGGTAAGTTACGTACACTGTAGCTATTTTGTTTATTCAAAGATTTTTATTTAGAAAAATAAAGTCACATAATAAAGGATTCATGATTGTTATTGTCACAAGTACAAAAAGCTTGAATAAAAATATTACTTTTATAAGGAAAAATGACATTTTATTGTACTCTAACTTGCAAATTTAAAAGTTTAAAAACTTTGCCTACCATAATTAAGTAAAAAGTAATTCACTATATCTGATGTAATTCGCTATATCTGATCTATATCTATGATATAGATAATTATAAAAAGTGTTAGACATTTCTAAAAAGAAACATATAAAGTATATAGGTATGAGCCGTTCAGTGCACACATCGATTAACTCCATAAAACGAAAAATTGAGAAACGCGATGATGTATTCTATATTGATTTTTAAAATTCCTCTGATAATATGAATTCAAATTTATAGTGTAGAATGCATAATGGCAGATATAGCTTTCATCTAACAGTATATAAAATTAATAAGAAAGAATAGCCAACAAACAATCGTCAGTAATGTTATAGTTTTTATGTGCATGGTGGAGATTTGGCAACTGAATAAAGTAATAAAGTTAAATTTAATATTTACATTTTTAAGTTTTTTACTACAGAAAATATTAGTTATTATGCATTTTTATCACAGCTTTTCCATAAAAATGAATGTTGGTAGTTCTGTTATTATATAATTTTTATAATGAATTCATAGCAGCTTTATGTCAGCGACATTGTTCTTTGGGATGATTTAGCAATATTATAAATAATGTCTTCTTCATCGGCTGTATGCGAGAATTCGTCCTTTCGATTTGTTGACAAGCTCTTATAGTAATCGTGATTAACAGGCGGAATGAATTTTAGCTGGCCCATCATGTATGTCCATTTTTCCCTTTTCACACTCTGTTCTACCTTAAGGATATAATAAAGGCTGATCTATATTTTTCAAACTTTGCGGTCTATCCACTAAAGATTTTCTTATATTAATGGCTTGAAATTCGTCATGTCGTCGTTTCGTCATGTGTCTTCATTATAATGAAGACAGACTGTAGTCACATTTCATTTGTATGAGATAGTGTAGATACCTTTCCAACTTTATCCAGCGTATTTAGAGCTAATTTACTGTTTACTGCTATACTAACTACCCTTTCAATTGCGCTTCTTCTTATCTGTTTACCGATGCGATAGTTACGATTACAGAGAGTGAGGGAGAAAGCATCTTCAGATGCTTGAAAACAAATAAGGGTCAATGCATGGCCCGAACAGATAAAGTGTTACTGAAACGCTTTACATTAGAGTATGGAGTTAATTGAAATGGCTTCTGAAATAAATTACTTATTATTCAGTGACCAAAAAATTTGCCATTTTACGGTACTAATGTTTATTATTCAGAAAAGTTATAAATATAATAAGTTATGAATATACCAAGGGCTTTGACACTAAAATTTAAGATTTTTCAAAAAGTGGAGTTAATCGATGTGTGCACTGAGCGGTTCATATATAGTTCGTACTATGTTCCAGGTGCGTGAATCATTCATGCGACAATTTGTATGTGAGGTAGAGGGCGAGGAGGAGGGCGGTCGCGGGGCTCACGTGGACGTGTCGCGGCGCGCCTTCGAGTACATCGGCGTGGACAAAATCTCGTTCCCGTACCGCAAGCGATGCTTCGTGAAGACGCTGACGGTGGCGCCCCCTGCGCAGCGGCCCAGCTCGGCATTGAGGCGGCACGTTGTTGCGTCCATTATTAAGTTAGTGTTTTTGAAGTAAAAATATTTACAGATTGTCACTTGTAAAATTGTTACGCTACCCGAACGTTATGGGACTTTTTTGCGATGGCGAAATCCATATAACTCGATTCGATCGAGTCTTCTTGTATAAACATTATAAATATAATAATAAAAAAATTGTAATTATGAACTATAATCTTAGAAATAAAGTAATATTTTATTAATTTTCAACATATCTTAATTAAATTATTAACATATCATCCTTTTCTACAAAGCTTTGTAAAGACAAGCTCATAAAGACGAGATTTAAAACACTCCTAAAGACGAAATTTAAAAATGAGATTTCCACTAGAAGTTTCACTAACGTCGCTTCTAACATGTGAGGGTTTTACGAGTGCAAATTATATTATTATATTGTAAGCTGAACGGAAGAAAAGTTTTATTTTATTTATTCCTTCTTTGTTATACTTTTATTTTTGTTACAATATTAATTTTTAGAACAATTTTAAGTAGACTTTTGTTTTTTCAATTATACTTTTTTCACATTTTTTGTTTTCTTATAATTTTCAGGTTGTGAATCATGTCTCAACTTTAAGGTATATTATGATTTGTTTGATAATACATTATGTATATTTGTAACTAATAGCTTATAATACAGCAAAACCAATGTTTTATATTTAAAATCTACAGTGACTCAAACAATCATCGTCGCTTAGTTCTCGGAGACTCGGCGATGTTGGCTACAGGAGGAAAATCGGGCTTGAAGTCACAAGGAACCGTATCAAGCGCAAAGCAACTACGTGTTGATCAGAAAAAGTGAGTTACACTTTATACATTATTAATGCCAGCTTCTTATGTGGTATAATAAATTATGTAAAATGATTTTTTTATTTGTTATAATAATGGAAATCAGTTTTAATTAAAACTACAGTTTAAATAGGTAGTTACCAAATCAAATTTAATCAAAATTATTGATACTAAATTGATGAAAAGCTTAAAAAACGTTTGTGTAGTTTGCTATTTATTTCAGTTAAGCGAACTATATTATTTCCTATAGTTTTATAATTTCCCGTAATATATTAATAATATCATATTAAGAAAAATTACACTTTGATCAGATTCGGCTCTCGATCGATTCGTCGATCTGTCCGTAGCGGGTCCATAAAGCTGAAGCAGACGTACGAGCATCTGCTGGAAAACGGCGACATCGGCGCGGCGTCGCGCGTCGTGCCCTCCTCCCGCGCGCGCCCGCCCTACCTCGACATACGCCTCTTGCAGGCTAAGAGGCAGCAGGCGGAAATGAGGAGGTACTGTTAAATACTCTATATATTTAAAGAGGGACAAATAGTAGATATTATGATTACTACCTAGTATACACATACTAGAAGTAATATAAAAAATAAAATAATAGATATTTTACTCTTCATACTTAATAAAAACTTTAAAACTTAATATAGGTATGTGAATAGAAATATGCTAGTAATCAGTGTAACTGAGTGTCATTTAGACTGTCAACTAATTATTGACATAATTTTAAATGTTTGTCTCAATATAAAATGTAATAATATTGTATGTAGAAATCAACGCGAAGAGGACCTCCGCGAGAACCACCCACTGTTCGACACGCCGCTACTAATAGTGCCGCGCGAGTCGCGCTTCCGCAAGATCTGTCGCGCGATCGTCGACGCCCGCTACGACGCGCGCCTGCGAGACCCCGTCACTGGCAACGAGCGGAAGGTTCACTATAAGAGCTTCCAGTGAGAACATTTTATTATTAACATAATTACTTATATGACTATGTAACAGAATAGGCAAAACAATTTTAAAATTGTATTGCTTGTAAGAATTTATACTTGTTTTTATTTTACAGTAACTTTCTTGGCCTTGTGACTTATTTAGACTGGGTTATGATAATGGTTACCACAATGTCTTGCCTCTCGATGATGTTCGAAACTCCTACCTATAGAGTTATGGAAAATTTTGTTTTACAGGTATTGTTTTAATTGATATTTCATTTGTTAATTTAAATCATATTTTAATAAGTAAATTAAATTATTTTTTTCACAAAAACTTAATAATAATCGTTGTTATTTTCCAGATAGCCGAATATGGATTTGTGGTATTTATGAGTCTAGAGTTAGCTCTAAAGATACTAGCAGATGGTTTATTTTTTACACCGAAAGCTTACCTCAAAGACGCCGCAGCCGTATTGGATGTTTTTATTTACATTGTAAGGAGAACAATTTATTTTTAATGTGCATACAAACATATCGCAGAGTATGATATGATGATATCATTAAATAATTATGAGAACTGTCGTGGCGCAGAGGCGTAACGTAACCTGCCAATGCGACGGTTTATGGATTCGATTCCCAATCAATGAAGATGGGTTTTTCCATTTCCACTTCCTTCGGTTATTGAGTTCTGTCACTCAACCTCAAAAAAGGCGGAAAACAGGGACTAAGCAACGGAGTGGGTTAACACTAGGTTCCTATGGTTCCTGCGGTTCCTTTTGCCTACCCTGCCATGTACGGTATAACGCGTGAAGATATAAAACAATAAATTAGAAACTGATGACCGACTGGAGTATAAACGTGCCGTGCCGTGCCGCAGGTGTCTCTGACGTTCCTGTGCTGGATGCCGCTGCGCGTGCCGCCGGGCTCGGCCGCGCAGATGCTGATGATCCTGCGCTGCGTGCGGCCGCTGCGCATCTTCACGCTGGTGCCGCACATGCGCAAGGTCGTCTACGAGCTGTGCCGCGGGTTCAAGGAGATTTTACTGGTCACTTTGAACATTATCTCGTATCATATAGTAGTAGTGGTATGACCGAAATGAGTATCTATTAAGACACTTTTATACACTTACTAAACGCTTTTTTGGACATTGCTTTTTCATGAGTGTTTTTCCGAGTTTTTAAGTTCGCGAATTGTGGAATAAAAATATATCACCTTCTAAGTACCTAATAATATTTTTCAGAATTTGCAATTAGCAGATATTCTTTCATAAAATAATGTTCCAAATAAGCTGGAACAGAGTCAACTTCTTCACTTGAAAACCTTTTCATTAAGTCTTTTTAAATTTTTTGAAACAATAATAACTAATTATAGCAGATAATAGGATGGGTGTTGCGAAATATCCTTTTGAACTGCGGCCAGCGCAACGCGGCTCCTTAGAATGGGTACATTGTCATGCAAACAAATATGTTTTTGGTTAATTTTTATTTTTCAATTTTTTTGTTTACTTATTTTTAACCTCTCTAAATTAGACTCATGATTTTCTTCAGAAAAAGCTTATATCTATGCAAGCTGTTTCTTTTATAGCGTGACACCTTTCTAGATATATGTTCTTCTTTTAAATACTAATTACATAAATAGTCACCTCGACTGAGCGAGGGTTGTCTTCATGTGACATGTCACTGTTTTCTCTACACTGTTTAAAGAAATCTGTCACTTGTTAACTATCATTTTACAAGGACAAGCGTCCGCGTAAACGGATGTCATCTTTTTAGAGTGGTTTTCACTAACTTTTCTTTAGAAAGGAACTTTATAGCGGCGCAGTAATCGAATTATTCTATAGTTCAAGCTTTCTTTAAGATTAAGTACCTGTTTGGCGATAGTTTAAAAACTAATAACTTGATCAAAACTGGATATTTGACCGATAATGAGTTGCTACTAGATATTATTTCGATAATGACCTTTATTAATGGCCTTCCCTTTCCATTCCGAAAATTTAATGCTATTTAAGGTTTTAAACCAATTCTTAACATTGCAGGTCTCTACACTCCTCATTTTACTAATGTTTGTATTTGCGAGCTATGGAGTGCAACTTTACGGAGGGAGGTAAGCACTTATTATATCCCAAGCAAATGTATGATATATAAGTAACATTAGGAAGATTAGGCATCAGGATAGCTGACACGTATATTTTACGTTACGACTTGTTTTAATAAAATAACACTTTTCAACAACCCCGTGGTATACGGCACTGTTTCTCTTTATTACAGATTATTCAGTAACTTATCTAAGAGGACAGTACCCCAACCAACCGTAGTAGTATACTAAGTGTTTTATCTATTTGTAATCTGATGTAATATGTATTGTGGTACAGCTCTTTTATGAAATAAGCGTTATTATTATTATATTTTTATAGACTGGCTCGCTGCAACGACCCGACTATAACGCGGCGCGAGGACTGCGTCGGCGTCTTCATGCGCCGAGTGTTCGTCACCAAGATGAAGATACGTCCCGGACGCAACGAGACCTTCCCGTCCATGCTTGTGCCTAGAGTCTGGTAATATTGTTAATGTGGACGAATTGTGTATATTGCGGAACAGTAAAGATTTCATTCAGTTCGCAAAGATTAATTGATACAAAGACATAACTACATCAAGTACAGTAGCACATTTGTACCCAAATACATTTTTAAAACTTAAAATTAAATCTTTCTTTTTGTTACCTAATATAGTTAAACATTTTATTTTTATTTTAGGGCTAATCCAAAAAGATTTAATTTTGATAACATTGGTGACGCGCTTCTTACATTATTTGAAGTGCTGTCTTTCAAGGGTTGGTTAGACGTTCGAGATGTCCTCATAAAGGCTTTGGGTCCAGTAAGTCTATTCATATCTATAAATATGAATTTAAATTTTCATATTGGACATGAAAATGACCGATATTGTCGTATAATTAACAGGTACATGCAATATATATACACGTCTATATATTCCTGGGATGTATGATTGGATTAACATTATTCGTTGGTGTAGTTATTGCTAACTACTCAGAAAACAAAGGAACCGCTCTATTAACTGTCGACCAGAGGCGTTGGTGAGTTTTCCCTATACATCAGAACAACTTTCTAAAGTGAGAAACTGGCGAAATAATTAACAAAGAATATTTTTATGCGTTTTAGGTGTGACTTAAAGAAAAGATTGAAAATTGCACAGCCATTACATCTGCCCCCGCGTCCGGACGGTAGGAAAGTTAGAGCCTTCGCTTATGACGTCACACAAAATTTGACCTTCAAAAGAGTCATTGCTATCGTCGTCCTTGTCAACAGTGGTCTGCTTGCTGTCACAGTGTGTACCAGTGTAACATTTTATATTTACACCCTTAATTATTATTTGCTTTTCTTAATACAAAAAACATAAAATTCTATGTTTTTAATCGTTCAAAAGTGCAGTAATTTCAGGTGAAAAGTTGCTACCTTACTATTTAGGAAAAAGTAAAATTTGAAAAGGCAGGCGACGCACCCCTGATACTTTGGGCTTCATGGGTCTATAGGCGGCAGTTATCACGACCCACTTGCTCGTTAACCTGCCTTTAAATTAAAAACAATGCAATTTATTTTAAACAGACTCAGTTTATTGTTCTAATGAATTTAACCATTAGATTTCTATGCTTTTGTTCAGTGGTCCCGCCACTCGTCGAACACGGAGCGGCTGGCGCTGACGTCGGCGCTGCTGACGCTGGTGTTCGTGGTGGAGGTGCTGCTGAAGACGATCGCCTTCACGCCGCGCGGCTACTGGCAGAGCCGCCGCAACAGATACGACCTGCTCGTCACCGTCGCTGGCTGTATATGGATTTTTATGCATTTCACACTAAAGGTAAGCTGACATTTGGTATGGAAGTTTGGAAATCGTTTTTTAAATATTTACGCAAACATTCATAAACAATTAGTTGTGTGATTTACAATTAAGGACCAGAATGTTGTAAGTATTAATAAATAAATTTGCGTGATGGATAATCGTTACGGAAGATTTGTTTGTTAATTTGAACCAAAAGCTTTTCCTTTGCCATAGTCCTTTTTAGACACATGCACGTTACAGTAGTGATTGTAATAACCATAGGTTTTGTATATTCCAGAACGATCTATCGTACTTTGTCGGGTTCATGGTGGTGATACTACGTTTTTTCACGATCACGGGCAAGCACACCACCTTGAAGATGTTAATGCTGACAGTGGGCGTGAGCGTGTGCAAGAGCTTCTTCATTATATTCGGCATGTTCCTGCTAGTGTTCTTCTACGCCCTCGCTGGAACTATTGTATTTGGAAACGTCAAGTACGGGGAAGGCATCGGAAGGTATATTACGTGATATCCTAGAAATCTATTTATATTTGTAACAGTTTTCTAACACATCCTCATCTTCAAAATGCACTATACACTTTTCTATAAATTTACTTAATTCTCAATTAAGTTGTTCAATCATCTAGGCGGGCGAACTTCAACTCGCCAATACACAGCGTAGCGATGCTGTTCCGCATCGTGACGGGCGAGGACTGGAACAAGATAATGCACGACTGCATGGTGGCGCCGCCCTACTGCACGCCCGCCGACAACTACTGGGAGACCGACTGCGGGAACTTCACCGCCTCCCTCGCGTACTTCTGCACCTTCTATGTCATTATAACGTATATTGTGCTCAATCTACTTGTAGGTAGGTGTGTTTTATATTGGTGTTAGGTTTGATTTTGTAATAGGTACTGCAGTACTCAATTTTTTATAACTTGTAGATTATAGCTTTTGACCTTTTTGTATTTGATTGGTTTTTGTCAAATTCTATCAATAAATGGTTTTTTGAAATATAACTCTTAACGTGAATTGTATTTTACAGCTATCATAATGGAAAACTTTTCTTTATTTTATTCTAACGAAGAAGACGCTCTTCTGTCGTATGCTGACATTAGGAATTTCCAAAATACTTGGAACATAGTAGATGTCCACCAAAAAGGAGTAATTCCAGTTAGGAAGGTAATAATATACTTAAATATCTAATAGAATCAGGCTTTTCTTTGCGAAACTCCACCCTAATTAAGAAAGGAATTTATATATAGCTACTTCCGTTATGCAGTAGCATTAGCACTTGGTGTTTAGCACTTGATAGTCTAACATCTCCCTCGTTCCTTCGGATACCTCGTTGAGGGGTGAAACACGAGTAGAGAGTTTAGTAACGGTGGTAGTTTTGTTTCGCATTGGTTACTGCACGCGCATTTATCAGCGGGCGGGCGGGCGGACGGTGCACTTAATTGCATAACTACTACTGTATAACGGAAGTAACTATATATAAATTCCTTTCTTAAATAATATACTTAACACTTACAAATTCAATATTTCTAATTACATAAAAAAATAATGTCTAATTATAAATTTATTTACTTGTTTTAGGTTAAATTCATATTAAGATTATTGAAAGGTAGATTGGAATGCGACACTCATAAGGAAAGACTTTTATTCAAGTATATGTGTTATGAACTGGAACGACTTCATAATGGCGAGGATGTAACTTTTCACGATGTCATAAAGTATGTAATTGATTGGTTAATTTTAAATAACAGTGTTAGAGATTAAATTTGCACACAAAATTAATATTAATTATTGCTGTAGTAAAAAAGAATGTCAAATACTTAAATATTTAATTTCAAAATTTGAAATTAAATATTTAAGTATTTGACATTCTTTTTTAATTATAAAAATAAAACCGTATTTAATTTAAACAAACTTAGTACATATGACATAATATATAACACTATCTTATATATAGTATTATTAATAAGTAATTATATTGTCTAAATTTTAATAGTAAACTGAAAGTCAACAATAAAATTTATTTATAATTTCAGTATGCTATCATACCGCACGGTCGACATTCGCAAGTCGCTGCAGATGGAGGAGCTGTTGGCGCGCGAGGAGTTCGAGTTCCTGATAGAGGAGGAGGTGGCCAAGCAGACCATACGCACCTGGTTGGAGGGGTGTCTCAAGAAGATACGGGCTAGTAGTAGTGTGTGTATCTGAAATATTCACATTTTACACAATTAATTCTGTTCTTTTAAAAATAATAAAATACTTGTGGACGTCTAAAGCTGTTAGTAAATAATTTTTCATTGTTTAGATTATGATTTTGTGAGCAAAAGTTTAGTCTTAGCCTTAGCTTGACTAAAACAGTCAAAAAAGTAAATGCCAAATACTACATATTATTTTTGTGATTTTTTTTTGGTTCCTACAGTATATTTTCAATAAAATGAACTACCTATTAACATTTTTCCAGAAACAACAAACCAGTTTAATCGCTGGTCTAAGGAAAACAAATGAACAACCTGTTGACTTTACTGGAGAAAAAGAAAAAGAAAAGCAAGAAGCCGACGCTCAGGTTATACCACATTAATTATAGAAACATTACTAGCTACTTCGGACATGGCAGATAAATAAATACCATATCAATTATCTTATAATATCAATAAGCTTATTTCTTTAATTTAAATAGACCTAATCCATCAGTGGTATGTTTATATGTAATAAAAATATAACTGATTGCTGTTCATGAAAGATATATTATTTTTTTCTTGTCTGTTTGTCTGTGCGTTGTTGCACATTAATCTAAGGAATAACTTAAAAGAATTAAATGCACCATATTTACATCATGATATTATGGTAAATTTCGCTTAATATTTAGAATTTATTTAATTTATTGAGTCTTAACATATTTCTGTTTTATCAACCTAATATTCAAATAAAGATTTTTAATTTTTAGCAACCTGCCTCAAACACTGGTCGCACTGAAATGACTGAGTCAACATCCCAACCGATTATGTCAAGTAAGTAACTACATACGTACATACTTGCCTTTCGTAATTGTGTTAAAATTTTTCGTCTTAAATATTTTTTTTCATTTTAAAATGCATTTTTTTTCAAACAAATCAACTTATATTTCTTGCTAATTTTATTTCTTGTGTTTTTTTTTACTTTATTGGGTTGCTTAAATAACTCCATAAACATGAAATATTTGCATAACTAAAAAAAAAGAATTATATTTTATGTGCCTTAAACATATAATTTATTTTTAGCTTCACGCTTTCTCGCATATTGCAGGGTAGGCAGAGGGTACTGCTGGAACTATATGAGCCTAGTATTAAGACACTCCGTTGCTTAATCCCTGCTTTTTTCGTCCCCGCTTTCCGCCTTTTTGAAGGTACTACGTGCTGAGTGGCGGAACTCAACAACGCGCTTTGCCTAGTTTCCAGAGCGAAAAAAGTGGAAGTAGAAAAATCCATCTTCCCCGGGTGGAAATCGAACCCACAAACCGTCGCGTTGACAGGCAGACGCTTACGCCTCATTAAACATATTAAGAAGTAAAATTTAATATAATTTATTAAATACAGATGTCACGTCGGCCCTGGATTCTCAAACGAAACGTTCATCAGGCAAAAATCAACTGAAACGATCAGGATTGCCATCAGTTGCAATACCTAGGTAGGTTAAGTTATTTATATATGATAATTATTACATTAATAAATTTATTTTATTTTAACTCGAAATTTTACATATATATTTTTAACGTTTAATAATATATTTATATTTTTCAATTACAGACCAGAAAGTCCAGTGAAGAAATATTTACAACCAACGCTGAGTGACCCACATCCTTCTATGAATAAAAAATCTACTACTCGTAAGTTTTACTTCTTTATACTGCAAAATGTGTCAAATATGTTTCGCAGCTTTTGACAGCCGTAATAAGAGCATATTGCAAGCAAAGCCACATATAATTGCTTAGTTTCCAGAGCGAAAGAAATGGAAATAGAAAAATCCATTTTCCCCGCGTGGGAATCGAACCCGCAAACCGTCGTATTTACAGGCAGATGCCTCCGCCTCTGCGCCTCTACGACAGTAATAAAGTATTATGAAATATAATATTTGTAAATGATAGTAATTATTTTTATAGCAACTGGAACGGCAATAAAAAGTAACCGCCAGCATTCGCAAGCGCACGCCCACAACAGTTCAGCGGCAGGGGGGCGGCGCGGGAGGCGGGGCGGGGGGCGCGGCCGCGTCGCAGGCGCTGCACGACGTGCACTCGTGGTGGGGGGCGCGCCTCTCCTCGCACGCCGCACTTGCAAATTAACTTAAGTAACTTAATGTGTTTCGTGTTTTATTGTTTCAATTTATTAATTGAATTTTGTTTTATTGAAAAATATAATAATAAAGCCAAATAAATATTATTATATTGGAAAAACTATAAAAATAAGATATATCAAATGGATGTGTTTCTTACGTGATTAGTTTTTCTTTTTAAATAAATTTGTATATAGTTGAAGTGTGTTGTTTATAGCATAATAAATAGAATAAAATAAGGCTATTTTAGTTATAGTGTACAATATAATTATTATATTACATGCTTAAATGAAATGTTACATAAATTTAATTTACATTATTTTTTCAAATAATGTCTAGTAATCTCCAAAAATAAAGATTTTTTAAAGACAAGAAATCATTATAATTTGCGAAAAGAATATAATAATTATTATTTAACATTTTAATGTTGCAAAATTAGTTCTATATAAAATATTGTCCAAAATATTGTTAGACTAATTGTTATTAGGTACAAATATGATAGATAACATCTAATAAAAGTTGTTACAGCAAGTGACAGTTTCATTTGTGCCATTCATTTTAATAGAAATGTTCCAAGCCAAGTTCTATTCTCATTGTACAGAAATAAATAAAATAAAAGATCTCACAATAAACAATTAAAGGATACCGTAGAACAAATTCTCTTTCACAGTTATTCGACAAAAGTCATGAAATCATTTTTTACTGAATTGTCTTATAAATAAATTATACTTAATGCTTGAACATGTTAAATTTTTCACACAACACAATATTCGCGATATCATAAAAAAGTTTGCGCAGTTCCGTCTTCCGTCATGCCTCAATTGGTGTTCATGCCCAAGGTAACCGAAACACGTAACAATTTGTTACTAATTACTCTCCAAAATGGAGTTTCCTAAGACGAGACTTCGCTATTATATAGTATAGCGAGCATTCACTGAAGATAATGACACATGCCGAGCGCAAAAGCGGCGACGACTGCGACCGCGAGGACCGCGCACAGCCAGCGGCCCGCCACGGGGCAGTGGAACAGCTCAGCGCGCAGGCGCAGCGCGGCCGCGTACGCCAGCACCGAGCCCAGCTCCTCCGCCGGCGTGTCCTGGTGCAGGAAGGGGCGCGCGCTCAGCTCGTGCCCCACGGCCTGCGCGCGCCTACCCTCGCTGGACAGACGCGCTGCCTGTACGCCGAAACAATCAACAATCAAAATAAAGTTAACTTTTTATAAAGATTATTTTGAATAAAAGAATTGTCATTTCTACCTCATTAGCATTTCAAACACACTCAAAATGTTTACAAACAAATTTTTAATCGAAGATTTGTTCATGCGACAACTTGACAATCTTATTACATACCTGTACAAAAGGCACGATAACGGCCGAAACCCAAAGCAACAAATTAAGTATACTGATTCCCACTATAGGCTCAGTCCCGGTGTCCACCTTGTCCAAGTTAAGAAGCCACATAGTGCCTGAGATGGCCCATGATAAGTTTACTATAGTAAACATGCAAACGGCAGGAGCTAAATCATCATTTAAATATTTAAGCAGCTTGCGAAATTCTGATATTTCCTGAAAAAGTCCTTTAAAAATAATTTTGTTCAGCTTCATTTGGAAAAGTAGGGAAATTTTCGCCTGAATTTGACACACTGTGTTGAGTTGCAACATTCAACAACAACATTTTGCATGTCCAGATTAGAGCAATTAAAATTCCGCATCTGACTGGAGATCAAAGCCCACGACCGTTTACGAGGGTCAAACTGAAAGTTTTTAGAACTGGCAACTTAAAAGCATTATATTAAAAAAATAAGTTTAAATTTTGAAAATAGAACTCTTTACCAATAATATTGAGTATACATATCATTCATTTGTCGTTTGTTTTACGATTTGGCGGCAAATTGAAAATTGTCTGTGTACGTCAGAATGAATTTAAGCTGAGAAAATTTTCGTGCAATGATTTTTTATGACTTTCGATGTCATATAAGTCAACAAGAAAGTTATCATAGACTTCGATTGGCTTTTCACGATGAAGCCCCATCTCGTGCCACAGTTTACAACTGGTTTAATGAATTCAAACGTGGCCGAACTAATCTCACCGATGATTTGCGTGAGGGACGGCCTTCTACAGCGACGACTGAAGATAATATCAGTGTTGTGCGGCGTATGATAGAAACTGACAAAAGAGTGACCTATCAGCAGATTCGGACAAGTCTAGGCATAGGTATGAGTCAAGTGCACAAAATCCTCCACGAACATTTAGCGGTCAGGAAGCTTTGTGCCCGCTGGATACCGCATAATTTGACCGAGGCTCAAAACTCCGCCGTGTTGATTGGTAACAAACAAGGTATTTTTATTGCCACTCAAAAGATACAAAAATAATCATACAAAATAAAATTATGCTTAAGATTAAGAGGCAAATGGAGATGGCTCAGCGTGACCTGACAAAGGATAGTTAATCCTATGCAGCGCTGATTTTCAGCCATCCCCTTCTCCCTATGTTGGTTGGCGGGAGTATCCGTGGTCCCCTATTTTAGCCGCTTCTAGCTACACATTAAAGATGAGGGTCTTCAAAATACATATAATATTTTACTAAACCTAATACTTAATTTGCCTAATACTTAAATACTTCATTCTATAAATAAAATGTGTGTGTGTATGTGTGTGTGTTGTGTATCAGTGTGTGTGTGTGTATGTGTGTGTGAGAGAGAGGGTGTGTGTCTCTTTATGTATGTCCAAAATACTTCCTTAGGTCCAGAAATTTCCAGTGGGCGTAGTTTAGATTTTCTGCAGCAAATTGTTTATTCATTAAAGTTAATTTGTATTTGGCTTTGAATGCTTCACTGCCCATTTTTTGTTGCATAGGCGGGGGTAGGTCGTTCCATATTTTTGCTGCAGAGAATTTAAAACAGCCTGTATATCTTTTTGATTTGTGAGGAGGTATCCTGAGTCTATTTTCTAAGTTTTTACGTAGGCTGCGTTGCGCGGAATCCTTGACCCAAGGCAGCTTTTCATACAAGTACTCTGGCTTTTTATTTAAAATTACCCTCTGGACTACACAGGCGTAGTATAATTCCCTTCTACCACTCATATTTAAAATCCCCTTACTGTTCAAGTGCGGTGTTATGTAATGTCTCCTCGGTATGTTATAGCTATAACGAATACATGCATTTTGCACTCTCTGTATCGCTCTTTCGGAACTGGTTGATAGACGGGGACCATAAACAGAACTGCAGAATTAAATTGTGAGAGAACTAGAGCATCACATAAGAGTACACGCAATTGTTCACTGATATAGCTTCTGATTTTATATAAAGTCTTTAATTTAAAGAATGCTGTTCGAATTTTACTGTTTACATGCTCCTCATACTTTTGTTCCCCATCCATCAGTAAGCCGAGATTTCGGGCCGAAGTCACTCGCTCAAGGATGACATTGTCAATTTTTATTTCTGGCTCTTTATCTAGCACCCTTTTTATTTATGATTTGGTGCCAAGGATCAACAATTGTGATTTGGTAGGATTAAGGACAAGACCGTTATTTTGCGACCAGATCTTTATGTTGTTGAGATCATCATTGACTCTATTTACTGCTTCACGCGTGTCTTCACTGTCGAATGAGTAATATAACTGAGTATCATCTGCATATAGGTGGTATTTACAGTATTTTATATGGTGACGTATATCAGCAGTAAAAATTGTGAACAGCAAAGGACTGAGCAGCGAACCCTGCGGGACGCCTCGTTCAAGTGTCCTTAAAGAAGAGAATCCTTAAAGAAGACAATCTGCTCAGAAGGTGTTTCCTTCCGAAGAGTTGCCAACTAAAGTGAAGAGAGGTCGAAGTGTTGGAAAAAAGATGGTGGCCTCGTTCTTCGGAAAGACAGGTCATTACGCGACAGTTGTCTTAGAGGATCAGAAAACGGTTAATGCAGAGTAGTACACTAACAACTGTTTGCCACTTGTCTTGGAAAAAGTTCGAGAGAAACGACCTCGCAGCAGGATCCTTCTTCATCACGACAATGCCTCGTCGCACACCGCCAGGCAAACGATCGAAAATTTGGCGACCTTAGACGTGGAATTACTGGGTCACCCGCCGTATAGCTCCGACCTTGCACCCTGCGATTTTTATTTATTCCCGAAAATAAAAGAAAAACTTCGAGGAAAACATTTTATGGACGCCGAAGAAGCAGTGGCTGCGTTTCAAAACGCCGTTGAAGAGACCCCTAAGGCCGAGTGGGCAAGGTGCTCTTCTCAATGGTTCCATCGAATGCAGCGATGTATTGATGTAAATGGACGCTATTTTGAAAAGTTATAATAAAACTAATAACTTACTAGAATGCTTAGTTTTTGATTTTCTAAGAACTTTCAGTTTGACCCTCGTAGTCAAACAATACGAGGTACAGATGTTTAGTCAAACAGTATCACATTGTACGACGTTGGCGCAAATTTCAATATATTCAATTGATTTCTTGTGCAAAGACATTTGGATAACATAAGAAAGTGATACTTAATTTGGTATTATCCTATTATTACTAAGTCCCCCTTACTTACTCTCATCCAGTTCAACGGTGTTATAGTCTTATTTAGCAGTCGTTCTTTCAAAAAAACAAGATGAGCTTGCAAAAGTTGAGCTTGTAAGCAATAACTAGTAATTATTGTAGCCTGCACCATATCATGGATCAATGTACAGAAGATTAATAAAATTTTAAAACCAAGTATTACTTCTGGCGAGCTGCAAAAATTTGTTAAATATTTGTCCTTTATTTGATTACTTTTTATTAATAAAATAATATTATTTTAACTTGTTATTAAAATTAGTAACCGTTTCTTACCTAGTTTCCATCCATCGAAAAATGATAAAACCTTTGGCCATCATCAAATTAACTGAACATAGTGATAAACACATCCATACAACACTAAGCATTATAAAAAACCATAACATACGCAACAGGCGCTTAGGCTTTGCTATAGGTGTTCCATGGGGTGCATAAGACGAAAGTAAAAATACCTAAAAAACAGATGCAGACTTATTTGCCTGTTTTATATCTATATTAAAACATACTTACTAATAAGGTAAATTTTATATATAATGTCATATATAAAATACAATTGGCAGAGGCGGCGTAGGGCGTGGGCGACGTGGGCCACAGCCCACGGCCTCGCGGTCCAAGGGGCCTCGCGCCATGGAGATTTATGTATTACTTAAACCTAAGCCATGAACGCGCTTGCGTCGCTATCACACGTGAGAAATCTCCGCTGTAATGCACGTCAGCACTGGCCTAAAAAAGGGTATTCCCCTGAAATTGCGTTCCTATCGCTAGCGAAGAATTTCCGCTGCGCGGCGCTGCCCAAAACAAAATAGGGTATTCCCCGTTCGTCAAATAACAGCCCCGGTGTACGGGACACCGCAACTTTTTGACGATTTGTTTTCATGCTGTTGGTCGTCAAAGCAAAGCGTATAGTCTACTTGGGTTGACTTGTCGTGTATAAGTGATAATATCTTTTTTTTATATGACATTCTATTTAAGAAATTAAATCTGTGGCTTACTGTTTCAATACGCTGTTTTGTAACTATAACTACTTATAAAATAATAGATACGTAGTCTTGTACTAACTATTGATTTATTGTTTGTGATCTGAAGAAAAATAATTGTACCGGGATTAAGTGAAAGGTAAGAAATCATTTTATTTACACATAATACTTCTTTTTTTGACTTCAAATGTTTATTTTATTATCTGATCGAGGAATGTAGGTTTTATTTTCAATAAATTTAAATTAATATTTAAAACTTTATTTTTATAAGAAAAAAGCGTAAAGTGTACTAATTATCCAGTAGTATTACGTAGGTAACTAAACCCAGCCAACCCAAAGTTACACGAGGCAGGGGAATTCTATATATCATGTGTCTGCCTTGTTTATGGACCACGAGAGCTAGTCTTATAAAGTATTATTGTTTTTGCCCACAGATTACTTATCATGTCAGGCTTAGGCCCTAAGAGAGATAGAGATGCTGGGAGGAAATGGGAATCCGGATCAGCAAAACGAAGAAGAAAAGCTGAAAGAGCAATATCAAACCAGGCGTTAAGTACAGGTATGATGAAGTTTCTTAATCCAACTGCATCTGGTACGACAGAACCATCTGAATCGACAGCGTCGACTTCTAAAAAATATTCAGCCACGATTGAGATTCCTATAAATTTGAGAAGTACTGATGGAGAACCACTAAATACTGATACCGAACGACAGTCTGAAATTGATACAAAATCAATATGTAACGAATCAGATTTCGACGATGAAATTCCTGTGTTTCCAGAGAGCAATATTCTAGATCACGAAAAAAAAATGAAAATTTGTTCTCCACCAACTAGCAGCGATGCGAGTGACGCAATTAAACAAGTATTTGATAATTTTGATCCAGGTATGTGGTCGTTGCCCATATCAGATGTTCAGCGTCATGATATAGAACGGTCCCTCACAACAATTAAACATTGATGATGAAGATTATCCCAAAGACGACGACCGTAGGCACTTTTCAAATTTTCATTTCTCTAGAAAACTAAATAATGGTGAAATTCAACATCGTCGCTGGTTAGTTTATTCTAAGTCTCAAAATAAAGTATTCTGTTTTCCATGCAGACTTTTTGGCAATTCACAAACTCAGATGGTACAGGGAGGATGCTGTGACTGGAAACATTTAAGCAGTATTTTACAAAGACATGAGAATACCAAAGAACATATGGCATTTATGTTCCAATGGATAACATTAGAGAGAGGCATAAAACATGAGAAAACAATAGACAAAGAAAACGAAAGGCTTATTCGTGAATCTCAAAAACATTGGTACAATTGGTTTGAATAATATCGATTAATTATTAACTTCTTAGCCTCTCATAATCTTGCATTCAGAGGTCACAGAGAAACTATAAAGACAGACGGTGACTTCAGGAATAGTGGGAACTTTATTGATTTATTTAGATTGATATCAAAATTTGATCCTACTTTACGAGAACATATGAGACGTATTACTGACAAACAACTTGCGCATCATTATTTAAGTCACGACATACAAAATGAATTGATTACACTGATGTCAAAAACGGTAACTGATGAAGTGATTCGCAAATTAAAAGAGGCAAAATATTATTCTTTTTTGCTTGATTGCACTAGAGACTGTAGTAAAGTAGAACAAATGTCTGTGATCTTAAGATTTTGTAATACATCAACGGGCACAATAGAAGAACATTTTATTGGATTTCTTGCTGTAAGTGAGACAACAGGAGAATATTTAAGTAATGCCATACTAGGCGAGCTAGAAAAGTATGGGTTAGATATTCAAAACTGCTGTGGCCAAGGATATGACAATGGCGCAAATATGGTAGGTATAAATAGTGGAGTCAAAACTCGAATATTAAATATAAATCCTAGGGCATTTTTCACGCCTTGCGGTTGTCATAGCTGGAATCTGCTGTTGGTAGACGCCGCTAATTCTTCGGTGTCAGCAAAAACATTTTTTGGTTTTATCCAAAAAATTTATTTGCTGTTTTCAGGTTCCAGCAAACGCTGGGATTTGGTCAAAGATAAATTAAAACTTACCATGAAGCCTTTATCGGATACGAGATGAGAAA
Organism: Dione vanillae; assembly: GCA_037178615.1. NCBI lineage: Eukaryota > Metazoa > Arthropoda > Insecta > Lepidoptera > Nymphalidae > Dione > Dione vanillae. The sequence goes on from JAZFAU010000024.1 coordinate 1,656,738, forward strand.
ACAGAATCGAGGCAGTTAAGTCCATACTATTTCAATTTGATGATGTTGTAGGATGCATAGAAAGTTTGAAAAATCAAACAGATCAATCAGACACTCTCAGTGATTGTGATTCAGTATTAAACGAAATGCTTAGTTTAGAATTTGTAATATCTTTACATGTATGATATGAATTGTTATCGCGTATTAATGTGATAAGCAAACTATGGCAATCTGTACAAGTCCATTTGAGCATTGCCCTTAAACATTTGCATACATTTTGTGACTGGATCAAAGAATATCGGCAAACTGGATTTGAAAAATGCTTGTCTGATGCTCAACAATTTATTGACAGAAGCTGTTATGATCTGCCGAACGAATTTAAAAACAAAAAAAAAAAAAAAAAACGAAAAAGAAAAGGGTCTTTGATTATGAGGGCGAGGATCAACCTATACAGTGTCCCAAAAGCCGGTATGAAGCAAATTTAAACACTATGCTTGATTCAATTATTACCAATATGGATTTGAGATTTATGGCTTTAAATCAACATCATGAAAATTTCGGTTTTCTGTATGATATAAGTAAATTAAAAAATATTCCACACGAACAAATATTAAAAAAATGTCAAGATTTACACACAGTCCTACGAGTGGGTGAGAGCAGTGACTTTCAACCTTACGAATTATATGAAGAATTACAAATAATGATCCCTAATTTACCTAACTTTATAACAGACGTAAAACAGTTGCTTCAATACATTACACATAATAACTTAAAAGAAATATAC
>JAZFAU010000024.1:1660000-1922500 GCA_037178615.1 Dione vanillae
TTTGTAAATATTGTAAGGCGTTAAAATACACTGGTGAAACTACTGGATTATGTTGTGGTGAAAGCAAAGTAAAATTGCCACAATTGGTCCCACCACCAGATCCTTTACGCTCTTTAGTTTCTGGGATTGGAAATGATTCTAAACACTTCTTGACCAACATTCAGAAATATAACAACTGTTTCCTGATGACATCATTGGTGTTACACATATTATACAAGACAATTTTATGCCCACTTTCAAGGTATTATATAAGAATATTTTTTTATATTATTCAAGTTTGTACTAAAATATATATATCGAAAATAATTAATGGACAAATTTTTAAAAATTACAGATACAAGGACAAATTTATCACTTACTGGGAACTCTGTTACCACTACCTGACGCAGATCATCAATTTTTACAAATTTATTTTATGGGCAATTCAGATGCAATGCAATAAGCAATTCAGGCAACTCAGATTCAATTAATAATCGTTATGCTCATAATCCCACAGTGAAGAGAACCATTGTCCAACAATTACAAATGTTTCTTCATCAGAATAACAATTTAGTAAACATGTTCAAAATAGCATTGGATCGGATGCCATCTGATAGCCATAATATTATTATTCGAGCTGACAAAACACCTGCCGGTGAACACACAAGGAGGTTCAATTCACCTACCATTGATGAAGTGGCTGTTGTCATTGTGGGAGAAAATTTACAATCTAGAGATATTGTGCTTCATCGTCGGAATAGTGATTTAAAACGTGTATCTGAAACACACAGGAGTTATGATGCACTACAATATCCTTTGATCTTCTGGCAGGGGGAAGATGGATACCATTTTAATATCAAAATGGTAAATCAAGTAACAGGTAAATGAATTGAACAAAAGATTAAATAACATTTTTAAATTCAATTCATCTAAGTAACAATGTAAACATTTATAATTTTTGATTGCAGGTGCTGAAACCAACAAAAAATTTATTGCTATGAATTTCTATTCATACAGACTCATGATCCGTCAAGGTGAAGTAAATCATATTTTGATGTGTCAACGACTTTTTCATCAGTTTGCAGTTGACATGTATGTCAAAATTGAGACTGAACGATTGACATACATCCGTTTGAACCAACGACGGCTACGTTCAGAGGAATACATCCATCTCCGCGATGCTATAAATGCTGATGGCAATGTGAATAATGTAGGAAGAATGACAATTTTGCCAGCTACTTATATCGACACCGTAATGAACCAGGATGACGTAATCAAATATCCCACTGAGTTTTTAAATTCACTGGAATTGCCTGGATTACCACCTCACAATTTGCAGTTAAAAGTAGGATCAGTTGTTATCATGCTGCGTAACATTAATCAACCTCGACTATGCAATGGAACAAGACTGGCTGTGAAAAGACTAATGAATAACGTCATTGAGGCGACAATCATAAAAAGAAAATACAAAGGAGAGGATGTCTTGATCCCGCGGATACCGATGATACCAACGGACTTACTATTTGATTTTAAACGCTTACAATTTCCAGTACGTCTGGCCTTTGCGATGACCATAAATAAATGGCAAGGACAGTCGTTAGAAGTTTGTGGAATCAACTTGGAGTTTCCCTGTTTCGCGCATTTACAATTATACATCGCGTGTTCGCGCGTCGGAAAACCGTCTTCTTTGTTTATTTACGCACCACAAAGCAAAACAAAAAATATAGTTAATGAGAAAGCTTTAAATTAATTAACAGACTGTATTTTAATAGTGTGTGTCTGTGAATATCAAATTTAAACCTTATAAATAGCCAGTATTTCAGGAAAACTCTTTTTTCTAAGTAAGCAACATGATGTATCGAAAATAATAATAAAATTTCCTGCTTTATTCAATAAATTCTTTTTTATTAAATACGGATTCGATTTGTTTGTTTTAAAATCATTTTATACAAAAGATTTGGTTTTTTATTTATCGATGAGGCAGTACGAAGTCTGCCGGGTCAGCTAGTATATATATATATATATATATATATATATATATATATATATATATATATATATATATATATATATATATATATATATATATATATATATATATATATATATATATATATATATATATATATATATATATATATATGTATATATATATATGTGTATATATATATATATATATATATATATATATATATATATATATATATATATATATATATATATATATATATATATATATATATATATATATATATGTATATATATATATATATATATATATATATATATATATATATATATATATATATATATATATATATATATATATATATATATATATATATATATATATATATATATATATATATATATATATATATATATATATATATATATATGGGCGCAAATCAATATACATTTTATGATTTTATTGTTCAAAAGTATTTAGTATTGAAATTAATGTTTAATTAATAAAACCTATTTGCAATGTTAAGTTCTTTATGATAATTTTGAATATTGAACAGAAATGTCACCTGTTAAATAAATTATGTATCGTCAATCACTTCTGTATTAACTATTGTACGAGAATAAACCAATTGCTACCACTCTGTTATTTTATTATGCAAAATGGACTCTGAACAACGAAACCCTGGCCTAGCGCCGACAGCAGCGGTGGGATAGATCTCCGCTTCATGGGAGCATATGTGCGATAGACACAGCCTCATTGGATCACAACCAGAAAGATCTAAGCCTTACAATGCCATGGAACTTATCTTTAAACTAGACAACTGATTGTGAAACGAAACTCCTTTATGACGAAGGATAAAAAGAGAATAAGAAAATCAATCAGAGGACACAGCAACAATATACGCAGCAAAACAAGCGCACAAATGAGGGCTATTCTGCAGCCACTGCATGTCAACGAGGGAGCAAGTGAAGACTTCCAGTCTGCATAAGACACGCATGGTGCAGCTGTACTTCACACCAAGCCAACAGCTAAGTTAAGTTGATAAAACATTTATCCTTTATACAATAAACGTTTGTTATAGAATTTAGCTTTATAAATTACAATTAGCTGTACACTTTTCAACAATAAGCTTTTCAAATAGTACCGGTAAATATTTTATAGTATTACAAATACAAAAAAATATAATAAACTGATAGACGACTTGCGTGTAGTTAGATTTTTTGGTTATTTAAGGATGGACGAGCGGTCTTTTAGTAATAAAACGCATTATTTTAGATGTAAAGATTTTCTTATTATTAGATACCTTAAAGAATTTTTAAATGGAATTTTAAAATAATATTGCATAGAGATAATGTTTAATTAATATTGATATAGAAATATTTTACGTAATCGCCAATAAAGAATATTAATCTGAGTAATTGTAAATGCCATATCATCTTAAGATTAATGTTTAGTTATTTGTAGTTTTGCTGAAACAGTCATTTTGAGTATTTGAAATACAGTTTCATTTGTTATTTCTGACATTTTAAATTTAAATAATTTTAGAATAATTCTTTAAGAAATGAATGCTCTTATATTAAAATTATTAGGGTTTCTTATATATGAAAATAATTTATAAGACTGTTTTAATTGACATTATTGTATGTTTTTGAGGATTGGTGTCGGACGTCGAAAATAACTCCGTGGAAGACCTACCAAGAGTGATGACACCCACCATTGAGAAGCGGCAAACAATTCAAAGCAGATATGGAGTCTTGGCTGGATCGGCCGTATGGGCAGAGGAATCATCAAGAGAATTCACGTGAGAGAAAAGAAAAGAAGAAAAAGAGAAAAAGAAACAAACAAAAAAAAAAAAATTAGGGAATTTCATGATTTGTATATTGGTGATTTTGAGATAAGTTAACGATCTATTTTTTTTGTTGAATATCTTTCCTATGATGCTAGCTAGCCACCACGCTTATCCAAATCCTGGTCTTGGTGGCAATGTACCTACTATGGTGACGCCTTATATGCTTTACATACTGATTATGTCTCGGCATGAGAGACGCTTGACAAGTTGGTTATGTTATCTCGATGTGAGAGATGCTTTGAAGTTGGTTGGATCTCGGGATGGGTGATGCGTTGGGTGTTGGCTAAAACTCGGAATGATTTGTAATGTAAAGCAGCGCAAGGGACGCGCTGGAGTCAGTATGGCCGTATGGGCGCAAATCAATATACATTTTATGATTTTATTGTTCAAAAGTATTTAGTATTGAAATTAATGTTTAATTAATAAAACCTATTTGCAATGTTAAGTTCTTTATGAGAATTTTGAATATTGAACAGAAATGTCACCTGTTAAATAAATTATGTATCGTCAATCACTTCTGTATTAACTATTGTACGAGAATAAACCAATTGCTACCACTCTGTTATTTTATTATGAAAAATGGACTCTGAACAACGATACCCTGGCCTAGCGCCGACATGTATATATATATATATATATATATATATATATATATATATATATATATATATATATATATATATATATATATATATATATATATATATATATATATATATATATATATATATATATATATATATATATATATATATATATATATATATATATATATATATATATATATATATATATATATATATATATATATATATATATATATATATATATATATATATATATATATATATATATATATATATATATATATATATATATATATATATATATATATATATATATATATATATATATATATATATATATATATATATATATATAAAGCTAACGCTATGCTGGGCATAAACGGGCATAATATGAACGTAATAAACATATGATAAACTATTTATACCTACATATAAAAGTAACTTACCTTTGATTTACAATAATGTAAAATAGCCGATGTGCTCATATATTCTGTATCTGGGGACTCTGTTATTTCACCGATCTACAAAAATGTGTTTAAAATATAAAAAATAACTGTAGGTACACATGTTTATATTTCCATTACTTTTTAATTTTTACTTAAAACAATTTTAAATGCAGAAAACGTCACTCACTTCTACACTATTAACATCTAGGCTAGATCTAGTTGATCTTTCCATAGCTGGTACTCCCAACTTGTCGTTACCCAGTACATGGCTTTCCAGAAGATCACTTGCTACACAGTGGCATAAAAATGCATAATGCAATTATAATTCATATCTTTACTTTAATTATAGAAGCGCACATTATATTTATTGTAAGATAAATTTAATTATAAGTCTAAGCTCAATGGTATTTTGCATTATGTTGTTTACTTATTTTATAGGCAAAATAAAGTATTTTATTAGGACTTGTATTGTACTTACAGCTACTAAACGATCCATTTGTGCTTTGCATCATCATTTCACGTTTAATATTAACTTAGCAGGCTGCAATTTGGGGACTAATGTTTCATAAATTGACATATTATACAATATACCCACATAAGCACTGATATTTGAAATGCATTAAAAATATAAGTAAATATTTTTAAACACATTTTAATTCGATTTTTTGTTGCTTTGTATGTAAATAACTTGCAGTAATATAGTCAGGGGCTAAAAACAATTTTACTGCATTCGTTTATTTTTGTATATTACATATACAATACACATATATAATATATATACTTCATAATAATTTATGGAACTCAAATTTTATGGAAACGTTTTGTGATTGCTACTTTATAGTATTATGATTTTTAACTTATTTTTATTAAACTTAATTTAGAAAAATTAAAATTTGCTGTAACTTTATAATTTAACCAACGTTTAATTAAACCGTTGAACTCTGATACCCTTGCAATGTAAAGATAAGGTATCGAGAAATGTTTTGTTTCATATGTACATTCAACTTTAAAAGAATAATATTGTGTTGAGCGTATTTAAATTATATAGCAGGACTAGATTGCATTGATTAAATTTATTTTCCTGCGTCTTCAATATTGAAGCCGTCGTTTTAATAGAACATGGTTTGTAAGCGCATCTATTGTGGGTTCGATCCCCACTCTGGAATATTAATACTGGAATACAAACAGTGGCGATTTTTGCCATTATCACGAGACTTAATACTCGATAACATGGCGCAAAATGAGAAACGGACTATTTTCTGTATAATACAAAAGTCTCGCCTCTTCCTACTAAGTATTATACGTCACTGGATATATTTCTTATAGTACTACTAAATGTGGAAACTTTAATTTACACTTAAAAAAGATTGGTTAAAAAAGGCACTTTTTGAACTTTGTCCAAATTGCAACAGAATTTGCATGTTGAATGGTATTTGAGCCCACCCTTATGAGGCAAGGAATTTACAAGCATTTTTATTTCTATCAAATATTATGACATAAATCTACTAAATGAATACAGGCTTTTATAATTTAAATAAGGAAATATATTTTATACGAAACTGTTTATTTATAATAATATTATATAATAATTAACAATTTAAATCTTATAACGAGGATAAGTTATAGCTATCAACTATCAAACTATATCACTGACGCTCCTCGAATCAGGATTAAGGATTTCGTCTTCACTTTCATAGCTATCATCGTCTGGTAATTGTTCATCGCAATCTTCGTTATTCTCTTCACTTTCCTCAGACTGCTGAGAGGCAATAACTTTACCATCAATATCTTTATTTTTTAAATTTCCCATCCAAAATGCTTCTGAGCAATTGTTCGAAACTAATAAAGCCTTAACTTTATATAGAAGGGTTTCAAGAAGTTGTTTCACAAATGGAACTTTATTTAACAACGCGGTATCGTGTTTTAACCGTGAATGGCAACATAGTGACTGAAGAAATCTAGTAGATATTTGTAGTGTTTTCAAAATATCTAATATTTCTTGTGTTTTTGTTTTAAATTCTAACTCTAATATGGGTATACCCTGCGTTACGAATAATTTAATAATCGGTAATGATTTCTTAAAAAATGTTGTCAAGTTATTTCTACTATTCAACGATTTTGATATGTCTGCCATATACTTTAAAATTAGTATTACATCTTTCCATAATTTTATATGTTCAACGTTTGTTAGTTTTTTGGCTAAATTTGTTTTTATGGTAGCTAAAAGCGCATTGCCTAAATTTCTATACAAAATTAGAAAATTACTCTTATTAATACACTGAAATGATTCCAAATGTCTGTTACGATTTTCTATGAATACTTGCATGTCATTTATTAAAAGAAGAGTTATAGACTTCAGCTCAATAGGATCATTATTAATCAAATATTCCCTAGCGAAATTATCAATGCTTTGATTAAAATATAAACCTTTTTCAATAATTCCATCTGCAGTTTTCCATTGCTTACACAAAAACTTTTTGGCTAAGTCTCTAACTATTTTTATTATGGTAGGACTCGACGAATAGTCTTGAATAATTTTTAGATTTTCTAGTAATGCTGTTGCAGTTGTAAGCTGGAAGCAATATTTTTCATGTGTTTGCAAATATTTTGCATACGATAATAATAGCTCTTGCATATATGTCCCGCTTACACTATCACTGAGATTCGCAACAATTCGTAATGAATTCTTAAATAACGATTTATGTTGGTTTTTAAAGCCAATCCATTTGAAATATACTGTATGCAACTTTAGTATATGTTCTAAAGCTGTTATACATTCTAAAATTTTATCATTATATACAACACTACCATCTTCTTTATCGTTTTCAATAAGCCATTCGTCCAAAGTTACCGTTACATGTTTTAAATGCTGCATAATGTTTGGCAATATTTCATAAATAGTTTTAGCGCACTCTTCAGATTTTTTGTGACTATAAAAATCGCATTGAACATTTTTGGAAAGGAAAGTTTTTTTCTTAATTTTAGAAATCAGTATATTCTCTAAATCATTGTTAATATGGTTTAATAGAAAATTAAATGTCTCTATTGTCAACTCACTATCTGGCGAACTCTCTTCTGATAATTTGGAATTAAGTAAAAATAGTAAATCTAAAGTAAAGGTTCGAAATGATATACTTTGGAAGGCATTTAACTTATTTTTTGTAGCATTATTTATATTTAAATTTGACTGAGATTTTAGTGTGTGCGGCAAAATTGAATCGTCTCTACTATCTAATTTATTAGCCTTCTTAGACTTTGTATTTTGAACTTTAGATCTCTTTTCTATGTTTGTGTTGAAAATATGTAAATTAAAACTGCAGAGAGGTGGTTTATATAAAATGTTAGTTTTCATTAGAATTTCAGCAATAAGAGATTCAATATTTTTTAAATCAATAATCCTGTTAAATATTTTAGATTTTAATGCTGGATCTTTTTGAGATGAAAAAGCATTTAGTAATTCACGAAACCAATTAGCACAATGTACTTGACAATCTAAAATATCAGATATCGCTGTACTACTCATATTATCAATTAAATCTGTATCGAAATTAGGCATTACTATTGCGCAACCTAAGAGAGCATCTATGCTTGACAAATTTCCGCTATGTTTACGCAAATGTAAACATTGTACAAGTTGAAACAAAGGAGATAAAATAATTATACTAACTTCTTGCTGACCTTGTAAAGTTAAGCCTGCTATATTGATAGCAATTATTTCATCTATTTCACTATCACTATTTAAGCAATATTTCATTTCAAGATTCAATTCTCCAATATTTTTGTTTTCTACAGTTTCAACTATAAAATTTTGCTGTAGGTCATTAGTGACAGCATCCATAATCCAATTTAAGAAATGCTTATTAATAAAATTAACAGATTGAACTATCTTACATAATTCATCATAAAAAAATGCAATCATATCTGGAAATTGTCTAGTGCTACGACTTATAAGTTCTATAATCTGAGCTGCCTCACGAATGTCACCATCTGGTAAGTGATTTGTAGAGTTCATATTAGATTCATCAGTTACTTCAATACCGTCATCTTCATGATGTTTTGTTTGCATAAGATATTTAACTGCATGAACACCAGCCAAAATACCTTGAATCTTCACGGTAGGATTAGAACTACCTAATTCCTTTCTTATTATCATATGTACATCATCTCTAATAACTGAATTTTCAATACCATATGCAAGCCCACACACTAAATTCATAACTGCTCTTACCTCAGGTAGAACCATATCATCCATTCTATCCAATAGTGTCAGCATCTGTATACTTTGGGGTTTTAATGTTGATATATCTTGTTGTGTTACCATATTCAATATTGTCAGCATATTCATGACACATTGTTTACTATCTAAACCAAACTGTAGTAATTCAGCTGCAACTGTTTGGCAACAATCCTCTAATGTAGAGAACATTAAGCTGTACATATGAGCAGCGAATTGTTGAACTAATGGTTCTTGTGTAGTTTTCAGGAGTGAATTTGTAAAACTAATGAAATGCTTGAGATAATCCTTTACAATTGGTTTAAACTTTTCAAAGGCATCATCTAACATGTCCTCATGTAATATATTTAATTTGATTTGCTTTTTGGCTATATTCTCTATTTGCTTTTGCCTTTCTTCTGTAGTTGAATATAGTATTACTATTATTATTAAATCAAATGGTACATGATCAGTACTGATATTACAATTATTAATAACTTTAATCCAAGAATTAGCTATAACTTTGGATGATATAATTGAGTTTCTTATAGCTGAAGCTGTAAGAATTTGACTTGAGGCAATGTCTTGAGGTGTTGAATTTGATGTAGACCAACCTAAAGTGTTTCTTAATCCTTCTACAACTTTTAAATAAGCAATATCAGAAGTTCTTTGAGGGATAAGAAGAAATTTAACAAAGTTAGGAAAATAACTACATTTTGTGAGTGTTTTTAAAATATCTAGTGTTTTCTTTTGTAATTTTTCATACTGATCATCTGTTAAGCACAGATAGGAAAGACAGTCAAGAATAGCTGGTATAAGATCATGATCTTCACTTAAGATCCTACTCATTTCTGATATAATATTATTATGAACTTGGTCCCCTATTATATCTGGAATAGCAGTAATTATTTCTAAGCGAACCATCTTCTCAGAAGTAACATCTAGAAGATTTATAAGGTTTTCAGCCATTTTGTCACTATCACTTATACTATCTAACGAAGAGAAGCATTTTAAAAACATTTGTATCCATGGACCACATTTAGAATCGGCAGCTAACTCTATTGCTTTTTCAAAAATGTATTCTATAAGTTTATTTTGAAGAATGGGAAGACTTAGTAATATTTTAAGTAAACTGTCACTAATAAAAAATTCTGAAGAGTCACCAGCAATCCTTACGATATTTGGAAACAAATAATATTTAAATATTTTTAAATCTTCACATCTTTTCTGGAAATTCAAATAAAATTCAGTCATGTTACGTGGATATTCAGGAACTTTGTTGCAAAGTCTTTTTCAAATTTCTAATGATGACAATTGTCTCGTAGGAGGCTACACACTTAGTAGGTGGTTCATTTAATTTTAAACCACATTCTTCCAATGTTCGTTCGAAATAATCTTTTACATTCCCACTTCTAGTTCTTTTGTTCTGAGGTTCTCGATCATTTTGTTGTGGAGTTCTCTTGATTTTCATGATGAATAACACATTAATTATATTATGCAATGATTTATATAAATATAGTATTTAAAATTAAAATTTTGTAACAAGTTATTTGTCTTCGTTATCTTCTTTTGCAATAGGTTACTCAGGCTAAGTTTGTTTATTGATAAATATATTCATTTGTGAAATTACAACTGTCTAATAATATTTGACAATTTACGTTTCGTTTACCTTAACGCTTTATATACAATAAAAATATTTTGCTTGTTAAATAAAATCTCTTACATAATTGTGTTAACATTTTTAAAAGTATTTGTATACATGCCCCATATAACAAATATATTATTTGTTTAGTACAAAATCGAGTTTGATAATGATAATGTCGTGACGGTTTTTATAAACAGATATTACAAAACCTATGTATCATTACAATAGCAGCTACATATACAAAAGGTCATTTATAGAGTACAGGATTTCACATCACACTAGAACAAAAGAAAAATTAACAAAAAAGTATATAGACACATTAAATAGAATACTAACGGCCTTATTCATAAAAAGTTATAGCACGCTTAAAGACTCGATATAGTACAGTTGTCAAAAAACGTTATTCATAACAGCATTTTAGTGCCAATCAGTTCTATAAACCTATCATAAAGTTATAGAGCCGAGAACCCTACTATAAGAGTATTTTAACGTCCAAAGATGGCCGATTCATATAACAGCTGATTATAGCTCATACCAATATGAGCATAGATATGACGTCGTCGAGTCACTAGTCATCAAGAGTGTCATTTTCAATTTCGTAAACAAAACAATGTAACAATTGACATTTTGTTCGATATTTATTAACTATATTTAGTTATTAACAAGTTTATTAATAATAAATTCTACATAAGAAAGGTGCACAGAACATAGGTAATACTTGTCCACGTCTAAACAATTTTCAATTCTTTGTCGTTTTACTTCTTTTGACTTTATTTTTTAAAAAATAAGTAAGTTTATAAACTAAAATAAACATTCGTGTTTTTGTGATAACAACGACGTAAATGAAGCCGGTAAATGTCAAGCCAGATCCTACAACATATTTGTGTACGTAATATTATCTGTGGTCATACTATGTCAATGCGTTTGTCACTTATCATCTGTGGATTTACTGGTATTTTCGCCAACAAGTCGACCGACTTCAGTATAGTGGCAACATTGTGAACGTATAAATCAAATTAGTGACACTTTAGTTATAGAAGGCTTATAGAGCGTTTATGAATACAAACATTTATCGAACGTTCTATAAGCCTAAAGAGCGTGTTAACTAAAATATGCTTAAAACGTTCTATAAGACTTTTTTATGAATAAGGCCGTAAGATTATAATTCAGGAAGAAATTCACTGAAAGCAATTATAACGAACGCCGTATAAATATTAACATACCAATTTTAATTAAAAGGAAGATTATATATTTAGTAACAATATAATTGATTAAACTAACAACATTCAACAAACGCAACCTACACCATGTAACATAATCACTCATCGACAGAAGCATTTACTCTTATGTATTGGGGCTTATGAGTTGGGAGAGTTAATGGATTTAAAAATTACACAATAAACAGGTATTCAACATTCACATATACATCCACAGCAAAACTATCCTAGTCTTATATATAATGTTTTTAAGTTATTATCGTCTTCAGCCACGTCTTAAATTAAATGATGATTATAAAATTACCATAGAAATTGCAACAGATCAATAAATCACACAATTATAATAAATTGATTGCTCTCTATTTCCTTCTGTAATGCTTGATAGTTTTATGAGAAAACAGGGTATCAAAATTGATACTTCATTGAAATGGGACCTCAAATAGCGGAATTAAATCTCAAAATATTTTCCGCTGTTAGAAGGAGGAAGAAGATGGAAAAATTGACTATCACTCAAAACTAAAATATCTTTGGATCACATTTTTTTTTCATACATAACTTTCCGCACGTTCTTGTTGCCTTGTTTTGTCCCAGTAATTACTAAATAAATTTCTGCCTCCACATCCTGAATTCCTTTTAAATTGGTGTAGTACGGTCATTATTTTTTTAGCTTCACGCTTTTATCCCGTACTTGGCAGGGTAGGCGAAAGGAACTGCAGGAACCATAGGAACCTAGTGTAAAGATACTCTGTTGATAAGTCTCTGCTTTCTCCTGGACTGAAAAGTTGACCATGAAAAATTACGTAACTGTTTCTGCCTCAAGCTCCTTCATACCCCAAGGACAGGTTTACCTTCGTGGGTTTCCATTCTCAATCCCTTCATCTTCGTTCAACTTATGACAATTTACTGTAGGTGCCAATGTGTCACACTAAGTGCCACAGTCACTCATTGACTGTTAAGGCGACAAAACTATGAAAAGAATTACCATATCATATCAAAAATGTTAAGATCGCCTCAAGTAATATTAACTACGGTTATAATTTATGTATTTATTTACGTTTTCTTGCATATAAGTATATGTGTGATATTTGTATTGAATACTTACGGCCTTATTCATAAAAAAGTCTTATAGAACGTTTTAAGCATATTGTAGTTAACACGCTCTTTAGGCTTATAGAACGTTCGATAAATGTTTGTATTCATAAACGCTCTATAAGCCTTCTATAACTAAAGTGTCACTAATTTGATTTATACGTTCACAATGTTGCCACTATACTGAAGTCGGTCGACTTGTTGGCGAAAATACCAGTAAATCCACAGATGATAAGTGACAAACGCATTGACATAGTATGACCACAGACAATATTACGTACAAAAATATGTTGTTGGATCTGGCTTGACATTTACCGGCTTCATTTACGTCGTTGTTATCACAAAAACACGAATGTTTATTTTAGTTTATAAACTTACTTATTTTTTAAAAAATAAAGTCAAAAGAAGTAAAACGACAAAGAATTGAAAATTGTTTAGACGTGGACAAGTATTACCTATGTTCTGTGCACCTTTCTTATGTAGAATTTATTATTAATAAACTTGTTAATAACTAAATATAGTTAATAAATATCGAACAAAATGTCAATTGTTATATTGTTTTGTTTACGAAATTGAAAATGACACTCTTGATGACAAGTGACTCGACGACGTCATATCTATGCTCATATTGGTATGAGCTATAATCAGCTGTTATATGAATCGGCCATCTTTGGACGTTAAAATACTCTTATAGTAGGGTTCTCGGCTCTATAACTTTATGATAGGTTTATAGAACTGATTGGCACTAAAATGCTGTTATGAATAACGTTTTTTGACAACTGTACTATATTGAGTCTTTAAGCGTGCTATAACTTTTTATGAATAAGGCCGTTAATGTAATAGTTATATGTCATTTTTTTAATGTATTCGTATTTTTATATAGATAACCATATCTAATTCCGTAAATATAAGAAAATAATGCACAGAAAAAAAATACAAAAGTTTATCCCACTCGCAAGTGTGGCACCAACATACAGTTAGAATTGTACCCACAAGAGATTATGTAATAATAGAAAAATTTAATATACCTCAACAGAAAGTTCGTACAAAATGAGTTCAATTGATATTTCTATAGAACCTCGACAAGCCGAAAACCTTCTTATCTTAAAAAAAAACCTTTGTTCCTTTCATTTCAAAAACTAAAACCTCTATTTCTTGAAATCTTAACCCTCTATCAGTCGAAATAATCAGTGAATCCCCGCAAGCCATTTTGGTACATATTATAGATCTAACTCGAAAAATTATATTGTAAGAATATTTGAAACTTATCATCTCTGCAGCTTGAATAAAATATATTACCAAACTGAATAATTTTTAACGGAGTTGTTTTTTTGTTATGCCTCTATAACTCCAAATTTAAATTCATTAAAACCAAACTAAATTATCTCGAATCAAAATCAGCCTCAATCAAATTTCTTCATAAGTCGGAAACTCGAATTATTTGACGTCTCCTTTGATATTCAATTACAGATGTAGAGGACAGTTGTAAATTGTTGTATTTGTACACTTCCGTGCCACACATAATTTCAGACTATTTAGGTTGGATCTTAATTTTGACGCGGCAAGTTTTCACTAGTATTTTTGAAAAAGAATATAATGTAACCAAAATTAGTTAACATTCTTCATTATCTCAGTTTCACGCACTGGTAACAAGACAAACACAAACCGTGTTGTATCACATAACATCACTAGGAATCCTTTGACTACCCTGCGGAAAATAGCCTAAAGACGCTTATTATACGTATTACATTCTCTCAAATGTCTGTCATGTTACCACCCTCTTAAAACTAATATTATGCTTATGCTCTTCCTACCTACCCTAACTACACCGACATTTCTTATTTGGATGTGACTGAAGAGTTAACTAGCAAGGTAAAGCGCCATTAAAATCTTGGCATACGCTTTTATTATCGTTCACAAAAATATGACAATGTTTCCCTATTTCAGAGCTTAAGTAGCCTTCGCCCAGATATTCACACCAACACATTTCTCCTAATAATCTTCAATTGCCAAAAATTATATTACATATATACATAAGGAGGAATCCTTATTACACTTATTTCTTACTACTTCTACAAGCTCGAGGCTTAGATAATATCAAATTCTACCAGAATATTTTTGTACAAAAATGTTGAAAAGACTTACTATGTGATTCTTTTACTTTTGATTCGTACATCTTTTTACCATTACACATTCACTCACCATGCACAAAACACCTGAATCACACACATCCTTCTAATAATTTATAGCTGTTAAATATATAGTTACATATTCACAACAGGGTGGGTCCATATAAAAAAAACTCGTAAAGTATATACTGATTTAAAAAATTTGCTCACATAGATTAAAATAATCTAATATGTGATTAATAAAAAATATATTAAAACCACTTTATCCATTTATATATCAGCTGTTAAATTTCCTGGATTTCTTATTGATTAAATAGCCTGCCTTGCGAACTATTTGTTTTCTTTCTTCATAGTGTTTTTTCATTTTTTTATGGTTCTCTGATTTCTTTGTTTTGTCTCTCATTGTAAATTTCATTTCTCTGTTACCCCCTATATTTGTAGTCACAACAGACGTTTCTTTGGACAAACGTTCTCCTAAGCTTTTTTTGCTTACATGAATCATGCTCCTAATATTGGGTGTCGTTGGAGCCTTTGTAAATTCATATACTTCCTCTTTATTATGACTTTCATTATTGTCTTCACCTTTAGTTTTGTGTCTTATCATTTTGTGTTGTTTTTTCATTTCTTTTGCCCATGTCCTGTCGTCGTCTGAGCTGTCACTGGCAGATTCATACAATTCTCTATCAGAATCAATTTCTTCCGCATCCAGACCCTACAAGCATCACAATGTTTAATTAAAATTTTTCTTTAATATCAGTCAATTATAATTATTAAACGATTAAATGTTATGTTATATGTAAACATGAAAACATTCTTCATCACCTCATTATTAACTTCTTCAATGTTTGGTTTAGATTTCTTCTTATCATGCCTAGCAAGGACAGCATTTAAAAGCCGGTATTCATCTGCTTCTTTATCAACTTCAAAATCTGGATTTTCAAACAATGCCTAAAATAAACATATATATAAGTTTTTAATCTTTCTCTAGAAAATAATAATGTTAAATATAAGTAATCTTCACAGTTCATAACATTCAGTAAACAGTGTAATATGTATGTGATAATATACAACTCACTTTAAACCTATCATCTTTTAATAAATCTGTCGATTGTTTTTTCTTTCCTGTATTATTATCTAACAATCGAGATGCAAGATCACGATTCACTTTCGGCAAATTATCATCAATTTTGATTCTAGAAGGCCTCTCCTGCTCAATTTTTTCCCTAATTTTACGTTTTTTATATTCTTCAAATGCAAATGGATCAGCTATTGATTTTGCCCTCTTATACAATCGTACATCTATGAAATATCTGTAAGAATAGTAAGTAATTTATAATATTAATGTACATATACTAATAAAGTTGGAGATCAACACATTTATTTATTTCAAACAATTACCCATGCATGTAAGCTCTTAGAAGATTTGTTCCTAGTAAATGATCAAGACCTAATGACTCTAGTTCTTGTTTAGTAACAAATTTATAATCATCATAAACAGTTTGTGATGCAGAGCTTTCCATTTCTTCTGTCAAATTATCAAGGAAAGCACACCAACGTGGAGCTGGGCCTGCAATATATAAAAGTTATTATTACTGTTAACTTTGTCTGTATATTTAAATATCATAATTTTATTTTAAGTCTTTAATTATATAGCATTATTAGTCCCAAAATTTAAAAACTTAACCTAAGGATGGAATATAGTAAATTTGCATTTTTTGATCTTCAACTGCCATCATGCTCAAGCCAGTATTTGGTATTACACATAAATCATTAAAATCAACAGATGATTCTATATTTGTGTACTGTTTGCCCTGTAAGATAGATATGTGTTAAGTACATAGTAAGATTATTTACATAGCATAAATTTATACCTGAGCACATTTGCTTATGTACTTACAGTATTATTGTCCCATATCTTTACCACATTGGCATCCATAGAGTACACATAATTCATTTGTTTGTGGAACTCAATACATTTGATGGGTATTTCATTCATGTGATCCTTTACTAAAAGAGGTTTGCTAGATCTTATATCATATAAAAGGACATGACCTGATGACATGCCAACACCTAATTGTAAGGCTCCATTAAATTTCAATGCACTTACAGCTGGTACCCCATCACTTTTGCTGCGAAATATAAAAGAAGTATATAAAAGTACAAAAATAAATACATAAATATATGTGTGTAATGATGAAATGCATATTTATATGTGTATGTCAAAACGACGATAACATTTTTTTGCATTGTTCATTATTCTTTTTCATTTAAAAAAGAAATTAAACCTTCTTACAGAAGAGATAACTCTATGTCATAAGGTCACCATTGCATTATACTCTAGTAAGATATATATTAAGGTTAGAAAATACTTACGAATTCAAATTTCACGATAACATTATAGTAACCGTCATAGTAGAGGTTTCTCTGTTCGATTCCCAAGCCCTGGCAACTTGGCAAAGCGCGGCGTTGAGTTCCGCCACTCAACACGCAATGCCTCGTAAAAGGCAAAAAAAGCGTGAAACTAACAAATAATCTTGTAGTACTTACTAATATTCCGAGTCTGAGCAATGTAAAGCACAATCTAAAGTTCCCTGTTTAGATTTTGATCTAGGATCCCAAGCCTCTACATGTCCATTTTCTGTACCAAAAATAAGTAGACCATGTTCTTCATTTACACTACAACAGTTTATCTCAGTTGCTTTTGTCACATATGGAGCCAGAAATTGACCCAATTCTAAATTTAACCTATAAACTTCCTGAAAGCATATTAATGTGATAAGTGATGTAATTGCAGTATTTTTCATAGCAATATTATGTTTATTTCTATTTAATAAAAGTTTATAAAAATATTAAAAAAAATCAATTATTTTTAGGAAGATTTCATGTTTTAGTTTAGTGCAAAGTGTTTTCTGCTGAATAGTGTAGATTATAACCATAGCTGCATTAGGTGGTTTCTGTACAAGTCATGTTATAAAAAGTAAAAGTTACATTTGAAGCTCCAACAACAATAAGGTCACATGATGGTTTATGATACTTCATATCTCTTCCAAAATGTGGTACTCGAAGACGATAATGACGGCCATGACCAACATGAAATTCTACATAACGATCACATTGCAAAAACACAATCTGTAACACAAAAATTATAATTAAATTAACTGTAAATAATTCTAAATTAATTGACACAATTATTATTAAAAAAGGATATTTACTTTTGAGTAATCATCACTGAGTATTTCAAAAGTCACAACTTCTGAATCCAGACACCTTTCAAACTTTAATGATAAATTATTAACATCAAAACATTTAACCCTCGGTTTATAAATTCCTGTAGCCATAATATATTGTCCATCTTTAGAGACTCGTATATTTGTACTAAGACCAGGCATATCAAATTCCTGGATAAGTTCTATTCTTCTTCTTATATCTACATTTTTCTTTAAAAGAGCTCTTTTTTTTCTTTCGGTCAGCCACTGAAAGAATTAATAAAAAATGCAATATTTCACAAGTATAATATTAGAAATTTTAGCATTGAGAATGTTATACAACTAACTTCCTTATTTTCACAATGAAAACATTAAGTAAAATGCTTATATTGCTACTTACATCTGGCAAAGATTTTCCTGCACTAAGATTGTATATCTTAACACTGTCTATTTCTGATACTTGCATGTTTATTTAGTTCGCTGCACTGTATATTTATTTAATTCACTCTTTTATAATATATAGTGCATATTACAGTTATTTACACTGCTTAATTATTTATAAGCCAGAATCATATTAATCATAAGGTCCTCTACTATAATAACTAGTAGTACTAGTAGAAATTTTATAAGATTTTTAAAGTATTTTTAAATTTATAGTGTTTTTAACACTTTAAAAGCAAAACCATGTGATCAATTAACGTCAATGTCAAATGCAGAATGTGTTGTTATTTGACATGTCTAATGTCTATGATCTACTTTATGATTTCCAGTACTTTATTATTACTTTGCTGAGATTATTACTTTACTAAGTTTTTACTCCTTACCATACCATAAACTTATCGTATGCAAGTCAATGTCAAATTGTCAACTGTAATACTTTTAGTGCTTGTGTAAATGTGTTTTGTGACTACTCATTTAAAGTCGCTGTCATGTTAGTAATTATTGCATTTTAACAACTTATAAGTATAAATTCTTATTTGTTAAAGTATATTATTACTAACATTGTTAGTTGTTGTTGTCAAGATTGATTTAAAAAATATGTTTTGCTTGAAGTACTTTTATTTATACACCTAAAATCGTTCTTATAATTAACCTTTAACAATCATATAAATTCGATTAAATTTTCTTTAAATTTGATTAAAAGTTTGTGTTGGACTTAAATTTGGCAATGGCGACAAGAAAAAAGCCTCACTTGCCTAAGTCAGTTCTGGACATGAAGTTTATGAAGAAAACTAAAGAAAGGATAGAAAAAGAACTAGAAAATATACAAGACCATGAAAGTTTATATTCTAATATTATAACAAAAGAAATGCGGCATGCTACTGGAAATTTTATTTCAGAATCGAGTTTTATATTTTGTGAAGATTTAATAGAAGGCAGAGTATCTTTTAAAGGAATGAATCCTGAAATAGAAAGGTTGATGGATTTAGAAAATAAAAATGAAGAAGTAGACAGTGAAATGCAAAAAGATGTTCCAGATGAGATTTTAGCTAAAACTATGAAAAACCTTACTAAAAAAAGACATTTATCCAGCCCAAGTACAGCCCAGTACAACATGAAAAGGAAAAGAAAATAATAATTTGGCTGTTTAAAATAACAAACATTAAATTACCATACAAAACAGCTACCCGTTTGATCAAACAGACAAATGATGTTTATAAAGAAAATGTTAATAAGAAAATTTTAAGTTACATTTTCTTTAATATAAATTTTGAAATTAACTTCATTTAGAAAAATCATTTAATGATCAGGCTGTTAGTATAATACATTTTTGTAAACACTTACACTATAATTGTTGAAACACTGTTAATATTGTCTGTACTGTTAATATTTTCTAATTAAGTGTCATCAAAAATATTTATTTCTGATGTTTTAAAATAAAAATGCAAATATGTTTTTAGTTTTTTATTAAAACTCAATAACCTTTTAATTTTTTAATTCTTATCAGTCTATTGAGAAATTTTATTTAATAATAAATAGTGTGTCAGTCTATTATTTATGACATTATCTATGCATCATGGTTTTGTGAAAAACTAATAAACATCAAGGGTTGGAGCAAATTGTTATTTCACTGTGTTTGTGTGGATTAATTAACCAACAATTGGTAATAGGCACAGACAGTACACTTCTGTGTCGTGTGAAGTATATGGCATCTTACTTTACTTAAGTTTGACTAAAGAGACTATTAACATTTAATGTTTTAAAAGCCTGTGAAGTTTCCAAGCCTTTGAATTACTTTGAATGCTAAAATCAATTTATAAAAGTTGCATGTAAGGTTGACTGTCCATATGATTTTTGAGATTTGCGGCTATTTCATTTGGTTACTATATAACTAATTATTATATAACAAACTGTTAAGAGATTGTTTATCAATTTTACTTTTCATGTAGGAATAACAAATAGATGTTTATACAATAGAAATGTTAAAATGCCTCTCAAAATTACATATATTTTGAGATTTTTATAAGATAATTATGCAGGCAGCTGCTTTTTTCCGTTTATTTAATATCTTAAAATGCTATAAATGAAAAATTATGTGTTCAATGTGGTTAGTATAAATGTCAAGTTCGTAAAATTAATTAAATACTAGGAAGATTTTAGACAAATCATATTATTAGATATAAATAATTGGTTTATTTCAATGATTACTAATTTGAACTTATTTGCCATTTTATAATTATTTTATATTAGTTTTAAGCTAAAAATACTACATTTTATCATTCTTCAAGATTATTACCACATCACTTCATATCAATAATATAATATTTTTTGAAATTGTTTTTAAGTACTTACTTCAGGAATTTATTTCTACTTTATTGTAAGTCAATTTACAAATTCCGAAGTTGGAATGTTTCTACACATTAAAAGTTTGTAAAATTCTACTAATCATTCGGCCTTGTTATTTTTAGTAAAATTATATATCAATGTTATTGTGGATGTATCATGTGGATTGTATTTCAATCTGCATAATGCATAGTCACGTGGGGTCATCGTCAGTCCAGTCCTTGCTGCATGAGGGTGTGCAGGTCTCGGAAAGCGGCGCCGAGGCGGCCCTGGAGCGTCTGCCGTTTGAGCAGGAAAGCGCGTATGTCGAGCAGCAGGCGGTGTATGCTGGCGCACTTGGCGTAGCGCTCCTCGCGCGGGATGTCGACGCCGAGCGTGCGCACGGGCGCGCTCACGTTGGCGCGCACCACGGACGAGAAGTTGCGCACGATCAGGCGGAGGGCGTTGCACCCGCACTGCATGTACCTTGCCACCAAGTTCAATGTTAAAGTAGCATTGAAGATTAAATGAGGAAAATAAAATTTCAGTTACTTTTAAATTTAAATTAATTGAAATGTTAAATGAAAATATCATTGTAAAACGTACATTGTATAATGTTAACACTTACGATTCATATTTGCTTTGTAACAATTCATATATTTTAGGTAGCATCAAAAGGCATATATCCAAGTTCCATAAAGATCTGAAAGTTATGAATTAGTTGTATTATATTATATTGTATATATATAAATTTATTATGGAAGGCATTAAACAAGAATTATGGAATACTTACGGCTTGTGTGCCATAACATTGAGAATGTCTAATATCACCGCAGCATCTTCTAAGGCAATAACAGATTCTAAGGCCGACTTTAAGCTTTTGTTTATTCTCACGGAATGGAATATCTGCAAAGTAATTGTAATTTTTAGTCGCGCTATGCTAATTAAATAATGACTCAGTAAGCCGTTGCTGGGCGGCCGGTCACCTGAAGCGCGCGCTGGCGGGCGGTCAGCACGGCCATCATGGAGTCGTGTCCGCGCATCATGACGCCGAGCACCTCCTGGTCGCTGGGCGCCGCGCCGCCGCGCGCCCTCCCCGCCCCCGCCGCCGCGCCGCGCTGCAACACGCAATGCTTGTAAAAAACTTTTGTTTGTGATAGTTGTAATTGTTGATAATTGTGCGCGATGTATTATGGTTGTCTTCAACCATTCATTTAAAAAGAAACAGTGAAAAACAAAAATTCATACAGGTAGGAATTCATCGAGATCGAGCCCAACTGGACGGTCAATGGAGTACGGAACGAACTCAGGCTCTGCTTCGCGTTCCGGTCCGCGCTCTGGGCCACTCTCTGTACGCGTCCTGCAATAAACATTAAACACACAACATATAATCGACCACCGTCATAGAACAGATGCATTTTCCTGTAAACGGGCCCGATTTTCACTTGGGAAGAATGACTTATTTTACATTGCATTGGCAATAAGGCAAATTTCTTTGAGTCCTGTCACTCAACTCCCACTGCCACGAGAGGCGGAAAGAGGGACTGCGGTGTGTTATTAACATTAAGTTAGTTTTGACTTTGGTTCCCTCTGCATACCCCACTATGTGCTATATATTATAATATTAACTTTGGTTGGATGACGTTTGGTTTGGTTGGATACTTCTAATTGGGTACTTTATGTGACAAAAAGTCTAACTAACAGTTCTGATATTTAATAAATTTTGTCATTTTATCAGTTTTAAAATTTTAACGTATAAATTTGAATATACGTAATATATGTATATTCTAATTCCTTCATATTATAATAGGGACATATGTTATAAATATTAGGTATTATTGGACATGGTGGGGATATAGCACTAGATAATTATCACTTGTTTAAAGAGGTATTTAAAACTGCCTGCAGTAAAAGAGAAATTTAAAAAGTAGGTATATAGTTTTTACAATGTATTTTTTAAATTCTTTTAAGGAAACACTAGTTTAGCAAATATTCTCTTAAAATAGTATACAAGCGCGATAGTCAAGTTGATTACCTTGAATTCTGAGAAGGTGGCCTCGTAAAAGAGAGTGAGCGCGGTCCCAGCGACGGTGGGCCTAATGACATTTCACTGTTACTCTGCCTCAAACTATTAGCCGCTGAAATCAAAACAATCTATTAATTAAAACTATATATAAAATCTACATCTTGTTATATTTTAAACAATAAGTTTTTTCCAAGAATCTCTTGTATACAATATATCTTACCAGCATTGCGATATCAAGATATTAGTTAATTTAATTTTTTTATCTCCACGCTTTTATCCCGCACATGGCAGGGTAGGCAGAGGGAGCTGCAGAAACTGTAGGAACCTAGTGTTAAAACACTCTGTTATTTAGTCCCTGCTTTCTCCGTCCCCGCTTTTCGTCTTTTTCGAGGCATTGCGTGTTGAGTAGTGGAACTCAACGCCGCTAGTTAAATCTTAAGTTATAATATTTTACTTTTATGAGATCTTAATAATATGCTCAGGGCCGTAGCTAAGGGGGGGCATTGTGGGGCAATGCACTACCTTAAAAATACCAAAACTAAAATAAAACACATTATTTGTCTACGCATAGCTATTGAATGTATCTATATCACTTTAGGTGATAGATTTAGCGGCCCATGCTTCGAGGGCAGATCAATTATAATATTTTATTTACTTCCACCCTACCTGTAACCAATGCTGCCCTACTTCAAATTTGACTTTAGCTACAGCCCTGAATATGCTACCCGAAAGTGTTACGCAAATATCCTTCCCGGAAAAATTAAATTAAATTAGTATTTATATTAAATTATTGTGTATTTAAAATTAAATTAGTATTTATAATATAAAAGAGGCTGTCCATTAATCACGAAAGGGGGAGATATGGGAGTTCATAAAAACATGAAATATCACAAGGGGCGGTGATGGGCTATAGCATAAATAACATGTAATCAATTTATAATCAATAAACGTCGACCAACTCGTCCAGTTGTGTTTTCAAATAATCAGAATTTAAATTAAATTAGAATATATATAAATATATTTGTAAGATACACATGAACTTACATAAATCTGTTGTGGATTTGGTTTCTTTGTAGGAGTTATGTCGGTTTAAAGATGTGGTTGTATGCGCGGTATTTGTGAAGTCATTGACGGGGCTGTGAGCTGATGTAAATCTTTCTTCTTTATTGCAGTCTATGGTCCCTTAAAATGATTTAAAGTAAATAATTTCATAAATTATATTTAAATTGAAATATGTTTCATATAAAATTATTTTATAAAATAATTTTATATGAAACATATTTCAATTTATATATAATTTATGAATAGTATTTTTTTAATTCCTTGTCCTAGTAAAACAAAGCGTCGATAAAAGTATTTATATTAAATAATTTCTTACAAAACCTAACACAACAAACACTACATACCTTGTGCTCGTGATCTTAATTTAACTTTAATTTTCAAAAATAAAAAATGTTTTTTTAAAGTAAGTAATTAAATTATTGTTCCAAAATAAAACGTACATATATATAATTCTTGATTGGTTTTTTATATATAGCCTTTAAATATTTCACCTATAGGTAGTTTTGATAAAGGCCGCGCTATATATGTAGTTATTCGTAAGGTATACACGTATTACACTCACTAGAGTAGCTGTGCAGATGCGCCTTGCGGTCGTGCGTGGTGGTGGGGATGCGCGAGGCGTCGCGGCGCTCCAGCGCGAGGTCGCGCAGGGACGCGCTCACTCGGGCCGGACTCGCCGCCGCCGCAACCACCGCCTCGCCTGCGCGCGTCGTGTTAATGTTAGGAACTACATTAATACAATATTCATGTTGCCCACCACTATTTGACCGTCGTGGCGCAGCGTCTGCCTTATAAACACGACGATTTGTGGGTTCGATTCCCACTCGGTGAAGATGGATTTTTCTATTTTCATTTACTTCGCTCTGGCAACTAGGCATAGCACGGCGTTAAGTATCGCCGCTCAATACGAAATGTCTCGAAAAAGGCGGAAAGCAGTGACGAAGCAGCGAAGTGTCTTAATAATAGGTTCTTATAGTTCCTACAGTTCTATCTGCCTTCAATGTGCGCGATAAAGCGTGAAACTATTACTGAAACCGTATCAAAATCCACTCAATAAATTTATAGTAATACGACATCTGCAGTATTGCGAAAACAATTTAAACTAATAACATATAATAGAAACTAAATTTTAAAGATTCATTAAGTTCCCCTACAATATATAATGTATAAATAAATAAATTATTTTATGTATTCCACGTATTTGTGGCAAATGTCCTAATCTTTATTTATTTTTGGAGAAATGTATTCATAGTTATTATATAATATGTAAAAGTTAAGATTTAACGTACTTATATTACGAATATTTTATACTTAATTTTATATTGTTACTTTAATGACAAATATGTCAAATATATTACCCGTAACAGGAAAGTCTTCTGGTGACAAGCTGGTAGCTGGTGGTGGCGTCCGTGTCACTAATAATACGATAATATTTTTAATTACTTAACATAATATTTTGCTAGAAATTGCTGCAAATAGAGAGAAGAAACGAGAAAGTGAATAAATTGAAAATACGAATTACAGTTCCATCGTGTTGTAACGAAACGATTCTACTAGTGCCATTTTCAAAGTACATTCAATAAATCAATTGGTACATACTTGGATTCCTCAAATGCGCTGTTTTAACACTCGCCTCATTCAAAACGAACATATTAAATTTCATAAAAGATATTTGGCTAAACAATTAATTACTCACGTGCTCTAGACGGTCGGAAAATTTCAGTGTAGTCATTAATATTAGGTATAACAGCACCTGAGTCTTCGTCCGCTTCCGTCCCAGACGTAGACTCCTCCGCAGTTTTCTCGTCGAGCAGAGTAGGTCTATGCAGCACTTGTAATACATAATTTTTAAATTACACAAAGTTATTTTAAAATTGCTCTAAAAATTTGGTCACTTATATATTTATTGGTTATTAGAAGTTTCGTAAGGAAACCAATGCTTATTCTCTATTATTAAACCTACAACTAGGCTATCCTAACTATATTAAAAGTCAGTATTTTTAACGTAGGGCATTGTGATTTTAAGGTAGGGCTTTGCCCCACAATGCCCCCCCCTTATCTACGGCCCTGAGTTAAGCTAGAACGTACAGACTATACGTGGAAGATGTACAACACTATAAATAATAATTATATTTCGTAAATAAAATAATTACTGTCCTCATTCTCTTACAATTGTTTAAGACATTCATATTCTGATTCAATATATTTTGTGCATTATACGGTTAGTACAAAAATATTTTATTAATTATTACAAATTAAGAAGAAGAATATAAATTGTCGTTTATAAACATTATTATAAACTTAGTTAAGTTGAACGTTAACTTTGTCATTAGATTTAAACTGAAATCAAACCTAAATTTTATGTAACCAACCTTCTTTTGGGGGTTTTTCTTTAGAAAAACTTTTACGAACTGAATGACCCTTTTGAAACGGGGACAAATCCCTGACTAAGGTAGGAGCGACGGGCGGGGGACCTCCAAACGGATGCACTTTATTTAGATCCACAACAGACAACACCACATATGTTGAGTGAAAAGATCCTGCAATCTACAAATAGTTTAATTGGGTTACATATTTGAATATTTATATACAGTGTATAGTTGTCGTCATGGAAGAACAGCGCTTCACTTGATAAAGAATTATATTCATTTTCCCGATCTGGTAACAAAACAATGACTAGTGTTCAGTTCACCCTAATTTCTGTGCTAGAGGCAGTGTAAAACTAAAACAAGGTGACTTCATTAATAGCTTGTCTCTTCCCAAAAAAATATTTCTTTACACATTTACCATATTTTTTTTTAAAAAAAAGGAACGTTTTTAGAAATTAAAGTATAATATCACAGACATTGTCTGTGTTTTTAAAATAAATACAAAAATCACATTTTATTTTAATTATGCTATTTAAAACTAATGTTATATGTCTTATAAAGTATTTATGTCAAAATAAAATCTTACAAGTTGTGTTTGAGCCACCGTAATGTCAGAAATCTGGCCCCAATGAGAAATAACTGTATCAAGAACCCTAGCTGGTTCCCAGCCAATCACATGTAAGCCATCATTGCCACAACCAAGCAAGGTGGTGCCGTCATCGCTGAATGTCATGTGTCTGAAAATTTGATTACTTTTTTATTAGCAAATTATTATAATAAATTAAAATATAAGTTTCAATTTATTATCGTCATAAATAATATATGAATCTAAAATATTCAGATATATATCCTATTATTATAGTTTTACACATTTTTCTACTGTTATTTTAATTATAATTGCATTTATTATCATATTGGGCAATCGGTGCCAAGTGGACAGGTAATAAAGGTCATCAGTGTCGGATTTTGTATACATTTTGATATGTTACACATGGTACATTGGTTCTCAACTCAATTGTGTATAATTTTTTTGTATTATATTGTTTTGTTTAGGAATTACACGCATTCAAAGTCATGAAGGGCTGGTGGACATGTACTTGCCTAAAGCCCCATTATAGGGAATAAAAAAGTTATAAATATATAAACATAAAACAAGCTTTTTAATTGAGTCTTACTAAAATTAATATTTCTTACTTTTCATATAAAAAAACTTGTTTTAATTTTATAAATCAAAATTTAACCAACTTGCCAGAATTATATTTTTTATTTTTATCTGTAAATTATACAATTGTTAAAATTATTAAATTAATATTTTTGCTATGTTATTTATATTTGAAAAATAAAAACAAATGAAAGAAAAATCAAAGGCCAGTGAATTTCACAGTAGGCGAACCGGAATCAAGCCGCAACAATTGCCACCATGCTGTAGCACTATAATTAATGTAGCATGCTTGAAGATAGAACATGATAGAACTTTGTCAGTATTATCTACATAGTATAAGTTATTTTCAAGTTATTTTCGAAATATAAATTATCCCATTCAATTTGATAACCGCATACTTTTGAATATCTTTTCCAAGCAATTATTAGAGTGCAAAAAATAATGTAGCCAAAGTGTTTGTGTCTCACTAGTGTGTATGCTTAAGAGCCATTGAAATAAAAAATAATTATAAAAAAAATATTATTACCTTATGGATGTATTATCTTTTTCAAATTTGGACACTAGTTGAAATTTTTCCATATCCCAAAAGTTTACAGTTCTATCAGTACCACAACTAGCCAAAAGAAACTCATGGGGATGAAACTTAACACATGTGACTGCTGAAGTATGCTCAATAAATTCTTGTAATACTTTTCCAATACGCACATCCCACACTTTTACTATACCTGAGAATTTACAAATTTATTACTATTAGTAACTACACAATAAAAATAATAAAGTGATAATGATATGACAATTTGTCTATATTTACTTACCATCTTCACAAGCAGATGCAATCCATTGACCATCTGGGCTAAACTGAAGACTATTTACAGCTAGCTGATGACTTGAGTATGTGACAATACACCCTCGTTTCCTAGTATCCCATAATTTTATGTTACTGTCACATGAACCAGTTGTTAAATAATCACCATATGGATGAAAGTCCATACATTTAATAGCACCCTTGTGTCCTGTAAATGTTCTCAGCAATTTAGCTGCTTCTAAATCCCAGATTTTTAGAGCACCTGTTTGGGATCCAGCACAAACCAAGTCTTCAGAGTGACCAAAACAAACACACTCCACAGGAGTTGTGTGACCACTTAAACTCTGCAAGTATACACACTACTTAAATATAATAAACAAATACTAAAGTAACTAAAAGACTCCTTGAATACTAAAAAAGTGAAAGAACTTTCTTCATTTGGACATGAAAATAATTCCGAAAAATAGCTTACCATCAGACAACCTTTTCTTCCGATGGCCCATAAATTGACTTTTTTATCGTCACC
Source organism: Dione vanillae (assembly GCA_037178615.1). Lineage (NCBI taxonomy): Eukaryota > Metazoa > Arthropoda > Insecta > Lepidoptera > Nymphalidae > Dione > Dione vanillae. Next base: position 1,689,043 of record JAZFAU010000024.1, read on the forward strand.
TCCAGTAGCCAATACCTGGTTTGATTTATGTCCCATGGCCAGGCAGTTGACATTTGCCTTGTGGGCCACAAACTCTTCTGCAACATAGCTTTTATATAAAAACCACTATCAATTTGTTTAACACTTGTATTATAATAATACGTACGTAATTTCCATGATCTCCTTATGGTTTCCATTTTAATTAAAACATTCCTTAAATGGCATATGTAACCTTAATGAATTTTAATATGATTTACGAAAAATATTATAAGATACTTTCACTATTACATTACATAGTTTCTTTTAAATTAGTTATTATCGATCTGAGCAGTATAACAATTTAGTAATTTTAAAGTTGCACTTAATTTCACTGACAATAAGTTAATGATGTATTGTTTGATTTTGATTTTGATATTTTTCTTATTTGGACAACAGACAATTATTAATCACCATAGATAGTTAAGTAAAGTAAGCAAAATAGTTAACAAATATTTTACATATCCTTAAACGTTTACTACATGATAAAATAACGCCTAATTAATACAAAAAATAGTTACATCGAGTGAGTTGAAAATAAAAATTTTACTTATTTAAAAAAAAGATTATTGATTTATAGTAGAGACGCAAAATACACTTTAGACATTAGACTTGATTATCAACCGTTGAAAAAGAGTAGTGTAATTTTAAACGACGTATTATTTAAAATTGTAGAATAACTCGATTTTTACGGTGAAAATTAAAGTTCCTGAACTGAAGTAGTGTTGCAATTCGCAATTACAGCTGTTTAATTATTCAATACATGTAGCAACTCTGTTCTGTAATCAGATAATCAGCTGTCAGATAATAATATTATGATGCTTCAATTGTATTTTAGCTGCGTAAATTTTATTTATTTACTTTTAAATTATTAAAAACAAAATGAATCGAATTATTAGATCTCTATTTCCTAAATGTCAGCAACGTTATATCACGTACATACAAGGTCAAGAGCCACAACCAAAAATTAGAGAATACTTTTATTATATAGATCATCAAGGAATGGTAAGCAAACTTTAACATTAATTTTATAAGAAAAGTTATTACTTATCTTTATTAATATTCAACTTTTAGTGATGCTAGTCATTATTCCATTATGAATTTAATTAATGAATTATGTGAACTTGACGTAACCAATATTTTTGTAAATAATTATCTACGTTCAGCGTTCTTTATTGTATTATTATGTAGTTTAATTAAAAAAAAAGAAATAAAATACTATTTTAGGCTTGTTTTTGTATATTTTGAAAGTATCTAAATTAATTTAAATAAAAGCCGACATAAAATTTGTTATATCTATGCTATTACAATCAAGAAAACAATTCTAAGCTAAAAATCTACCTGTATAAGAAGAGTTAATGTCGAAGCTTAGTTAAAAAACCTCCTGGCAAATAATTCTTATATGTCGCATCCACAAAGGAATAAGACTCCCAAATTTACCACTTCCAGAGGCTTTCAATAGTAAAAACATCTTTTTACGGGCTTCCAATAAACTTAACGTAACTGAACTTATGGGACTTAACAGGAGAAAAAGTATTCAAAGAGAAACGACCAAGCCTAAACCTTCTCCATAACTGTTGTATGGCATAGAATAAGTTAATAAATCAGCAGTTTTTCTGATCAATAACCAACTAAGATAATTTAAACTTGCTGAAATTAGCAAAAAGATTATATATTAAAAACCTTCACTATACAACCCTGCACAGAGATATACATCTAGTAACACAAAAAACTGCTAATAGAATGCAGAGAGAATTCATAAATATAAAATATGATCCCGAAAAGAAATCGCATTGTGAAGTGTGCACTCTGTGAAGGGAAGCACTTAAACTGTAAAGATTGTAGTGTCTTAAGACATATTCTGGAGAGACGAAAACTTAAGTCATACAGGTTGGAAGTACATATAATGTACTTGCCATTTTAAAAAATGATAATGACTCTGTGTATAAAAACAAATAACATATAACAGCTGAATGTGGCGCCTACACGCAATCTGAAACTCCAAAGCTCTAAATAAATCTGAACTATAACTTCTGATTACTATCCATAAACTTGATGTAGACCTTATTTTAGAGGCACAGTAAAGTGTTGTTATGAAATGCATTGTTACTTATAAACATAATAATGTCTTTGTAACTTATCACTCCGATGAGTTTGGCAATAGTAACATCGCAATTATAATTAGAAAGTCTATTAAATGTCGATTACAATCTGCATTGAAATTCATTATATCTAATGAACCTCCGAACCTGGAAAAAAAATTCGACACTTTAATCGGTCAGTTGTTTTGTGTCCACCAAACCGCCTGGTGACTGGTTGTCGTTAGAGCCCAGTATGTGTTTGGCTTTCAAACTGACTTGAAAGCCAAACCCATACTGGGCTCTAGATTGATACCAACCATAGGCAGACAGCTTGAACAATGTGTTTACTCATTAAATAATTATATTTTCCATGATAGATAACATAAAACTGTCCAGGATTATTTTATTGCAACTATACCCTCGTACTTATGCTTAGTGAGGCAGGAGGGTTGTTTAGGAGAGGGAAGGGGTCTCAACAAAAGCGACTTAAGCAACAACAGGGACTGCAAAACATGAGATACACAGATACATGAGAAACACCCAAACCAACCAACCAACCACCAATAAAAAATAACAAGACATAGACTATGATTAGAAATAAACCAACGAATTCGCTAAATACTTATCTGAAGTATTCAAACCAAATGACGAGGCCTGTGCAGAAGTGGAGAGAGATGTTGAGGATACTTTGCGAGATTAGGAAAACGATAAAGCTACTTAAACACAACAACTTCCCAGGATTTGACTTCACCAAACTATCAAAAGACACAGTTTACTCGTCTACCGCTTTTTTTATAATTATGGTTCTTAAAGCGTTAAAGCTACCATATGCCGTTTCCTCGTATAGGCTAATTAGCGTCCTGACAATCATGTTCAAACTATTCAAGAAAGATTTTTTTTCCACAATAATTCCAATTTTCACTGAAAGTGAGGTCATACCAAATTACCAATTCAGATTCAGACACTCACGTTCTCCCATATAATTTATTTGTAGTAATCAGAAATTGATATATCTACAATATTCGAAAAAAGGCCTTGATCAGGGTGAATGACACGCACGCACAAAACTGGAAAATCAGAGCAAGCTTTGGTAAGCCCTAAAATATTACCTTGAACTTAGAAAATCATTTATATGAGTTAGATTGGCGAAAAACTGTCTGCCACAAAATGTCAAATACCTTTCTAAGCACCTTGACTGTAATCTTTCATGTCAAAAAGCATATAGAAATAAAAGTCAATGTACGATACAGTACACGTACAGTAACACGTAAATGATTCGCAATTCAGCCTTATCCAGAGAAAATAATCTTTTGATTTACAAAACCATTCTCAAGCCAATATCAATATAAGATACTTTGGAGTGACTCTCATACAGAACTCGCAAAATTTGATCTTGAGAAATATAGACGGTTTATAGCAAACGCCGCATGAAGGTGGAGTGCACCTCCAGAAGGAAGGAAGGAAAGATGGTTGGGTGAACGCAGTGGAGACGAAATACGCTCAAGTCAGCTAAACAATATATGAACAAGCTAAAGTATCACCCTAATGTTTGCAACTGACCTACTTATATCAGTTACCATATGCGCATAATGCAATATGATATTGAATAGCTTAACTGCAAACTATTTCGCTGGTCACTATCTCTGAGTAATTTGCTTTGGTGCCTCAGAGATAGAGCAGAAGTTTTGTTCTTATTCCAAAGTCATCTTTACAGCTTCACACTATATCCTGCATATAGCAAAGAGAACCTAGTGTAAAGGCACTACATTCCCCGTATTTCACCTTTTAAGGTTCAGAGTGAATGTCTACCATTCACTAAATAAACTTTGTCATACCAGAAGAAGAAATATGAAAATAATTTATTTTCCCTGGGAGGCAATTGAACTCACAACCATCGCTTTTCAATCAGTGGCTATCCTGTGTCGCAATGGTTATTTTGTAAAAACAAATTGTTACTTAGGGATCACAGCAATGTTGCATGCAATGCAACATAGTAGCCCTTGGATCCTCCAAGTGAAGTTTTCTCAAAATAAAAATTTGCATTTACTTAAAATTTTTAACCTTTTTAAACCTGAATCAATTTGCTTATTTTCAGTTATTTTTAGACGATTCTAAAATGAAAAACTTCACATCATGTTTCAAAGAAAAAAAGTTTTTAGAATTCTTTTTCAAAAGGATTAGATTAAACAACACTGGCAGATATCAAGAAGAATTCCCTTTTATATCTTTATGTGGTAAAGAGAGAAATTATATAAGATGTGATGATATACCCATTGTTTTTACACACATAATAACTAAAAATTCAGAGATAGATTTATTAGCATTTGGATATGCAGATGATTTATTGGTAACACAATTTCAGCCTGAAAAAGTATATATGGTTCCAGAAACTGGTAGAGTGTATCATCCAGCTGATGAAAAATATGGAGGTGTTGGTTTAATAAGATCAAAATTAGCTATAGAGATAAGTAAAAATTTTACATTTAAAAATGGTGAGAATCATCCACCAACAAATTTTACATGGAAAAATAAAAATTATGAATTAAACCAGTTTTGGTTTACTCAAACAATCCAAAAAAATAACATTAAAATTAAAACAGTGACAGATTAGTAATTATAATTCTTTGATTTTTTTAACTACAAAAAAATCAGTAAATAAGAAGTAAATATTGAAAGTTCTTAATGGAGTTTTTTAGCTTGAGTTGATAAGAATAATGTAAAATTGTAGGTAGATTTGTTTTTATATGTGATGTAAATGAATATGGCACAGAAAATATGATATTAATAACTTATGTAATATAAAATTAAACAAAGAGTTTGTAAATGTATTAGTTTATTTATTTATTTTACTATAATTATGTGAAATATAATAATAATCTTTAAAAACATTTTTGTTTGTTTCTCAAAATGCATATCCCGTTATAATTTGTTTAAAAGTTTGTCATTTTAATATGATTATATGTTTACAAACTAGTCATGTTATAATAGGCTAAAACAAGTTTTTGAAACAATTTTTCTTTTCAATTTTCATTTGTATCACAGGTTACATTTATGGCTAGATGGTTTTATCTTGTGGTATTAAAAATATTTTTTATTATGTTGTGTCATCTTTTGAGAATGATTGATAAGTTCCAGATTGTACCCATGATATTCCATGTGAACTTTCTTTCCCACTAGATGTCTTTAACATAACATTTTTCGCTGTTTCATGAATGTTTGGATCATAAGGTTTAAAAGTTATGTAATGTTTATCATTAGAAGGTGGGTCATCATAGACATGTTCAACACTGAGTGCTATACACTCCTTAACCTTTTCAACAAATAACTTTCTATTTGTTTTGTATCTGAAAAATATAATATAGTATCTGGAATTAAAAGCTAATGGGACTAACATCATGAGTAACTATTTTAATTGGCTACTGACATCTTTAAAGAAAAGGTTATTATAAAATAAATTTCAAAACTGTTACTTACAATGAAGATGCTTCATTATTTGCAGGTGATTTAATATTCAGGTTATAAAATATCCAATGAAGATATTTTAATATTTGCCAAATGTGATTTTCCTTTTTATCCCATTGTGGAAATACTTCACTTAGGCTGAGGACTCCTGATGTTGAATCAATTGCCGGATGAAATACTTGAGAATTGAAAATTACCTTCTGAAAAATATTTTCTTTATATATTAACTTTTAAATTTTTAATATAATATTTAAGAAAAGCATACTTACAGGTACAGTATCATCAGGGAATTTTTCTGGCAACATGAGAGTGAATCTGAATACACCTCCTCCATATGTGCCAGATCTGACAAATATTACACCATACCATACTAAAAGAACGTTTAAATTATAATGATTTACAGAAATGTCGTGACATTCTAACAGAGTATATTAGTTTTTAAAACTTACTAAATGAATTATCATGTGAAGGTATGACATAAATTCCAGGTAAATTTTCTGTTTGCAGCATACGACTGTAATTGTTTATATATAAATAATATACAATATAATATAAAGTAAAAAAAACTTAAATTTCTTGCTTAAAAGTCGTAAGATACATAGAACAATATGAGAATTCAACTTACTATTCAGCCATAATAATGTATTCTTGATGAAACACAGAATAGCCTCCTTCTTTCATTTTGATAAATTTCGTTTATACAATTTTATTTCGGTTCTAAAAATTAATACACTTTCGTTTGTTAAATGTCAAAATGACACAAGGGTAGGGCTTGCGGGGTGCTCATGCACATCGATGCATCGAATATTTTCTATAATCGGATAATACGATAAATCGAAATATGGGCGCAAATCAATATACATTTTATGATTTTATTATTAGAAAGTATATAGTAATGAAATTTGTGTTTAATTATTAAAATCAGTAAAACCTATTTGTAATGTAAAGTTCTTTCAAATATTGATCTGAAATGTCAGCTGTTAAATAAAAGGACAGAATAATGTAAAGTTGATCTCTTCTGTATTATCTATTGTGCGTGAATAAACCACTTGCTACCACTCTGTTATTTTATTCTGGAAAATGGATTCTGAACAACGGATTCTGAAAAAAGCAGGCCATGCACTCACGCTGAAACCTTGGGCTATATGGGTGTCTATGGGCGGAGGTTATCATTTAACATCAGGTGAGCCTCTTGCTCGTTTGTCTCCCTCTAAAATAAAAAAAATAGTACAACGAAACCGTGGCCTGGCGCCCACATATACGTTGATACATTTACAGAAACAAGACAGAAAAGTTCCTTCTCAAGCTACAGCGACGCAATTTGCTCCCCCGTTATAAGATGGAGTGTTGTGAGTGGATATGGATAGTTTATTGATGTGGGAGAAAATAATTTTTATTTCTAGTCACACGTAACAAGGTGGGCAGGAACTGTAGAAACAGTCTTAACACACTTATCCTTTGGGCTTTTCACTTTATGAGATATTGCGTGCTGTTGCAGAGTATTACTGTCTAGTATAAGATAAATATTACTGTTTGGTACTAAATTGCCTCAGCCTACAACCATGAGCGTAAGCCAGGTAATCTTGAGGCCGCGTCTAACTCAAAATCAGCTGTCGGATTGACGACAAGAAAATGTAGCTAGCTAAACAAAAGTTAAAATGGCGACAACATTTATTCTAGACTCACTGGATTATAGAAAAGACAGATATACATAATATAGAGACGACTCGAGTCTCCATTTTGCAAATAGGTATTCCTGTTCACAGAAATGGCGCGCGTTTCCAGCATGGATAAATATATGTCTCTCCCTATATCCCCTCAAACGTTACGTCAAACGCTCGCTAGATGGCGTTCTTGTTAATATCTCTTTTAGTAGTTTTCGCGAATGAAATAAAATGCACAAATTTTATTTAACATTAATTTCCTTAGTAAGTAATTTAACATTATATTTTTGTACAACGTTGACACATGTTGATTTCCACTTTAATTTTGATTTCTTAATGTAATCTACTCGACACTACTTACAATTGTTAAAATTTTCGGAGTTTAAAGTTGAATTGTAAAGATTTTCTAGCAGCAAAATAATATTTAATTTAGAAGCTTTAACATTTTTTTTAATTTATAGTATACTATAATATATTATGGATTGTAAATCAATATCCATACCTTCAGCAAGTAACATTCCAAATAGCACTTCAGATGTCTTTCTCAACATTATTGTTGTCCATCTTAGTCATACTATACTAAGGACATAATAAAGGCTTGATATGCAAGCGTTATATCTAATGCAGATATTTTAAATAATAAGGAATTAAATTAGTTTATGAAACAGAAACGTATTTAAAATCGGACTGTCAAAGTTAGTACGGGGTAATCAGTAGATACACAATATCTTATCTGTGGTTTACTCACCATTGCAAAAATTTAAACATTTTTAGGGAAACATAAATATTATTTTTTATATTAAAAATATTATTACGTATTGCGTAAATATATTTTATTTTGTTTTCAATAATAATATATTAAAGTAACGCCCATCTAGTGTTTGATAAGTAGCGCCATCTTCTTGCACATAAACGAAAATTCGTGCAAACAACATTTACCTGAAAGCAGAGATGGCATCACATTCCAAGAGCTTTTTTTGACTTGACAATGCGTGGAAGCTTCACTACTCTGCACTAGATACTATACATATATGTACATAATGTCAAAAAAATAAATAACTTAAAGATAGTGGTGCCATATATGCGGTTAGGAACATACAGCTTGATTCATATTTGCCGATAAATGGAGCTATTTATTACATTAAGCAACATACAATATCTGCATTACCTAACCATATTATTCGTAGAACAAAAATATCTTTTAGCAAAACTAACAAAAAAATTAATAATTTTGTCACCAATGCTAAGAAAAAAAGATAAATGAGAAACGGAAATCTGTTTAGATAATTTAGTTACCCTGTGGATTGACGAAGCCATTTTCCTGAGGTATGAAATTGAAAGTATCAAGCTCAAATTAATAATGAATCCCGAAAAACAATAAAAATAACAAAGCAAGAAAAATTCCTTGCTCCTTGCTACAACAAGTATCAAAATTGACAAAAAGATAAAACTTTCTTTACTTAACTTCTTCTCTAGTAAAGAAAATCTTCTTTTATAAAGAAAATATTACGTTGCGAAAAAGCTAATTAGAAACTTATACGTAAGTTTTATATATTGTACTTTACTTTATAGTGAATGTGACTCGCACTTGACCTATTTATATATCGGAGTAAATTAGTTTTAATACCTCTATTAATTTTATTAAAACTATAGTAGTTTAACTATTAAATGAATATACCTACATTGTAATAAGCGGTATTGATTTTTAGCCTTAGCCATTACGTATAATATAGATACGCGCTTACATCGCAAAGGGCAACTGTTGATCCCGAGATTAGCCGACAAGCGCTCTCTATTAGCCAGGATTATCCTGCACGTGTCTAGTAATTGATGAAGTCTCGTCGCTTGATATTTAGTGATAGTACCTGAGTTAATTAACGCTTCACTATTGCCTTAATAATGCACATTACTTACTTATTATCAGATGCTTAGCCCCTGAAAAGCATGGAAGAATTAAAATATATATTTTTTTCTAATTTCAAATTGAGGTGAAATTTTAATTTTCTCAATTATTGATTCATATATTAAATAAGCACTTTATGAATTTGTGATCACAATGTTTTGTGATGACACATCTTTACCAACATCTATATATTCGAGTATTCGTATCCAATATTTATGATGCCGGCTCGTATGACTTCCGGCACATCTATCATATATAGTTTTTACAAAAAACCTAAATGAGGATACAAAAAAGTATAGTGTTATGTATATTACACACTATGTACTGTTCAGTTCTCTAATTATGGCGTTCTGAGCATGGAACGAACAAATCACTTTGCCAATGTCACGTTGTATAAAAAACACACAAACAGACATGAAAGAAGATTATGCTACTAGTAGGTCGATGTGACAAATATTGATTTATAAGAGGTTTTTGTTACCATTTAAAATCAGTATGCCACAACCATAATATTTTAAATAATCTAAAACTTACATCCGTTATCAAAGAAAAGGCAGAGACTCACTTATTTTATGTGTTATACTCTAAAAATTTGAAATTAAATGTATAGTCATATTGTTATCCTGATATTATAATTAGAAATATATCTTACACTTAAATGATTTGTTTATTTATTTGAATATAGATTCAATAAGATACTAACCGTCTTATTAATCTAATTTCGTATTGTAAAGGTATATATTTTTAATATACCTATTTCTTACGATTCAAATTCAATGTGTTTTTTACTATCAACAAACATTTAATAACGTTTTATGTAGTAATCTACAAGTTTTACGACAGACATTTGTTCGGAGAAAACAGACATTAATTCGAGGAAACATATGGATGAGATGGCGCTACTCGCTTTCAAAGTGCCGCAGCAGCGCGTCTCGACTATAAAGTCAGTTATTTGATGTACGCTCTGCAGTCATGTCGATTAGGCCTGCTGGATAAACAAACAGATTCATTTAGCTTTGAGTCTCTGTAATATAAATATGTAACACTTAAAGATATGTATATTTAGAAACATGATAATTAGGGCAAATTGATCCTAATTTAAACTTAACATAAAGTATTATTAATAAAACGTATGTATATTTATTTTGCAATCAATGAAACCTATATTATTGTCTTTAAAATTAACTTCAATCAAAAACCAATTCCGCACATGGCAGAGTAGACAGAGGGAACTACAGGAACCATAGCAGCCTAGTGTGAAGACACTCCGTTGTCTAGGCCCTGCTTTCTCTGTCCTTGCTTTTCGCCTTTTTTGAGGCATTGTGTGTTGATTCGCAACTCAACGCTGCGCTTTACCTGGTGTCCAGAGCGAAGAAAATGGAAATAGAAAAATCCATCTTCCCCGAATGAAAATCGAACCCACAAACCGTCGCATTTACAGGTAGACGTTATGCTTCTGCGACACGACGGTCCTCCATATATCAGTCGTTAAAGTACTATAACTAAGTTCAAAAATGAAATGTCATACATATGGATATATCATTTCATGCTTAACAAAAGGAGTGAATAAAAAATTGTCGTTGGTAAGAAATGATGTTAGCATAAGTTCAGATGACGAATGGTGGTAGAAGTAGTTCAGTTTAATACAAAATAAGAAGATACTTGAGAGACAAAATTTGAGACAGTTCTCTTACATTCTAACTGCAATAGTGTTTTTGTATAATGGAAAGAGTAAGGTTTGCTTTACTATTTGCTAACTAAAATTGTTATGTTATAAATTTTTCTATATGATATGCTAGTTAGAATTGATAAATTCCAACAATTCTGCTTTGAATTAGATGTTTTGTTTTTTTGGTGACCCGCACCAAGAAAATAATCATCTAGCTTTGGCTGTAAACACAAAAACTGCTTCATTCAGAATAAATCTTACTTAGGATTCAATTAACACAGTGTAATAATATTCTAATTCTTCGTTTCCATTAACGCGCTCTGCCACCCGCTATTGCTACAGCAATAGTTTATTAAATTGTCTATATACTCTACATTAGACTTATAAGTATAATAAGGAAGGAAGCCTAAAGTGTAATTTTATAGCTTCGTCAATCAAGTGTGATACAAGGTATCTCGAATGTCAAGGAAACCTTATGGACTTAAGAATATTTTACTTTTTTCAATATTCGTGGGAATTCGGAGTGTCATAAGAGTGCCTTAAGAATTATCGTTACTTAAGTTATTGAGAATTGTCTTACTTATAGCACGATGGTAATGGGGTCTCAATAAAGGAAATATTTAAAAGGTGTAAATATATAAACTAGGTAAAGAAATTAAATTTAATTTCAAATAAATGAAATTTAATTTCGTCACCTAATACCTACTATTCATTTCAAATTATTGGTTCTCCATTCCCACGTTATACCATTACGCTAAGCTCACTAAAGAATAAATTTCCGAAAATCGTTCTTTCTAACTTGAGCTTATTGCATATTATACATCGTCAATCTTTTTTTCTTAATAGCTGGTTGTAGAGCGATTTCGCCTTTTCTTGTACATTTTTTGTGGATAACGATTACGGACGATGTCCATGAGGTACCTGCTCGATGTTGACGGTCAAGGTGCCGCATGTCAAAATAAAAACTTAGATAAAATCGAATACTTCTGGAAATAATGTTTATTTACGCGTAAAATGTAACATTATACAGATATCTATCGCGATGACACAGCTAGGTAAGCGTGAAAGAATGTTATCGTATCAGAAAATCATATAGGTACATAATATTGATGCTACCTGTTATATGAAGCCCATTCATTACTTCCTGCTTAGTATAATCTAAATGGTAGTTCAATTCTCATTATAAAATCTAACGAACATAAAGGTTACCTTATATTGAATTTATATGTACGTAGCCTGTATTAAATTTAGTTCTGACTATTCAACCTTTAAATGTAGCAATTAACTGTGTGTTCAACGAGCATAAATGGGAACATTTCCTGAACTAAATTGGGTATAATGAGCGTAGGGCGAGGGTTGCGCGGGCGCGGTCACAGGTGCGCGCGTGCAACTCCAGCGCCTGCGTCCTTGCACCAGAACATATTGTGACTGATGGCTCATTGTTTTTAATTGCGATAGCGTGCAACCAGTACATTTAAATAATACCTTTATTATAAATACTTTTTATGTGAGGCTAAATACTAGTATACAAAGTTTAAAATATATAGTACCTAGATACTATTTAAGGGGGAAGTTTGGAAGTTATTCATAAAGTGAATAAATCGTTAAAAAATACAGCCCACCCTATACGGCGTGGAATTAAGTAAGGTCGATTTATGTTTAGTTTAAAGATATGGACTAAATGTATTCATTTATTTTATTAAAAAAATATGATTAAATAGAGACAATTAAAAAACCAATTAAAATTATAGTATTTTATTTATCACGTAAAGTTAAATTCTTAAAAATAAATAACACAAATATCCAGTAAACATGAACATAATGTCATCTGTACAAACAAAAATTGTAATCAAAATCATCAAATTTTAAACATTTAAAGTATTATTGGTATAGTACGCAAGTACATTTTTTTAATTATAAATTTTAAAATAATAACCACCTAATTCCTACTGTTCTTACCTTACCTTAGTACTAGTTATGATTTTGAGAAGTGACAAGCGAATTTCTACTTTACTATAATGTTTGACTTATACATTTCCAACAGCGAACTGTCATCACTACGTTTTTTAAAGTTATATATGAAATTTATATATGAGAGAATCGGCTTTACTAAAATTTTTTTGCGCGTTGCATACATTTTTTTTTAAATAAGTATGCATTAACTTGCTACGTTTTAGCTTATAGGACATCAATATTGTTATAATACTTTGAACTTAATTTAATATTGACTTTTATGAAATAAGAGCGCCTTGGGAATGTGGCTTAATGTGAACAGGATGAGTAGCATGAGGATGTGCAGGATGAGCAGGGTGCGGCGGCTGCCTCGCTTGATGGCAACGCTGTGCATGGACTTGTGAATGTGCTCGCAATTCTTCACCGTGTTCACGGTAAGCTCTTTGTTTGTCTTCAAAATCTCTGAGTCGCTGATTATATCGTTCTATTTGTTCTCTTAAAGCAGAATCTTCAATAGCAGCTCGCTCTTCGTCGAGTTCTAAACAGCCGACGCCATCAAGTCGCTCCAAATCTATCCATCCTCTCCAACGCACACAAACGCCATTCATAATAAACCGGGACACAATATGAACCTGTTAGACAAAAAAGATTTCTCTTAGCAAAATTAATGATCGACCTTTCCTATTGTACACAAATAAAAACTATATCCGCACAGTTGGTGGTAACTCCTAGATAAAATATTTTTTTAAATTTCAAACGAATTTTGACTAAAGAATAATATGTTAACAATTATTTATATAATCAAGGTCAAAAAAGTGAAAGCAACAACAGCAGGTAAGCGGAACAGGTATTAAGATCGCGTGCGTTTTGTTCTGGCTTCCGCAATATCTTTAATATTTCGTTGGTATTAGGTACCTAATTAAGTTAAGCCCACCGGGGCTTTAATTTTATGTAATTTTCTTTATGAAAATCATTTTTATTCAAATTCTGCTGTATTCTTTGGTGGAGTTCATTTCACTTATTTTTTACATTATAAATTATCTTATTCGTATGAAGTCAAATTAATTGAATCTGAAACGAACAGCGAGGAGAAGGGGTATAGCGCATCGTCGGCCATGATAGCTGGGCGGGCGTGGCATCCCGACGCCCTCCAATCCTACAGGAGCTTTTCCATTATTGATTTCAGGCCGCTTTCCCCTTAGCTACAATGGAGAGCTTACAATTTAATTTTACTGGGTCCCTCAATCACTCGAAAAAAGGGTCTTCAGAAGCTAAATTAAATTCATTGCTTCGTGAAATATATTTATCTTAAAATCATTTGGAAAGATCTTTTCAAACGCGTAAAAAGTTTAAAAATAAAAACGCATAGGTATATGCAGTATATTTCTTTGCTTATTTATTTTTGTAAAATACTATTACTGCAATAGTCCATCTGATATATCTGTAGATACTTATTTTTTTCTATTTTTCCTTTATAGAGTCGCTATAACAGGAGAGGGCTTGTGCACATTCGAGTGTGCTGTTAAATGAACCGAGTATCAATAAATATAAGTATACATATAGAGCAAATCAGCAGGCGGTCCTGAAGGGGCGAACTTAAATCGAGTCGTACAAATATTTGAATATTTTTCGCGATTAGCGGAACTGCAAATGTGTCGAAAAAATATTTAATAACATTTTTAATCCTGTTATAGTTAATTCTATTAATTATGGTGTGCTGTATGTCTTTTTTTCAGTAATTTTAATCTTATCATTATCGCATGATAATGACCGTTACCAGTATTATTTGTATATTTTCACTATATCGCTTTCGATTTTAGAAATATGGCTGAAAATTTTGTGTTTATTTAATTTGTAGGGTGACGGAAGAAGCAGATAACCATGGAATCATGTTTTAAAACGGAATTAAGCGCATGTTCCAAGCGTCGAAGATGAGATGTATATAGCCGATAATCATTGTGTATTACAGGAAAATTACGGAAGTTGTCAAAATATACCTGTTGTAACAGGTAATTGACTTATGTATAAATAACATAAGTGAATGTAGCCCATTGTGGCACAAATGAAACGTTAACTTATTCTTACAGTGTATCGATCGAAACTGAGTCACAAACCCAGATCTTACACCAAACGGTTTCCATTTTTTTATTTGTTGTCAATAACTAGGACGGTATGAATATACTATAAGGCTTATTTTTAATTGATTTCTATGCTAGGAATCGTCATCATCGTACACAGGTGTACATAGATCTAGTTAACCAATTACAATTTTACGCCAATATGCTTAACATTTGAAAAGAAAAATAACAACAGAAAATAAAGAGTTTACAGCAACTATTGGAATATAAAAGATTTTTAATATTATTTTCAATATTGAAGAACGCTGTTAGAATATTTACCATGGACAAATATTTAATTGGTATCTGTTTAAATATACTTGGTTCAGTAGTGGAAGAATATAGGTTAAAATTAAAAGCTTTATAATCCTCAGTTAGAAGATTGTCATTTGCAATTGAAAGATTATTGAGAGAAATAAGATACATATTTACATACATTTGTTAAAGAAGTAGTAAAATAATAATGAATAAAGGTTTTGAACATGTTTGACTTCAAACTATTTGGATGGCAATAGTCGTTTCTTATCGTTAATTTTATATCCCAAATTCTTTTACTTACTAGCATATTAATAATTCTCAAATATTCCAATTATAATATAACAATATTCGTTCATTAAATTTTTTATGAGAATATATACTTAATGTATTTTTTGTGACAATACTAATTTCAGGATATAAAATTACAACGGGTATTACACTAGATCAAATAAGTATAGCTTATCAGTATAACTGTCTCCGTAAGATTATTTACTGTTAGGTTACTTGAAAATAATGTTTATATTTTATACGTAACAAAATTTAAGGTATATAAATCAAAAAATCTTTTTTTACATAGCGTATGAAAAGAAGTTCTTAAATTTCTTCAATTATTAATGAAGAGAACATCTCTTTCCTAAATAATTGTATATAAATTGTTTTAACGCTTTTTAAATAAATAATATTTAAATATATAAACACATAATACTACATTTTCATATTTGGTGCCTATAACATAGGAGTTAATGCTGATTATAGCAATATATTAAAAAATGTCATTTAATCCTTTGATAGATTAGTTAAATATTCGCAATAATAGTTAACATTTCAGATTTTTATTTACGTCATGAATTTAATTAAATAATATTTGAATGAATTGTTTGATGGTTAGTATATATAACAAAATATTAAATGAAATTCGTTATTTTGCATTAAATGTGAATTTGATGGTTAATTGTATAAATTAGAGGTTTTATTTAGGGAATTTGATGTATTTGATATATTTTTTTAAAATTTGATGTATGTTCCGCGTAAAGGGAAAATTGTAGTGGTAAGTTCATCTTCTCCCTATGTGTCCAATTTTATAGGCATTGACTGTAAAGTGGACTAACACACCAAGAGTCATAATCAATCTTGCATCGTTTGCGTGTATAGTCTTACTTACTGAAGTGAAATATTTACTTCTTACTTAAGTAATGATTTTTGCAAATTTAATATGAAAAAGGATAAAAATTTAAGAATTATTGAAAAAAAATTGTTTTAAACCAAAAATATAAAAATAAAATTTGTATCGTACCAGATGAATTGCAATTTTACACAAATTGAAGCTTAAAAATATTTTAAATGTGAAGGTGGTAACAATTTAGATATAATTATTAATGATAGTGGACAGTGAATGCCAGTTGGAAAAAAGTCGAAGAGAGATATGTAGAAGGGAGTAGAAATATATATGTACCTACGTGTGACTGCATCAAGTCTAGAATCGTACCTTCAGAGAACTTGTGACTGATTTATCAATAGTATGACAATAAAATGCCATTAATGTTATAAAAATCATAAATGCACAGTAAAAAGTGTTCTATAAATCAAAATATGAGTATATAATACCTATGTAGGTATTTCTTATAATGAGTATATAGATACCTAGGTATGTAATGAGTTTTAACTTTAGAATTATTAAGGCTTGTTGTGTTTAAAATAATTTAAATTTACGCATTTAGAGAAATTAATGCATTAACATGTTTAAAGTTGTGTAATGCTTTCGTCATTAAGCAAACCGGTTGGCCTGGAGAGATAGATGCCTTTATTCAAAGCGTATCAAAACGGCTGGAGCGTGACGGACACTTTATGTTCGGTGTTATGACTTAATATTATTTTCATTAGTAGGAATGTAATTTATGTCTTAATTTTTGTTTTGAAATTGACGACCGGAAAGGCTCATGACGTGCTACATACTTACAAGCAAGTAATGTCGTCATTGCCGGATCTTAGATTTCTTCAATATAATGAGTCATAGTATTGTTATATATCGACATATGCAAGGAATTAAAATTATGTGGTTGTACCTCAACAATTTTCGGTTTATGAAATTATTTAATTACATTTAATAATTCGGTTTATGAAATTATTTAATTAAAAGACATAGATATAATTTTTTATATATCTTAATAACCGTTATTGGTAGAGTTGTAACTTGAATGTATTTTTTGACATTCTGACATGTTTTCTTAAACAAAACTGATACATATTAAAATATGTATCAGTTTTGTTTAAGAAAGCATTTACGCATCTATTGAGTTTTAAAAAACTATAAATGTTTAAAATTATGATATGAAATATATTCTTTTCTTTTTAAATTACTTTTATACTGCAAAAATTAATACAATTTTTGAAATCTTACCTTGCCAGTTTCTTTTTGAAAATCACATCCACGATTGTTATATGGGGAGTGATCAAAAACAAGTTGAAGGTTTGTTCCTGTGGTAGTAAAAGCAATCTCAGTGTGGCCTTCGCGACAACCGCTGGTGAAACGCATTTGACGCTCTTCTGGTGGACGGTCGCGATACCCCGTGTAGCGAACCTATTCCGTAAGGATATTTTAGAAATTATTTTTTATGTTATGATATTTTAATGAAAATGGACATAGACTATGACAGTTTTAGTTTATAAATGTACATACAGCGAAATACAAAGGAAAATGGTATAAACAGAATTTTAATATATTATCCTTCCTAGTATTGAGATAATTTTAATGATACATGTTTTATAAACTTTTCCTGTTGATTCACACTATATTCTTATATTATTAACTTCAATATGAACATGGAATCCTAATCGTAACAACATTTTGTTTTATTTAGAAATATATTTAAGTAGAACAATTGTGTACCTCGCTTTCTCTGCTAAGTCTTTTAAATAAGTCTTCGGATTCAAATCTTGCTTTCTGATCAGGGACCACACGTGGCATCTTGAAGATGAACCTGGGTTTAGGTTGCTCGTATAGACCGATAGAGTCGAACGGCAATATACCTGCCAAAGCAGCTGGATCACTCATTGCGTGCATAACACGTATTACACTTTTACACCATATAACATCACTTTCTTATACAGACTGAATACTTTGCCGCGGTTCAGATAGCTAAAACAATTTTTATATCGTAACAACCTTTCTCAGCGACTGCCGTCAGCGGAATGATCGTTAGAGCATTTGTCAGGAACAATTTTCCTCAGGGCGGAGCGATAGGGTGGTGGGGCGTCATAGCTCCAATAACAGTATTTTACGATACCGCCCCTCTTTACCCAACGCCTCCTTTATGCAATTTCGGGAGCTTTCGAGCGGAAAGAGGGTTTTCTCCCCTCGACATGTTTCAAAATAAATACTGTAAGCAACAAAGCACATGAATGTATAATGATGGGCATTATGCTTTTTGGACGTTTCGAGTGTTTTATATACTTATATCGAGGCTTTTGTTCGTTTATAACATGATAAATGTACATTAGTATATAATAAAATACGTCATGGGGGGAGCATGATCCCTGTTTGTGATACCATCGAAATATGATACTTTTACTGTATTCTAAATTTAATTTTAATAATAGGATCTTGAATTCCAGTCGTGAAAAATTCGTCGGTTACGTTTATTTGGTATTCTGAACATGTGTTCTAGAAGTTAAAGTTTCTGTTAATAATATATTAACTATTGACATACTTTTGCTTAATTCGATAATGTTTATTATATATTTACACAGTAAAATTTGGAAATATATCTGAAAGATGCATACTGAGGTAGTGGTAAAATGGGATTCACAATAGGGAAAGTAGAGGTACCTACTACCTACTCACTGTGCTTATTGAGAAATTAATGTGTAATTTAACAGAGTGAATTTTGTAACAATGTATTCCATACTATTTGTGGAGCAGACATAGTAAGTACGTCTTTTTTTATACACAACATGTAATGACAATTTAATTGAAAGGTATCTATTAGTGAAGCTGAATAAAAATTTCACATTTTTATGTTGACTTAGCAAAAAATATGTTTATTCATCATCATTAGGCAAATTAATTGGTAAATTAAAGTTTATCGCTTTTAGATATGTTTAATAAACTTTATCACCACAGAGTGTCATTTTGATATTATCTGTCTAATCATTTTCATACTATTTCTATGGTTGTAAAATCATATGACAACTAATAAAATTTGATTGTTTTTGTAAGTAAAGATTTTTTAAAGTAAGAATTTTTAATTAAATTTACAGAATGTGAAGGTTTTTGATGTAAATCACAACGGGCTTTTAGCTTAATACTTACAAGTAAGAAGAACTTCTTATAAATTACATTAATTTTAATTATGTAGTGTGTATGTGCTACATAAATAAAATTAATATAATTTATAAAAAATGTCTAAAGCTTTAAAGTCATTTATCACAAAAAAGGATACCTATTATACAATGACTTATCTTATAGAATAAGCATGAAACTTTTAGTTTAAGAGATCAATAACCATCAATAACAAAAGGCGGCACGAAGTGTTGTTAAATGTATCAAATGTTTTAAAACTATCACTAAAGTGATCCCTTCTTGATAAAGCTATCTAAGTGTCGCTATTGTTGTTGAATTTCTACAAAAAATATGTTTGATGTTGCCGATACGCTCTACACGTTGAAGAATAAAAATTTAGATAGATTGTCTATACCTATAGATCTGTTTTACATCGGAAGTACAGAAATTAGATCTAAAATCTATACTGATGTTACTATTAAGAATGGTAAATTACAAAAGTAAATATGCCTTTTAATTATTTATTAAATTTATCGCCACGTGTCATAGAGTTGCGACAGTTGAACCAAATGCAATGCGTGGTGTGGGTCTGTACTAGCGGAGTGCACGCACGCGGCCGTAGTTGCTCTTTGATATCCTACGTAAGTAACATAATTTTCATATCATCACGTTTTCAGGATAAACGATTTTATGGGATGCCGGATAAAGTAAATATAAGGACGCAATGTTTAAAACTAAAAATTATAGAACTTATTGATAATAAGACAATCTTTTAGAGATCGCCTTGGAGCAGAGTTGTTGATTCATTTCCCAATGGTAAAAGATAAAATATTTTCATTTTCTTCGTTTCAAAATAAACTCAAAGCGCGTTGTTCAGTTCCGCCACCCGCAGTTGTAAACTTCGTCAAAATGTAAAATTCTATTTTTAGATAATGTTCATGGCAAAAAAATATATTGTACTGATAACATAAATTTTTATGATTTTACAATGGTTCAATAAGGGCTCAACAAGGCTCAAAGTTCCGCGTCGCTAGAACACGCTATGATTCTAGATGTCTTGACTTTTGGTCTAGTTTCTCTCGGCCCAATCCTGTTGCATGCGTGGGCGAAAGGCGGCATGAAAAAGTAAATATTCAAATATCTAACAATTATTATAATGCGATAGTAAATTTTGGGTTCTAATTATTAATATCTTATGAAAATGACTTTGTCTGGTGTTCCTACTATAGTAATTAATGTATAGTATGTATGAACGTTGTTATGTGTAACAATCGTAATTGAATTGTTTCTTAATTCTTACACCACATGGATTGAGACTGTCTTCTTGTCTCGAATATAAATGACTTGATGTCTGAACAGTTAGGTTCTCATTTGTTACATGCTGCGAATAGAACGGATAGTACCCGAGGGAAACAGCACAGCAAACAAACAAACAAACAGGTTAATAAAGTTCATGTAATCAAAATTGCAGGCAGTTATAATATAAAAGCAAATGAAGCAATGTAATAATTTAAACTA
Organism: Dione vanillae; assembly: GCA_037178615.1. Classification (NCBI taxonomy): domain Eukaryota; kingdom Metazoa; phylum Arthropoda; class Insecta; order Lepidoptera; family Nymphalidae; genus Dione; species Dione vanillae. Next base: position 1,709,962 of record JAZFAU010000024.1, read on the forward strand.
AATTAAATTTTAACAGTGATAACACACATATTATAGTTAATATTATTAATAGAGAACGATAATAATATTATGAGAATATTAAAATTAAAAATATCCCACGCCCATAAATATAGATATATATTGTTTGTTTTTTAATTTATTTAATCATCAGTAAGTTAAAAATAGATTTGATTTCTGAACTGTGCCTAATATTTTTGAACCTCTACTTGGTCGGACTCGGAAACGGAGTGTCTTACCCCATTTTTTACTTTTTGTGGGTTCGAGATTTTAAAACAAATCGTATCTGGTATTTAGCCTAACAGCTATGTAGTAACAATACAGAATGTGATATGTACCACGCTGTCGAGTATCCGTTAGAAGTCTAATTCTTATGTATCATTTTTATTATTATACTGTGATCAGGTGAAACACATTCAAGTTGTATTTAATTAAATTGTCAAAGTGCCAGAAAAAAAATTAATTAATTCCTTTATTAACGATTAAATTTTAGATTATCTATAGATTTTGATGCTCATTTATTTTATCCTCTTTTTGTCGGCAGTTATATAAGTTATAAAATTTTGCCGCTATTTTTATATAAAGACAAAAGATACGACTATTTACATTAACTTTTCATATTTTATAGTTATATAGTTAGCATATTTGTATTGAGTATTATGGCATTATGTGTACCCAGCAAGTTCATTCAGTACCTTGTTTTTTACGAATCGATAAGATAAAAACATTTAACCACATCCTTTCTGATAATATTTTGTTATTATTTAGCATAAATTATATTTTTAAGGACATGTTTGTTCACTTAAAGTGAAGTAAAACTGTTTAAAAACTCTTGTATATATTTATTTGACAAAGATACATTTATTTAGTTCAATTCATAATACTTAAATGATGAGCCTTTATTGTGAATACAAAAAAAGAAACATTATGGCTGTATATTGAAACTGCTCTTCCAAAGCTTAATATTTCTATCTGAAGCTGAGATTTGTGCAGAAGGATTTCCATGATACTAAATTTTGGCTAAAGCAACAAAGGATTGGTCAGGAAGGTCAAGCATATCCGTAACGATTATAAATGCTGAAGTGAATCTTCAAAATATCTTAGATCACTCACTGCGTGTCGTATTTTAAATATATTATTTCAAAAAATTAAGCCCGTTTTAAGGTATATAGCAAATCGAGTTGGGATGAATCCTTGGGGCAAAGTGTATATAAACAAGTTTAACCAGAAGAAAATGAACAAATATCGCATTTAATATGTTTATAGTCTCATTTGAGCTATTGAGACTAGTAAATGAAAAAGTAAAGCAGACCCATTTCTCTGGAGTTAGCAAAAGAAACTTTAAAAAAACCGCGATATTATGTTAAGTTAAAGCAAAAATTAATTAATTAATGCAACACAAACGCCTGCAGAAATAGAAGATTATAAAAAATAAACATAAATCTACATCTACACCACTGAAATATCATTGTAATCATTGTAAATATTAAAAGCTCCTAAACTTCTTGAAATAATTATTTTGTTATCAGAAGTATATAACAATATATGTAGAACATTTCCTATTGAAGCTGACCTGAAATAGTTTAGTTTTTTGTCTACCACGATCTCCACATGTATTGAAATAATAATTGCACAAAGTGCACGAAGGCAAACAGTACTTTAAACTCACCGTTCAACAAGTGTGTGGTTTGGCTCTCAAAACGATCTTGTATACTTTGAGTTTTCAACCATTTTTAGTTATGAAACGAAAGTATAAAAGGGAATAACCTATTTCCCTTATATAGTTTGTATAACCGTATTCACTCCGGCTGTTGATAAATAGAAGCTGTCCAACAGATATTTGGTTGTAACCATTCATTAGATGAAAAATGCTAGTTGGTCCCATGGTGTGGCGGTTGTGGGTTCCATTTTCTCTCGAGGAGAATAAATCATCCTCATGATGCATATTTTCGCGTTATTTCAAACAGGATACTCAGAAAGAACACAGCACAGGAACCACAGTAAATCCTGTGGTCCCTGCATACCACTTTTATCTGACTTAATGTCATTAACCTCTTCATACATCCCATTCGAATGGTAATAATGCTTTACGTGAGCTCCCTTCACAACATTCACCTTTCGGAACAGCATTATGCACAGCAAATCTTTAGCCGTCTCAATAATGTAGCTAAGGCACCGTTAATTTTGCTACCCGTAGCAATATGGCAATAATAATTTAAATAAACTTTCTTAAAATATACTTCATATAAATGTGCGGATATATTACTGTACAATTTCAGGGGGAAGCGTATTAAACAATGGAATTGACAATATTATACATGTTCTCACCTTTATAGTGTTTTTTCTTGAATAAAACTTTAATAAATCAGTTCATTGTTAGTAGCTGCTTCATTTACATATTTACTTAGTAACAATGACCGTGCAGACATTTAATTAATTGATCTATAAAACTTTTCACAGTTGACCCTCAAATAAAACAATAAAAAATAAGTACAATGAAAGGGTTACAACATGTACCCATTAGCAAGTATTTTAATGTAGCGCGCATTGTGGGCAGTGAAGCTATTTGTTTCGTTTTTATTATAGCTTTTATATTACATTAGCAGGAGGGTTTATCTATAGACAATATAAAATTACTTCTGTTTTTTAAATAATGCCTTTAACCAATAATAATATGTCCAATAGTATTTTATTTAGCATTCGGTTAAAGACTATAAAATATAAATTAAAAAAAACATAAAAAGTTATAGCGCTATATATATATATATATATATATATATATATATATATATATATATATATATATATATATATATATATATATATATATATATATATATATATATATATATATATATATATATATATATATATATATATATATATATATATATATATATATATATATATATATATATATATCGTCTTTATAAAAAAAAAATATGTACAAGCATCATAGTGACATTCATAATCGCTTAACTCGGCGGAGGCATCAATTAATTACGTCTTCGTATCGTCTCACTAATGTTACACGATCTTTTATAGGGCTTAGCGTAATTTGTTTTAATAAAACCCCGAAATTGATATGCGACTTGCCAATAGCATTGTTTAAAAAACGGGCAAAAGCACAACTTATTAGCAAAGGTTATTATAGGGTTGATGACTATTTCAATGACAAAGACGCGTGGAATTAATCAGTTCTGCAACCAGTTCCGCTCAGGCTAGGCAATACTTGTTATACTTAATTTTATGTTAAATTGTAATTTTTTTTTGTTCAAAAGATGTGCACCTCCATGACAAAGCACCTTTCCGAAATTGTAGTAGATAATAAACTGACGTATATATATATATATATATATATATATATATATATATATATATATATATATATATATATATATATATATATATATATATATATATATATATATATATATATATATATATATATATATATATATATATATTTATATATATATATATATATATATATATATATATATATATATATATATATATATATATATATATATATATAATATATATATAATATCGTATATTAGTGCAGTACCATCTAGGTTAGAAAATAATAATTGCGTATCTAGGTGCAAAGATAAGTAATAAATACGTCGGTGATTACGTTACAAAAAATCGAGTAAAGCTCCAAATTGGTATAAATTATCTGAATTCTGAAATCTTTAGTAATTTCCAAATTTTTTTATATTATATTAAGTGTTGCACGCGGCTCCGATGGTAGAATTATCATGACATAACAGCTTTTGAGTGTTTTTAAACCTGAATAAATTATTTTAATTTTTTATATATTAAATAATATTATGATTATCTATTTATGCAACTGAGGGATGATTCTTTATATAGGTAACCGTCACAAAACGCAAGGGCAGCTTAGTACCTATTCACGTAAACAGCTTTAATTTTTTTCGATTTAGCTTCTACACTGATAATTTATACCAATTTGGAGCTTTACTCGATTTTTTGTAACGTAATCACCGACGTATTTATTACTTATCTTTGCACCTAGATATGCAATTATTATTTTCTAACCTAGGTGGTACTGCACTAATACTATACGATATTATTATCTGCATAAGCTAATTAATAGACCAATGTTTTTGTATCACTAAATATTTGAATGTCAGGCGGGATCGTAAATGAGCAAAGAAGCCGTCAAAAGTTGTTTATGCGAAAGATTCCGGTCAAAGCTTTGTCTTTTACCGCATGGCCTTCGGACGACACCCTAATAAAAGGCGGGGCAAAAAAAGCTCTAATGGTTGTTGATCCTATTTCAAAGTAGTAAAATGCAACAAAATTAGCTTTTGTTAATTTTAAAACTGTAAAGCGTCAAAATTCCAGGCTTCTATAGAGACGAGTTTCACCGGTTCGGCTCTACTGATAGTATTGTTTTATGGGCATATAACTTTACGGTCACTGTTGTATTATATTAAGGGTACAAGAAGAAGCAAATTTTAGAAATTCTTTATGAGTCAAACCCAAAAAAAATCACTATAGGTTACTCAATTATGCATTGTAAAGAATAAGAGGCGGTATACGGAACATTTCTTGAGATTTGCAAAGGAAATACCAATGAAGACATTATGTTTTATTGGAAACAAAAACTTACCTATATTAAATCGTTATATGACCAATAAATTGAGAAAGAAAAGAAAGGACTTTCAACTCTGCAGCAAAAAACTTAAACTCGTAGTGTAATAAAGTGTTTCTTAGATTTAATTTTTTTTTCAAAGTGACATACTTCTTGACAGCGACACCGGGCTTGGGGGTGACGAGTGTATCTTCTGGCTGCTCAGAAGAAGGTATACAGGACGGTGATGGACCGACTGACATTGCGCCGAGGGGCGGACGTGCCGTGATGAGGAAGGCCGCGTCACCTGTTACGGCCGCGACGGCCAGTCTTGGCTTGAGGTGTGTAATCTTCTATTGTATTTACGGTTGGCTACATTAATTGGGTCTAAAAGAACGTTTAGATGGCGTCGAAGGAGTTTGTGAGGATGGGGAGCGTACTTAAAAGCTTGGACAAAAAGAGGATTTGAGGAAAAATCTGCGCACTCGTAGTAGCGCTTGGCGCTTGACGTGGACCACGTTGCGATCGTACCATGGATATCCGGAGGCTTTGCTAAGGATTTTTTTTCTGGATTCTCTGATGTCGGATGTCAGCTTGTTACGAACTATTATTTTACTCCGTTTGCACATAAGCGGATAGAACCTGTTTAGGACGAACTGAAATGGCTCTATTTCTTTAGATATTCGCAAATCTAGGATAACGCCTAGATATAAAACTTGGTTTTCTCAGGGGCGTTGTCAGAATACGCGGAATATCGCTGGTGTACATAGAAAGTGCTATAGAATTTGAGAGAGAGTGGAGCCTTGCGGTAGTCTGCCTTTTATATAGTAACGAAATGTACGATTCGACAGGTATTCTAGAATGATGTGCACAAAAGAGTCTGGTAGAGGCATACGGCGGAGCTTAAAGAGCAGGCCGTTGTGACAGACCTTTGGCAATATCTAAGAAAATGGCAGCTGTGCCGCTGCGCATCGAACGGTGGACGTGGTATTTCACGATATGTTCGAGTCAGTGAACTTGGTGTAAGTGCCATTGTCGAAATCTGAACTCCTCGTTGTTAAGTAGTTTCTTCGTGTCTATTTTTTTACCTATATGTTTCTTGGATACAGAAATAGAATTTATATTATACATATGTATAATTTTTTTCTAGCGAATGTTATATAAAAAATATCTGTTGATACACCACACATACTTAGCTAATGAATAAATATTCGTATTGAGTTGAGAAGTGGGACAGGAAAATAAAATGTTAAACTTAACAACGTCTCAGACTTGTTTATGATAAAAAATAATATACTGACTCATGTTATCAAATAAGCATGTAGAAATAAAATTTTGTAAAGTTAAATTTGAAAACTCAATCATAATTTATCTCTTTAAAAATCTACCTAGCAATTAAAAACAAAGTGATTCACTGTCTAACCAGTATGGTATTACAGTACGTAACTAGCTTCAAGCAAAACAGATGTTAGTACGACATGCTTCGAAAATAACGGATATTGAAACGTAATGTTTGCATAAAAAATATTTGCTCATGTAACACCGTGACGAGGAAAATACCCCACACAATTAGAATTTATTATAACCTCTTACGTCAAATGTACGGTAGATATAAATACAATAAGCAGTAACAAGTACAAAAAATAAATAAGTCGTATAAATCAAATTATTCAAATACTTTATAAGTTACTTTTACGGTTAGTATTTAAGAATTAGAGTAAATTAAAGAAAACTATATTTAGCTATCTTTCATATCTATGTTGGATTAAAAATAAAAAGCTTTATATTAACTATGGAAATTTTTAAGATTATTTTAAAATGTTTTTTATGACTTGCACAAATACGCAAGAATAAAAAATTTAATGATTTAGATGCAGCAAGTACAGTTACGAATCGTACTGATACATATTAAATAGATGAATATTTTGAATTTAAAATAATATTTACAAAGGTAGATAATGTTATATATCTGTTATAATGTCTTGATAAAGAATTGATTCTTAGTTCGATTCTCCGAAATGACGAATATGAATAATGTCAAGCCTTTAAAGCAACAGGCTTCAAACTTAATTACGTCAACGTGGGAAATTCCTGCTAGTCACTGCGTGCGCGCCGTCAGTTGTGGTTACGCTTGTTGCTTAAGCGTCATCGACATTTTACATTACCTTTTTATTATTGAAGACATTCATCTTCTGATTTGGCAATTTTAAACTTAAATATATTTAGCTGATTATTTACTGAATGAAGAACAACAACAGACTGTAACTGATAGTTAACAAGCAGCGGAAGCGATAAGTATACCTCATTATGGATTTGTTAAATATAATTACATATAGCTAAACTCGTCGTTACTCGTCGTAAGTCGTTACAAATATTTAAAAACACCCTAAAGAAATTTTATTTGGACAATATTATTTGAATAATGATGACATTTGAGATACAGTTATTTAATACCCTATTATACTTTCTATTATATATATATATATTAGATAATTATATTATATTTGTTTATTATCTTATGACATATATTATATAGATATATGTATGTATATATAATTTATTTATATATTTTTTATATTTATTTATATTTTATTTGTTATTTTTTCTGTATTTATGTATTTGCTATATTTATTGGATAGTTTTCGTCATTATTTTATTATATAAGTTTTTTTTTACTGCACCACCATATTGCCGTCTTCCATACACATTATTCTTCTAACCCAAAGGTTGTCTGGAAGAAATGGCTTATAAGCCATAAGACCGCCTTTTGCTGAACCAATTTGGTTTTAAATAGTACTTTGCTTTTTTTTTGTATCTTTATGTATTTGGTGTGCAATAAAGAGTTAAATAAATAAATAAATAAATAAACTATATTTGTTTATATTTTGAACAAATTATCTCATGCGCAATTTATTTAAATAAAAATTTATGAACACAACGTAAATTATCATAAATCATCTTTTTTGCTAAGGATGCTCTCAAGCCGGATCGCTTACACGTCATTACAAAAAGCTTATTTTGTTGGGAGCGGACGGCACCGTTTATAAAACGTTATCTTCAAATCAACACAATAACAAGTTTAATAATGGAAGTGATTAATGTGCTCGCAGGATGACGCGTACTTTTCACTGAGGGCTAAGGGAGGCGCGAACACAACGCAACTTGTATAGCGCGTCCTGCCGTTTCTCTCCGTTGCTAGAACGCTACCGATCCCGCCTGCCCCAAATGACCAGACATTATTTAATTGAAATGGAAGTGAAAGGGTGACAATTGTAATATAATAGAAAAAAGGGCTTTAATTTTTTTGAGAGAACAGGCGATAAAATATTGCGCAAGCCGTGCATTGTAACATTTGTCTTTTAGTAGGCGCGCATGATAATAATTAATGACTTACGTAAAAGGGTTATTACTAACAACGTAACGTATTGATATTTTAATAATTTATATTAACTTGAAATACAAAATAGCATAACTAAAGTTGTTTTTTGGCAATTTTGATTTTTTTAAACCGTATTTTACTTTAATATTTTTTACTAATTTGATACATTTTAGGTACTCTTTAACAAACATTAGTTCAAAACGCAATACACAATAAAATATAATAAGACTAAAATATAATCAAAATTCTTTAATTATTGTCAATATAAACAATCAAGTGTAACATAAATATATGAGAAATGGTTACACGGAACCTATAAATCACGTCTTAAATTGTTTACTTACTTATTTCTTGTAAGCAAAAGGCAAGTGATCGGAATAGACACAATTGGGCTGACATTTCGCTGACTAATGATCCCTTGTCACAAAGCTTTTGCTTCGTACTCCCTATCGAGTGACTTTAAAAATTTCATTGTCAACAAAAAATTTAACACTTCAGTATTTGATTTGTGCGATTTTGTGATAAAAAAAATGCGATTGATACGTCACGTTTTTATAACTATTTGTGTTGCTACCTGGTTTCTTTGTTGACTGTTATACACTGCGATATTGCGCAAAACTTTTGTATGATCTGTAGTCGCCTTTGACGTTAAAGTTACAGTTAAGTAGATAATTTAATGGTATATTTTACTTAAAATTATTGTCATTCTCATTTTATTAGATTACATGAGAGTTAAATTAGATTTAATCTCAGTTTAAAATACAATTAATATAGGAGAAGTGTGAGTTATAGTAAAGTAACTAACATTATATTTCTTTACCTCGGTTATCGAAAATAACCGAGGTAAAGAAATATAATGTAAGTTCCTATTTATCTTAAGTTTAGGTCAATATAATACATCTAATAAAAGTTGACAAACGTAAGCATGCAGTCGTATGCACTCGTTTTGTATAAAATGAACTACTGTATAAGCTTGTAATGCTTTCTGGGATATATAGATACAATTCTCGAAAATATCCTAATAATATGTACTTAGTTGGTATAAATTCTTTTTAAAAATCAACACGTAGTACATATTTTTTGATTGTGTTGACATGAAAGTTAAATATAATTGATATTTTCTGTCATTTAAGAGGTTTTCGATTTGTATATTTGATATAAATTTACAATTTTGACAAACATACTACTGACTGGCAGACAGACAGACGAATAGCAAAGGGAATAGAATATTCTACGGGTTCCGTTTTTCATTCAACCTTAAAAATAATTTACACGCATGATTATACAATATGATCATATGAATTCATATATATATATATATATATACATATGTTCATATGTACGACCGCCGTGGTGTAGTTAGCATATAACTTTGTTTATAGTTTGATCAACAATGATTTTATTTTAAAAAGTTAATTCACTTATTTGTCAAATTCGACATTATGTTTATGAAAAGTTTATCGAATTAATATGCATATTTCCTGTAACTCTATTTTCGTTAAGTACTAACCTGTAATATAATTGTTAAAACTGATTCTGTTACACCAAATATTACCTACAATAAAAATTTTTTTTGTAATATTACCATAAATACTAAATTGTCATTCTGTATTAAATGAATACATTTGAGAAATCCAGTAGCAAGTCACCGTTGTATAATTCAAAGGGCGCAAAGCATGAAATCAAATTGTTAACGCGGACGTAGCAAACATATTGATATTTTAATTAGATTTACAAAGTCGACTCTCGCAGCTCCATGGGTCACACCCAACTCTTTGAGCCGATGTAATGGCACCCTGTGGACTGTATTTAAGGGTTGTCGGGCCGTTCTTTTGTATAAACTCAATATTTACTAGCAAATGCATTAATGTAACAATACTTACTTAGTTTTTTAACTTTAACTCAGCAGCTTCCGCGTTATCGTTTTCAATAGCTTTGGAAATGTCGCTCACGGCTTAATTATAGAGAAGCGCTGCACAGCAGGTCGCTCAGCGCTAATAACGACAAAAATTCATACATAATTGCTTTTACGATTTATAGAAGTAAGAAAAAAATATATTTCTATAAGTTGGGCATTTATGAGTCGTAAAATTATAATTGAGCATATGAATACATGATGTTCTGTAAAAGTTACTTAAAATAATGAGGAGTACTTATATATTTGTAAATAATAATAATGTGTGACAAGTTTTTTATTGATTAATTCAAACATAAAACGATCATTTGATCGTGCATCAAAGGCTAGGGACTAGGGAAGCTAACAGAGTAACGGCAGACCCCAGACGGCAGCGCAGCGCCGTGCCGTCATCTCACGCTGCGCTGTCGGCATACAGAATTCTAATTGATACACTAAAATACATCATCACACTTACTACTCATGGTATTTCCAGCAACTCTTGAATTTATAATAATTTATAATAACTTTTATCTCAATAAATTCCATTCACAATCGCTGATTGCGATCTGCAGATTAACTATGAAATACCTGTGGAATTCAAAAATTATTGTTATATATCATTGAGCAATACGTTAGAAAACTTTTACCTAAACGACTGCTAAATTAGTAGTCCAATCCATTCTAATACACAATACCATTAATATAAAATGTACCTAATCATTAAATGTTAAAGAAAAAAATATATATATTCTTTTATCATGGTTTGCCTTATGCATTGCACTTCGGTGGTAATTTAGTATTAAATTGTGACGTTCCACACCTAGATGATATTTTCGACGTAGCTATGAATCCCAAAATTGCTTTTTAATTAATGAGAATAACTTATTTTCTTACGTTAACTTCCAATTTACACATAAAAATAATAAATGAATAATAAAAGTCCCATAAAGTTTTATTTGCAAAAATACGAGTAACAAATGTATGAATAGAATATTTAAAATTAAAAACTTATATGATTGAAAAAATCAATATTCTTATAAATACACTATACTTAACAACGTTAACATTTTAAAAAGCATAAAACATATTTTAGTTAATTAGTAATAAATATGTTTTTATTTCAGGCGGCAACTAGATTCATAGGACTTGGTTTATCGATTCAGCGTTTTTGTAATACTTAGTATTTTTTTACGAAAATGAAATAATAATTATATTTCAATTGTCCAAAAACTATGACTAATATTTTATAAGTTTTATTCGGCACCCTCGTTTTGCTGTGCCCCGGGGCTAAGTATCTGCAGAATGCGTGTAATTATTTATTTGCCCTCCGATCCCTCGCTGCGTCCACTCACGTCTCTTTAGAGCCAACAAATAAATGAAACGGGAACAATGTGCAATATTCTAAAAATCTGCTATTATATTTGGCGGAATGATAATGAACTTATCAATAGAGATATTATTCATTTTAGAAGGAACGTTGATTTTGCATATAGACACTTATCTATAGAAGCTTATTAGTACTAAGGTTTATTACTTTAAATACTGCACGTTTAACACTTTGTAATTGACAGAATGGGCTGTAAGGAAACAATATTTAACAGTTGAAAAACTGAACAAAGCGTACCTACAATTTTTAACATTGAGTTGGATATTTTAGACCGTATCCTTTTTGTGAATGAATAAAGAGCTTAAATGGTATCGCTTTTCAGCTGTACAAAACATAAAAAGCACAATGGCGTCTGACAAAGCCGGAGACAAATATGCACTACGTCGCTACTATTTTGACATTTTAATTTGACCCTTGCTCGAAATCCTTTTTACATGACGTTGGGGGCGCGACGACCGTCGGGCTCTCTGATACTTGTATCAATCTCACGTGAAATTGATTGACGTTTATCGCTCGGATTAAAACACGATTAAACCCTATTTTAAAATGAATAGAAAATTTTTCTACCTAGACTTAGTATAAAGAGAAAAAAAATACAGGTAATTTCTATCTGATTTATTAATCTGCAAAAGAACAAAATATATTATTTTGTGTTTATTTGCCAAAAATGTAAACAGCAAAAAAAAATACAGGGATTTTAAACAATTATTTATAACTTCACATCTGTTTTGCCTGAATGAAAGTAATAAAACCGTAGGGCCCATTGGTTCGGTTCTGTTCGTGTTCCATGGAGAGGTTCGATTAGATGTAATTTGTGTCAATCACAAAGCATTGAAACGGCCACGTACCTTCCCTAATCGGTCTGAGCCATTTCCCTTAATTAAAAATAGAACTCTTAACAAAAGTCAATCGTTGGATTAATGTTTGACGTGGGCCTCGCAAATTTGGATGCCTTTTGTTAAGTATTATTGACCCGCCAGACACTAAAAGATTATTTTATTTTCTATTTATCTGCTATGAAAGCGAAATTGTAAGCTAGGCATTATAGGATAGCGGGTATATATATTCAAAGGAAAAAAGTTATAGCATATTACCAAAAACTCGTCAAAAAAGTCTTCTGAAATCTAAACTTCAGAAATTCTCACACCTTATTGAAATATTGATGTGAATAAATAAACTATTTCAGATTTGGGGCCTCTGTGTGACTAAATTGTATTATTCACACAACATTTAATAACTTACTTTATCCCGTCCATAAAACCAATTTCATAACTAAATTTGTTTGCATTTTCGATTTGCACAATTCTTGATATGTTATGTAAGACCACGAGATTGAATTATCGTGCCTCTCTTTCTGTATTGAATTTAAGAGATATAATGAAAAGAGATGGCGATAGAAGAGTACGAAGGGCTGTATTGGTCACGCAGAGTCATAGAGCAACCCTTTGCTTGTGTCTGCGACTGGTTAACGGTAGTTTGATTTCACGCGCATCTAATGATTTATGTCGGTACCTTATCGCTCCATATTTCACCGATTTAGTCATTTACCCCTATATAACTAACCCATTTATACAACTTCATCCTATTTCTAAACACAAGCGTGGTATTTAAAAAAAAAAAATCGCAACTTTAATATCAACAGAAACTACTTAGTTTTGTTTAGTTGATACTAGTATTTTTTAAAGAAAGTACCCACATTAGACTTAGTTATGTTACTAGTATTTTTTAAAGAAAGTACCCACATTAGACTTAGTTATGTTATGTTTTCTTCTATCTTTTATTCTATGGAAAAAAAATGAAACGAGTATTTTTATCAAATATTTTTATTATTCTATGTAAACATAATAACTTTTTTTTTTTTTTCAAAATCCCAGAACCTTGGATCATTCTGTTTGAGCCTGTATGTCTCCCTGAGTTCTGTCTTATATGGGTTTTTATTCTCAGAACTAGGTGAAGTAAATTATTTTATAAATGCACATAAAAACACAAACTTTGTAATCAACGCAATTAAGACGACGACGATAATAACGTAACTGACTCAACAGTGTTTTTAGATCTGACTATAGATTCTAAGCTCCAGTGGTGTTCTAGTTAGTTCTATTAATTTTTTCTTTCATTTCACCTACAGTCTGGAAATGTTACGGAACTCTTAGTGTGACATGAATGAATAATCTATTGTTTAATAAAAAAAATGTAAAAATCGCTGCGAACTTAGATTTCTTTCATATTTTTCTACAGAGAAACCCCCTACCCTTGTAACTGTTAACACACTTGCTACCAGTATTGATTAAGGGCATATTTGGTGAAAATGAAATGCGCATGTCCCTGATCAGTTCCCCCTCTCGCAGACATCAAATAAAGACAGGCTATCACCTACATATAACCTATTAACCTGAAATGTGAAACATAGAATGTGAATTAAAAAAAATACTTACATATATTTTTATTAAAAACCTATCATAGTCATAACATTCAAAGTATGAATGATGTTTTAAACAAAATGAATAAAGAATAAGACATTTCTGTAGTATAGTTTTTTGTGCACTGACGGTACATAAAATCCTCTTAACTCAAAAGAAGGTATTCATTGTGAAAATAATAAAAGATCTATTTAAAACTCCGATATTCTTATAATGTGTCTAAGTAATCAAATAACATTGCGTCTATCTTAATCCTCGCTTAATACGTTTTGTTAGTTAGTTTTATGCTCCGCTACGCCCCCGCACAAATATTTGCTGATCTTATGTGTTCAATATTATCGTGATGTTTAATGCTATTGTTAAAAAGGTATCTTATTTTTTGTTAAAAAATACATTTTATCATAAAAAAGTATATGCATGAAAGCACGTGGCGTTGTGATTGATCATGTAATCATTGCTATTCGGGTGACACATGAGTCTGTCACACGTTTGTAGTATGTAGCTATAATAAAAAAACACATAAGTAATAATTATAAATACTTTTTATGTATATTATAATCGTTGAATATATGCTAAAAATAAGTATGATTGTTAATTTACATATAATTTGAAACACATTTTTTAATCACAGTTTCATTCCATTAGTCGTACATTAAGGATTACTGCGATCGATATGCATAATTCCTCTTCCCTAAGTGTGAACATCTGTATTTGCGTATTGCGCTCCCACTCGTACACCTATTGCAATAAATCCGTATTCAAATAACTTTAATCACTTAAGTACACAAATTCATTCTAGTTACAAATGAATATAATTATTCATACGCGTTGACGACGGAACAATCCTTTCGGCCTATACAAAGTCTGTTTGCATATCGTATGACGATGATTCAAAACTGGGATATAAATCAATATAAATTTATACTATGCATAATAGATTGATATTTTCAAATATATGTTATTATTATATTATAAAAAAATCGTAATTGATATTTTGTTACTTTAAACTTTGTTAAAATTGATTGTTTGAAATAATAGCACAACATTATAAAAATATTTATCAAATAATTTAATTTATAAATTTCTAAGCAAATATAACAAATATTTTTATTTATAAGTATGTTAACATCATTTTAATTTTTTAAATACTTATGACAAAATTGAGTTGAGTATTATTCAACTCAATTTTGTCATATAACAGAGGCATATAAAAGATATTAGTTTTAACAAGCGTTTCGAAATTTTAATTTAGTTCAACAACGTATTAAGATAAATTACTTAATTGGCTCGTATGATTGAAAAATACCCAGCCTGCGTCGGTCAAACTATTTTAAATTGCACAAAAAAATTTTAATATTTTTTCCATACAGATGATAAACTGGCATCTATTCATACTAACTAAAAAAAGGGACTGGTTACAACTTACTACACGTCCTTGACTTCCATAAATGTCAAATAGCAAACTCTTTCTTTCTTCTACTTATACTTTCAGCAACTTCTGTTGCTTTCAATCCTGGATAAAAAAATTAAAAAAAAAACAACTTTCAATGTAATAATATTTTATCTACGACTTTTTTTCACTTTTTTATGATCGACATCAATGTAAAGTGATCAATAAAATTATTCGGACTCACGCTTTTCATGTGCAATCGGTTGAAAATGTAAAGCGGGGCTCTTCATTTCGTGCATGGCGGAACAGATCGCTGTGACAAGTTCTCACATGACATGTACTCATGTTCCTCGTACCAGTGAAAAATCAATACAATCTATCATTTTTATGACAGTACCTTTTACAATAATTTACAGGTCGATGAATTTATACAGATTTAACTGTTGATTGACTGTTAAATTTTTGGTATCAGAATTTGGAATATTTTTTTTAATTTAATATAACGCTTGTAACGCAAGAAACATCCTTTTTAACTTCAAATTATTTTGTACTTAATATGTGACATTTTTTTATTATATATGTTATATAAGGCTTTTCTCTTTATCATAAATACAGAAATCGTGCTACATAATTATTATATTTTTTTCTCATTTTACCAGATGGGCGATAAACGTTATCAAGAGGGTTAACCGTGACCTCATAAAAAAGCAAAATTTATTACATCTCACGACCCTTGCCCTGAAACTAAGACAGCAAAGGAAATAATAGAAAAATATCGTAATTAAAATCCAACCCTTCCTGTCGTTGCGCTATTTTATAGAGGGCTAAAATTGAAGCGAGGCGCGCGTGACCGATGCGATGATATAGTGGTGGAAGTAAAATGAACCGGCGCAGTCTGCGGAGTGGGCGTCGGGCGAAGACATCGAGCGACAGCCTAAGCGGTCTTTAATGACTGTTACATCGTTTATTAAAATTTAAACATATGACGGTCTGTTTGACGTTCTGTGAACGTTTATATCCGGAAACAGGTATATTAACTAAATTTTGTAGTAGGTACATAGTAAATCGTTTTATGTTAAAAAAAATGGAAGTTGACGCTTGAACAAGGTATCTCTTACCAGTGGGTTCCGCGCGTACAAGCGCTTCATTTTATTAACTTAACAGTTTTTAAGGATAGCGGCAAAATTAAATTTCTAGATCAATATCTCGCCTCTCTAAGTGTCTGCAATTAAAGCGATTCAAAAAAAATATCATATTAATGTTAATTGAATATATATACTACTGTAATACATATAATATCGTGGCATTTAGCATGAAATAATTTCCTGGACATTTACCATTACAGGTAATTTAGGTACGTCTGGTAAATAACAGAAGCTTCGCTGCTCGCATCGGACGTGACCAAGTTTATAACGTTTGTAAAGCAATTCAAGTTTATCACGTTTCATATTATTTTGGTTTCCATAATGGGCCGTAAAGTGGCAGTCGCTTGTTATTACAAATAATATTTTTAAAATCATTACCAAAATTATAAATCAGTATTTAAAAAACGTTAAAGTAATAGTTTAATTTGTTTTACAGGATGAATAAAATATATAATATTATAATGTGCCTACGCATTTAGAGTGAAATATACGAGTTATTCATGATTCACACTATTATTTCATGACTAAGTTACAAAATTATCTTCATACCATGACTAGGTATTATAAATTGTAAACATTATAATTAACTTATTTTCTTAAAATATTATTTTAATAAATTTATTACACAATACCCAATAAATAAAAGTACATTTTAATTCTGAAAAAAATACTGAATGTTATATTGTAGTAAAATATTTTTTTGAATTACTGACATAGAACCCAACAATTCAATAAAGTTGTATAAAAACTTAAAATTATACAATAGATTAGGTAAGAATAATATTGCCTTGTGTTATTATACGCCGCCTCCATTATTCTTAAAGAAATAACTTGCCGTTTTGAACTTTATATTGAGAGACATAGAATCAATATCCGTTCAACCTTTATAAATAATGTCGACTGTCAGTAGCTAGGTGCGATGTACGACTTGCAACATTGTTTGTTGTTTGTTAAAGTATGCGTGAACAAGAGATCTTCAGATGAGCATTGATTGATATTGAATAGCATAGAAGATGAATGGATACTTGACAATGCAACTATCGCTACCTAGATATTTTATTTAACAAAACAGTAATGTATATTAATATCATACGTGTTCACTTATTTCAAAACGTAATTAAATTATATACTCCAGGCAGAGTATTATTGTAAAATAAGTAAAGTAAATATTATAGTAATATAATAACACAAATAAATGTATAGTTTATTCTTGATTATTACTTTCTTCTAAAAAACTAATACTATGAAAATAAAATTAAATATATTGCAATAAGTAGGTATATCAGTATTTTTGTTATTTCTTTTTATTTATCGTAGAATAAATATACAATAAACAATCGAACTTACCAATTTCAATGCAAAGATCGCCGCCTACGCTGGTGGTCTCCAAACTCAATGGTTTTCAATAATCGTCGCATTTCTTACGTACTAAATGTTTCTTATTGTAAAACTGAGGGATCAATGAAAGTTATTGTTATCTTAATCTCAATCGAGTACATCTTTAAGAGGCCGTCTTTGAACAAACCAGACATTCTGTCGTCTTTTGGACAACAATAATTATTTTTCATTTATTAAAAGCTTCAAGTTTTGCCTAGTTCATATATTAGAATTATATAACAAGCGAATGGCATCATCCAAGAATAAATTTAAATAACTTTTATGTTTAGTATCTACTCATAACATAAAGGAAGACAAACGTTAAGAAAGAGTGAAACTACTTATATAAATAAGTGAGAGGTAGATGTGGAAAGGGACCTTTCCCTAGAAAAAAAATTATCTTTTTCTTTTTCATAGTTGCGGCTTTGCAGGGCCATATAGCCCAGTATGACTACGACCGTTGCTAATTTATTGTGATCGCCGCACACGAAACAGTTGAGATTGATTCCTGCAAAGAATTGCAGTAATATCTTTGCTGTGATAGTCTTAACCTCTTTTGGGTACATTTGATGATCCCCTATTACAGTATAACGTCGTTGTACTGTAACAGTGAGAATATGTAGAATTCACAATTCTTGCTTTACGATAAAGCCTGAGTGGTAACCTTCTTGTTGAAGGCTTATAATAAGTGCCTTAGCTTGGTATAAACCAAGAGTGTTGAGTTGAAAATACTCACAGCGGCAGTAAGTCTTCACGATTAGCTGTGATAAGCTTCGAGAAATACCACAGAACGGTTCTGGTCCGTATTGGAGGTTTTTGACTCTTGTTCGTACCAAGATGTCCGCCTGCTCATTTCCTTCGATGCCAACGTATCCTGAAACCCATTTTTTTTAAAACTACTCTGTTGTTGTTCCCCAGAGTATTTATGATCTGTTTGCAATTCTCACTATGTTTGCAATTTGCAATTGCGTTGAATCGGATGCTAGAGCTAAGAGTGCCGCTTGACTGAGTTAATGTAGATAGTGTGATTGAGGTATTTGTTTTGCAGATTAGCTGTCGCACGTTCTAGAATAGCGTAAATCCCTGCTTGGAATATCGAAGAGTGTCTTCCTATATTCAGTTTAATTGCCTTTTTTGGAGACTCGCCATATACTCTACATTCCATCCCAAGGCCGGATTTGGAGCCATCAGCTGAAGCTTGCATAAGCTTGGTTAAGCGTTTAGCCAATTAACTTTTAAGTGTAATCTTCGTTGTGCGAGTCTGGGGGCATGGTGTCGGACACTGGTCGGCATCCCCACAATTGATATATTGTGTACGTTGGTAAATGTTCATGATCCTGTGAGAGCCAAGACTTCGTCTCCGCGCTAGTGATCCTGCAACTACAGAGGCGAAAGCAAGCATGCAGCTTGCTTTCGCCTCTGTTTCCAAAAACAGGTGAAGGGGTGGAAGGTTTAGCATCGCTTCAAGGGCAGCAGCCGGAGACGTTGGCATGGCTCCCGTCACAATAATGCACGCAGTACTTTGAAGACTTGTTAGTTTCGTGATACAGACATTTGATTATAAATTGACAGAAACACTAAGAATACTAAAATTTTAGCACAAGCTAAACTTAAATTTTAACACAAATACCTGTCTTTGTGATGAACCGATAATATTGTAATAAATATATACTAATAAAAATGTAAGGCTTATGAAATTTAAAAGCACTCTATAAAAAATCATCCATTTTGAAATTATTATTGAATTAGGAAGTTATATCGCTTAGATCTTTGTATTGTATTATTTATTTCAGCAATACTAGCTACAATACTTAAAACTTAACAATTTTTATATACATCTATATATAAATTTATATTAACTTAGTTTTCCTCAATAATTTTGTTTATCAAATGTAGTTACTGTTTGTGTCAGATATCAACTTTATAATATTTAAAAAACTAAATAATATATATGTAAATATGGTACCTAAATATGGTAGGTACTTAGTAAATTTCATTACATTTATTTTAATAGGTAGCATGATACAGTGTGTATAATTGTTTCCTGATGTTATTCCTTTTTCCTAAATGCCAGTTCAAACACGGAAATATGTGCTAATATATAACAATAAATAATATATAACAATAAATAATATATAACAATAAATAATATATAACAATAAATGCTAATATAACCATTATGCTAATTACTTTTTTTGTAGTAGTTCTTTAGCTATGTGATATGTCCTTAAAAGTGTGACTTAAAAGTTTGCTATTTATCAATATTCGTCTGTTACATTCTAAAGAGACAAATTTAACAATCTAATGTAATGTGACATAACTAAGTAAATATGTATAGCAAAACTTCATACGAATATTTCGTTAATTAAATAGAAAGAGGGTGGCATAAACATTAGTTGATGTAGGTAATATGGAGTGACATTACAAAAGAGGTATAAAACAAAGGGACGCGCGGAGGAGGCGGCAGCCCACAGCGCACGCGCCACTTGAAGCTCGTTAGCGACGCATGCAAAACAATGCTAAAACAATGCGAAACAATACGTTGCCATCATGCTAATTGCTTCCAGACTGGTATTTGTTTCTACTTTCATGCACCTCTCATAACAACGCGGGTTCGCGTAACGTTACGTAAAAATATTCAAATTTATGGATATTTTTATATTACTTAATAACGTGTAATAAAACCGAAAATCATGTCACTAAAATATTGTTGTACTAATCACATATAATGATTTAATTCAGTTTAATCAAATTTTATAATTTAACAAATTCGTTTAACATTTTTTTACATAAGAACACTAGTACAATACGACCTGCCTAATAACTATGTGGATAATTTATTTTTATTTGGATTTCAATCAACTACTTTCCCCTTATTTGTAATAATATATTAGGCTTCTGACAAATTGTTGACAATAGTTAGCATTGTTTCTAAAGACAATGCAAAATACATCGAGGTTAAGGACATGGTTTTACCGTTCAGTTTTATCCGCCTTAGTCATGACATTATTATTTCATTATTTATGAAAACATTATAGCAGAAAACCTTATCTGACATACATCTGAAATAATGTGCTTTTGCCAGGAGGCTTGACTTCTTAGGCAAAGAGAAGGGACGTCTCGATGACGTGTCACGACTTGACGACGACGTAATTGTATCGAAGAACAAATCCCCGTAGTCATAATTAATGTACCTTACTATTTTCAAATAACACTATGACATCTTGTTATAGATAGAATTATTATGATAGAATATTAAATATGTATTTAAAAAATATATACAGTGTCTGTATATATTTTTTAAATACATATTTAATATTCACTAAAAATTAAAATAATGATTCACTGCAATAATTACATATTTGCATAGACACTGCTAAGTGTTTAAGACTAACCAACGTCTCCCAGAAAATCCTTCATCAATGAGCTCTATATGTTAGCACTGGCAGTTATACTACAAAATTAAGTGTAACAGTGACAATTTGTAAGTCAATTTACGTCCACTTGTATCGCGCTAGTTCAAAATTTGATAAAATGATTGTGTATTATCTGTGTGTAAACGTCCATAATTATAAGTATCAGGGCTGATATAAAAATATTCAGATATTACAAAATACGCATCCTAATATATTAATATTATAATAAATTGTTATTTCGATATTCCCTCTCTTACACACAGACACACATATAGGCATATTTCATTTATCTGAAGAATAAAAATATAAGCTTCATCAATAAAAGGTTTGTCACTTACAATAAATGCGATTAATACCATATAAAAACAAGTAAAAATCCGTCATTCAATAAAATAAAATAAATAGATTTACTTGTATTATATACTTATACTTAAATATGTAACTTACTTATATAACGTAGGTCCAAATGTATGTCTTTCGATAAGCTTATCGTTAAAAATCAATTAGATATTTAACATAACGATTTCACTAAGTGACTGCAAATAAACTTTAAACATGACAATAACGTCACAATATGTCGACAATTAAGCGTCGGAACGGGCGCAGGCGCATTTAAACATAATGTGCCTATTAACAAATGTATTTGCCGTGTTCGAGAGCGCTCATAAATTTAACGGGCAACTGGAACAGTTGTTTCCTTTCGTCTTCACAAATATATCATTCAGCTTTTAAATAGAGATTGTTAAACGTGACAAGATAATTCGAAACGATCGAGCAACAAGAAGCGCGCTTTTCTATTTTTAATCATAATTTATAAATTATATCTTTAGGTAAATCTATTCTGTATATACTTATAATAATAGGATAAACAAGACGATACATAAAAGATTTTTAAATATATTAATTTAGTCGCTGAATATATAGATGTCAAAACATAATAAGTCTCTAAACAAGTGTGTAAATGGTACAAACACTAATTAATATGATGATAATAGTCTTGCCTTAGAATTTGAACGAACTTAATATATATTTTTTACTGTCTTATCCAATGAAATTCCCATAAAAAGTGAAAAACCGATAAACTTCCATTATTGAAAATTACTCAAGTCAGTGAATGTAGAAAAAATACAATACATTGAAATTATTTTGATTACTAACGCGAAGATGAATTTTATAAGTTTTCTCAAAAAAAATATTTGATCGAATAAATAATAAATTATATATAAATTTATATTATATATAGAATAAAAAATATTTATCACATTACAAATTTTATTATGAACATTAGGAAGTTTTGAAAAAATCGGTTTGGAATGAAATTTCAATTATTGAGAGAAACAGTTACATATTATATATATTTATAACACATTAACTTTCGTATGCCAAAATAATAATGTGTACAGAATGTTAATTTATATTCAAAGCATAGACTAGTAGTAAATGACTAAGGCCATCGTATTGGAAGCGACACAGCGTTTGACTGTATGCAATATTTATGAATCGGTTCCTACTCGCAGAAATAAACTATTTTCATTCCTGGATTCTATCGTTTTAAATAAGTTGAAAGTTCTACAATGTTTTAAATAAGTAGTATAAGAAACACATGCGAGATACGTGCGTGTACTGAATAGCTACATATGTTTTTCATATATTGATTAAATATTTTTTCATTCTCACCGTGACATCCTCGCTAGTACCATTCCATCCTGTGTACCTCTTCGTCACGGATTCGGTCAGCTAAGCTGACTCCGCATATCCTTGGCAGAGATAACACTCCACATCATCATTCATCTTTCTTTCTTCTTCTTCTGCAATATAATTAATAATTCTTCAATACCCACGTTTTAGCCATTTAGCAGCGTCGGAACTAGAACTGCATTGTGTACGGCCAAACGTGCAGCGACATTGACTGTTCATTCTATTACCGACAGCAATTTATCTCTCCACACCTATTTCGTATCTACCATCACTACATAACATACTTCTCAAGTATACTACTTCATTTACTTATTCTAATGTTTTTCCATGCACTCTTGCATTCTGTCCTTATCAAGATCAACATTAAAATAAAAATCCGACATGGAGGCAAAACAAACTCTGAGTTTATAGGTATACAAATCGTTATAAAAATATCTATTTATGAAAAACCTTCTATACTTATAATTTAGCATTGGACTTGTTGTATATTAAAAAAAACAATACAGCTTGAAGGACCTAAAACAACATCCAAAGATAGATTTATTGATTTTTCAAAAAAAAAATATCTTAGACATCGTCTGTCTCCAGAAATAATTTATTAACCATCATGAGACACGACACGAGGCAGCCACCCGCGCGTCGGCACGCGTGCCCTTTTCTCGGCCTAATAACTTAAACCCCCTTTTGTTTTTCTCTACAAAGCTCTCAATTTATTTGTGAGATATACAGATTGATTATGTAAGAGCACACTCCTCAATTTAAAGGTTGTCTTTGATGGTTGTAAATTTTTATAGTATTATAAATTGTGTGTCGTGCTAAAGCTTAGCTTTTTAAAATAATACCCTAACTCTGACTTATATGTCGTCAATATGGAATACTTAAATCATTCAATCAGACAAGTATTGGAGGGTTTTGGAATCTAATAACCATTAGAGAAGGCCTTTCCCTGAGAAGGGGTTTCCATCAATAAAAAGGATAAGTTTTTGAACGAACTGTATGTAACAAACGAAATTTATGTAACAAACTCGAGTAGCAAAGATTTTTTTAGTTTAGTTCGGAAATAAAATGGACTTAACACAGGATGCTTAAATATGCTGACTATTATCTACTCTTTTAATAAAATAATACTTTATTCTGTTCAATTGTTATTATTTTATATCATTCAAATGAATTTAGTAAAAATCTCATTTTGTTTTACAATAAAGTAAGGTCGAGAGTGAAACTGTGTACGTAAAGTGAAGAAAAATTGGGAAGAGTAGTTAAGCTAATGAAATTTTATCACCACAAGCATAGTTTAAAAATGATTTCAATTTATTCTTTTACAATCTCGTTCAACATTTGAATATAATTTTACAACCCCATCAAATTGAGATGCTATCCATTATTTCGAGAGGCCCTCATTGAATTGTCAAAAATATGCTTTTCACGTCGCACTTACGGGTGTCGCGTTGCTTGTCATTTGAATATGCAACACAAAACAGTGTGACACATCGTGACGACTCGTTGTCAATTATTTATATAAAGCATTTCGATTTTATTATAATACTTTGAGGAATGTGCGCATAATTTCAAAATGATTTCTATTAATTTCTAATTCTCTAAGTTATATTTTAAGCTTTGTTTATTTAATTTATCCAGGGTATAGGCAAAGATTAAATTGGTTTTTATGGAAAGATATAAAATAACAATAACTTTATATTATTATAAGCCTTCCTTATTCCTTGAACATTTACAAAAAACATTCATTAAATGTTTTCGGTAGAAAAAAGATTAGTTAGATTACATCTATGCAATCGTTCAGAATTATATTAAACAATAAGGTAAAACACAACATAATTTCAATGGAACACTAAAAGCACAATTTTTAAACTGTTTGTAAGCTGATTGAAAATTGATATTATCTTGAGGATGCCGTTACACGTAAAAGATATAGTTAAGTGAATTTAAAATAATATAGTTAGGTTTTATTTTATATCGTTCCATATTCTTTTATTACAACCGTACCGTTTTCATTTATATGCATGCGGGTACCACGTTGAAAGACTTGTGGTTTTGTCATTGACGTCGAGAGAAACTTTGCAATCTTGTGGTTCTTACAAACGTGTATTTTAAAAATAGACTATAAATCATAAAAACTCATTAACAATAAAGGTGTGCTCAATATAAACGTTACTTGCCTGAATAAAAGTCAAATTTACACACTTGAAAACAAATGGTAAACTGTAAGGCATTTTATAAATAATCAGCTAAAAACATTTAAAAGTTATGTACTAATGTGAAGTAAATTTTATTACGTTTCAACTTGATTGACGTAGCTGATCAAAAATTCGTGTCACTTTCAAAATTATAATTTTTTTATTATAAATACTTAAAAAAATTACAAATTTACATTATTCTTAAACTTCAATAGCATTAGGAGTACTGATTATATAAGTATTAAAAAGCTAAATGTAAACGGTCCACCTGTCTCATGTTAAATTTGTTTTCTAATTTGTCTCTTTTACAAAAAAATGTACTTGTATTTTTATTCTATGTTAACTTTTGAAGATTTTTTAAATCTTCAAAAGTTAATGATGTCAGATATATCTGAATTTGTACAAATATCATCTTGACAGCTTTCATCTCTACCTTTGTTAAGTTTTAATGACAAAGGATGGTAAATTAAAAGGAGTATGGCAAGAGTCACATAGTCGAGGCAAACGAAGTTACGCGTAGCAATAAATTTATAATAAATTTAAAAAGCTTAAATAAGTATATATAAAAAATCTAAGTTTTGTACAGAATTCTCAAGGGAATTCTCTCTTCTCTTTTTCATAAACAAATTTCATTTTTCAAAAATCAAAGTTCTCTTTAATTATACAAAGTACCTGCAGGAAGTAAAAACTTCTTACATACTATTAAAACCTGGAAAAATTAAGTATTTTACCTACATATATTTTTTATTTCGTCTACGTTTAGTGTCCAAAATAATGATCAATAGAGATACTTTAATAGTTTCCTTTTTTGTTAAATTAATAAATTGATACAGAACAAAATAAAAGCATAATTAAGATCTTCGATTTTCGCGTTATTTATACAACTTTTTAACCAGATTTCTTTTTTTGGGATTTAGTTTGTGACTACTCGTCCCACGTGCGTCAGATTAAATTGTTATATATAAAAATATATAATTTATATTGTTAACCAATACTACTACTACCGCTACTTACAGACATCAAAAGTCCACGCTGACTATAAAATGCAATCTTATTATTCGCTTGATTTTTTTGGTGGCATTTGATATGTCTGAGATATTTTGATTTTATATTAACATATTAATTTGATCAGATTGTAATTTGATGCCTGTCAGATTAGCCGACAGGCGTAAGAAGCTGAGACCACACACATTGTGGTTACCCGTTTGCATCTAACCTATACGGTACCATGTTATGTAAATACCTACCTATACGTTTATGCAATTAATTAAATTATATCTTACACCCATACTTAATAAATCTAAAAAGTGTTTAATTACTTTCAAAATGTGAGTGCAAGTACAAAACAATATTTGTAATGTTGGTAAATAGTAGTTACTTATCATTTTTTTGCTTTGTTAAGCCCATAAATGTTTAAGCAAAATAAGGCTGGACCTAAATAGTTTCCATCTTCATGATAAAAACATTTTTTTTATTGACAAAATGATCTGATGTCTGAACGCCAACTCATGTAGCGAAGGATATGGCCGTGGTCACGGCAGGAAACCGCAAACTATCTACCTAAATAACTCCGTTATAGCAATGTACCAGTCTATACTATAGTATAATTTTGTTTATAGCTTTTAGATATAATCATATTTTTTCTTTATATTCAAAAAAGACTTTGTTTATATTATTTTTAATCAAAATAAAACATTCCATTGTTTAAATTACAATGATGATGATAAATTACGCTTATATAAAATTTATAAAACAGTTGTTTTTAAATTGGATATATGCGATTTAAATTTCGATAAGTCTAGTTAATATATATTGTGATTAGTTCTCAAATATATTGGTTATTATTAGATATAAACGTTTATTTAAAATTATTAATTTACGTAGGTTTCTTAAGTTAACAAATATTTTTTTGACGAATCAGCTATGTAGCACTTCAGCATTTTAGCGCCATCTTAATTTTAAATACCTTGTATGGGCTACAGCGTTCTTCACTGACATCTAGCGGTCTATCTAGCGTCTTAAGATTTTGTAAATAACAGCAACAACATGAAAAAATATTTGTAATTTCTATTGATATACATAAATATATACAAACAACAACTATGAAAATACACAACTACTCGTAAAAGTAATAATACTACTATTGTAAAGAATCTTATATAGCTCGTTTTTTAAAAAAAATTAACAGAATATAAGACAATTATGTAAATAGAAATAGCAAGGAACAATTAATTTAATAAACAAACAATAAAACAGAGAAATATCTATAACTTCTACTGCTATTCAATTAGTTTAAAATATTATTATATTAAAAAAAAAACAGAATTCAAGATGTTATTCGTAGAAACAATAGCTATTTATAATAAAGATGTGCTCAAGTTATATTCTGCAAAATAGTGTTCCCCACCACAGAGATGGCGCTCATGTTCGCCTTAGATAAATATACACCCTTTTGATACGCGCCATTCTCGCTAGCTGGCGCTCTTAATTATATTTTTTATTTTATGTCACAAAGCATATAAAATTAACAAATGTTACTTAAATATTAGTAATAAAACTAAATCCCAATTACCATAAAATTCAGAAATTTTAATTTTCATAATTTCATTCTTAATTTGTCTCATATTTATTATTATAAATAAACCTTTTCTGATCCTAAAAAATCCTTTACGTGTTAAAATTGTTAAAAAAAAACAAAGTATATCTAATTTAAATAAATAAGGAAATCTTAAGAAGAAAAGACATGCGCAAAGTAATAAATACCAAAATGTGAAATATGGTTAAATTCAGTATGATCAAAATAATCAACTAAACTAACCGAATTATCTAAAGAGTAAGAGGTGCTTTCTTAATTGAACTTTTTATTCAAACTTATTAAACTCGAAGGAAATAGAACTGGAGTAAGTTCGATCTACTCTTTTTTTTTTTTTTAACAGGGGGAAATCCTCATGGACTACCTCCGCCTGGGGACAGGAGGAGGGGCGTGCCGGACTCTTACCGACTAAAACCACCCCAGTTTCTCCTCACACGTTCACGTGGGGCCGCGGGAATCCAAATTCTTCTGCAGCCCCGCACTGGTGCTGGCTCGATCCATGCGGGCTTCACCTTTCTTTCATTACGTCTTAGAGGCGCGCGCTGACACACGCACTCGCCTCCATCTCGGGTCTATTGAATAGGGGCGGAGACTTCCCCAAGTCCCTCGCCCCAAGACCCATTCATGGGGGCCTGAAAAGGGCGTTGTCCGCCCTTCTTCTACGCCCAGTGCGCTTTCTGTGGCCAGAGAAGGTAATCAAAATCTCCCTCTCCCGTTCCGCAGTGTCCTTCTGCGACACTACTTCTTCGCAAAAGGACACCATCGCGTCCCACGACTCTGCGCTACCAACCATCCTTCGTACTACGGCTGGCAGCGATAAGTCGCTTCCGACTACATTTGTAAGGACACGGCGCTGTTCCTCCCAAGCTACACATTCGGCGAGAGTGTGCTGCGCCGTGTCCTCCCCGCAATGGACGCAGTGGTGGCACCGAGCGTCTGGTTCCCGGCCGATACGGCACAGGTACTTGCCAAAGCAGCCGTGCCCCGACAGCACTTGCGAAGTTCGATCTACTCGAGTTAACTCGACACGAGTAACTTCGAATTAAGTCAACTCGAGCAAGCATCAACTCGATTATCATTTTAGCACTCGTATTTCGTAGCACTAAAATCTACTAGTCAACTTAAACTTGCAGTATATACCAGTATTAGTGTATCATCTATGCTTCTGTCACTGTCATATATTACGTTTGTTTAACAGTGCTGTAAAATTATTACAGCATATAATATAATTATTATATATAAATTTTCATTATTCGGCCGATTAAATCATGGACTGTAATAAATACATAGTACCTAATTTGCCTATTTCCCAGAACGTGTTAGACGATATATCTGACTCTAATCTACTACAATCAAATGAAGAACTAAAAATTGTAAAAATGGAAGATCTTTTACAAGATGTATACAGATGCTACTGCAACATTAACAATTTGAAAAAAGATATTGTCCAACAAAATGTTTTAAATACAAAATTAGATGACTTAAACAAAGAATTAGTCCATAATATTGAAAATATGAAGAAACAACAACGCTAAACATTATTCAAATTATGTTATACATGAAATATTTAAGACATCATTCTTTACATGTACGTATTTATTTTATTTATAATGTATTTAATGATCGGTTGACTTGATATTATAAACTATAGAAATTTTGAAATGGAAATAAAACAATGTCACTTTCTTTTAACAGAGATGATGAATTTTATTTACAAAAATTTAAAATTACTTAATTATGCTACCAAGTTTTAATAAATCTTCTTCTGTTAACAATTCTAAATGAAATAAAGCAACTATTGCTGCACTTTGTTCAGCAAATTTTTTATTTTTCTCCCAAAATGTTGATGTATATTTTTTACCATTGAATGAAAGTACAGAACAAAACAATTTTTCAATTTGATGAGTTCGATAAGTAGGTAGTGGAAGCCCTTTTTTTCCAGCCCAAGCATGAAGCTGAGTTTTAGGTAAATTTATATCATTGTAATTGGCTCTAATAAAGCAGACCTGAAATAATGCCATGTTATTAATACTAAAAAAAAACTATCAATTGCAGTCTGTAAAAGCAGGGAGTCTATAAATATTTAAAAACAGCAAATATAGTAACCATGGCTCTTGGTACTTTGTAGCCATGGGATTCTTAAGCTACCATCTCCACCATTCTTTACAGCAGTGCATGTTAATACACTTTTAAAAAATTTTATGTAGGTAATAAAAAATAATGAAACCAACATAAACCTTTATAATCAAAGTTTACTATGTCTTTTGATGTTTACCTTCATTTGAATGACATCCTCAAAATTAATTTCGTCCATTTTTGCTTTTTTATTTGGAGGTTCTAATTCATCAGGGGTAACCTGCCATCTTCCTTGTATACCTTTCTTTTGGTATTCACTTTGTTTCTCTTGACAATATTTTCCTAAATCCCAAATTGCACTAGAAAGAAAACAATTGTGTGATGTAAAATTAAAAAAAAATGGATGGGCAATCATTAGGGATTAGCTTTTGTATAAAATAAAAGTTATCTTTATCTATATTTTTTTAAGAAACTAAATATGTTATATATTTGAAATGCCATATTTTATTCCATTTTTTAAATTTATTTAGACTAAGTTTTTCAAGTAACATAATATGAGAGAATAAATAAATAAATACCAAATTTGCTCCAATGTCTGACAGTCCAAGAATGTTCTGCCTCTAGGGGTGTCTTGTAATTCTCTTAATACATTTTGGATACAATATTTAGTGTTTGATGGTGAATTATCATAATCAATTGCAATTTTTAGGTACTCCTTTATAACAGTATCCATAGGTAATAAGCCTTCTTTTCGAAAAATTGAACAATTCCATTCAGCTGCTCTAGCAATCATTACACTTGAACAACCTGTCATTTCTTTGAATTTTAAAATATCTGCATATTTTTCTATTTCTTTTGAACCACCACTTAAAAAATTAAAACATTTTATTTAAAATTTATTACTAATAAATATTAAAAAAATTTGCAATTTCACTTACTTAGCTATAACAGGAATTGATATCCTATCTGCAATATAATGTATGATATCTGTGTGCAAAGCGTGCTGTGGTCTTTCATTACGAGTTCTCCCATGGATAGCTATTGCTCTTATTCCAGTATTGACCAGTTTTTTAACAACATCATAAGTTTTTTCTGGTGTTTCAAATATTCTAATCTTGCAAGAAACTGGGATTGATATATTATCAACTAAATTTTTCAATATACAACAAGCCTTCTCTGTATCCTCCAAAAGGGCAACTCCCATTCCACCTTTTACAGAAAATTCTTTAGGGCAACCCATATTTATATCAATTGCTGCCACATCATTTTCTCTGTAAAACAAAAAATATATATTTTCTGTAGTTTCTTAAAGTGTCTCTTATTTCTTGCAGATTTATACTTACACTAGTTTAGCTACTTTTAAAGCTCTTTCTGGTGAACAAGTACCAATTTGTAATACAACTTTATTTCTTTCTTCAGCACAAGTTCGAAAAACAATAGTTCCATCTGTTTGATCAATAAAATCTACTGTATTAAGGATATCTAAAAAAAATACATGTATGTATAATCATATTGTTGAAAATATTTTACTTACTTAATGAAAATGTTATATCCTGCATCTTTATGTCATAAATATAAAAAATAATAATAACAATGGAATGATAAATAAATTTGTAACATGTCTATTATTATGCACATATAATGTACATTTCTTTCAAAATAATTTACTTCTAGCGAAATAATTTAGATTAATTAATTCGTATATGAATATACTATACCATTGTACCTCCGCTTAGACCGCAAAAATTTCCAATCAATTAATTCTTCAGAATACACTATATCGGCACCGTACCGAAGTGCTAGTAGTCGCATTGGTAATGTACCAATTCGCACCATAGGTGCAAGAATAATCTTATTTTCATAAGATAACATATTTATTGAAAATGTAAGCTTTTTAAATATGTCTACTTATTTCTATAACAGCATTCTGTTTATAGTGAGTCTTACAAGTCGGTGTATATTTATTATTCTGTATTCTCTTTAGTACAAATAGTCGTGAACAAATTGAACACGATTTAATATTATTAATCTTAACTTCTTTACCACAACCATATCGTAATTGGCATGTGACAATTGGTGAGGAAACAGTAATGTCAAAATATAGTGCTTATTGACACTGACAGCGTCTCATCTTAAATATAGGTTATTTTAGGTTAAAAGCACCTAGTTCCGAAATAACTACAGAGTTAATGTTTATTTTTGAAAAGAAGGTTTATTATCATTTAACTATCTACTACTCCTATTATATATATTTTGATTATGTTAAACCCATACGTAAGCAAAATAGATAGTAGAAAAACCCTGGTTTTAGTCTTGTCATGCCATTAAGCACACATGCATATGGTCGATTTCACAAATTTGGAAGTTGAAGAATAGAATCTGAAGTCTGAACTATGGATATATGATAATATAGTACAGTTTGAATCATGGTTTTGGACCTTTTTTATTATAAAAGGATATATTATAAAAGGAATTTATAAATACTTTTTAATTAATCTCAAGTACATTTTTTACATATTTGACTAGAATAAAACCGATTGCCAAGTACACAATTGATATATTTTGTCAACATATACTTCTTCTTCTCTTTGTTTATGGCGTTTGTCAACATATAACATACAGTCTGTGATGAAAATTGATATACATATTTTTTTTTTTTTTTTTATTTATTGATATACATATGTCAACTGTCTTCAAATTGGCATTTGTCAAAACTCCGTCATAAGTCAAAACGATTTCTAATTGAGACAACTAAGTATCATCAAGCTCTAAACATAATCTCTGAAATAAAAAAGCTAAATAAAACTTTAGCGGTCGTAAAAAACGCAAAAATGAAGCCAACAGTGGCTGCAGATGAAATGTTTCCAGAGGGTGTTGGACCTTATATGGATATGGAAGAAGTATTACGTTTATTTTGTATATTATTATTTTTACACAAGTAGATTTCTCGAAAAAACTTTACCCCCCAACAATGTAGATTTTAAAATTGATGTAAATATATCATTGCTTTGGTGATGTATAACCAAATCTTAAACATTTTAATTTTTGGTTTTTGTGGACAGTAATTTCAATTTTAATAAAAGACATTTTAATTTTTATTTGATTTTATTTTAATCAAATTTAATCATGTTCTTATTTATGTTATTTAATTATGTAAAATTTTATTTCCAGGCTGGTGGCCCTTCAAACTTACTTATGGATTTAGCGGCTAATGAGAAGGCTGTTCATGCAGATTTTTTCAATGGTATAATTCTTATGTCTTTTAAAATCTTAATAATTTGCTATTATTGTTATACTTTAATTCATATTTAGACATGGTTTGGACTTTATTTTTTGTATGGTGCCATTGTATGAGATAAACTTTGAAATAATTAACTTTTGATTTTTTATGAAATTATTATATTTGTAAGATTTATTGGGGACGGAGTAAGCAGGGACTAAGTAACGGAGTGTCTTAACACTAGGTTCATATGGTTCCTGCAGTTCCCTCTGCCTACCCTGCCATGTGCGGGATAAAGCGTGATGCTATAAAAAAAAAAAAAAAGATTTATTTTAATTTGAATTTTTTGGTTTCAGATTTTGAAGATTTATTTGATGACGATGATTTAAAATAAGTAATAAGTATAAATTAAAATGTTATTAATTTAAAATGAATAAATTTCTTATTTTCTTAGTTGTTTGTCTGGTTTTAAAATGCTATCAATTAAAACTCCAATTCAATATCACAAACATTTTAAAACAATGTTAACATATAATCCCATCAGTCTATTGTTCCTACCCCTAGAGGTGTTCCAGAAAGTGACCAACGACAGTGCCAGTGGGCGGAGTGCATCTTTAAAAAGTAAGTGCATTCTACTAATCAACGAACCGACCTTGAAGAGTAATCCTTTCACTTTTGCAAGGTGAATAATCCAAGTTGCTTGTCAGTTATACTTCTCGTATAGCTCTGCGACCCTAGTACTTTGATCGAAATGCCACTTAAACGAACGCCGCCGCCAGCTGCGACAGCGCCTGGACACTCAGGTAAGGCGCCTTGCGCTGAACGTAATTTGCCATCGTCTTCAGTTACAGAAGTGGAATCCGCTAAAAATTTGGAAAATTCAATAAACTTAGAAACTCTAAATAAATCTGCTTCTGATACCGATCTTACGGCTACACCACCAAGCTTTGTTTTTCATAGAAACAAGAGGTTCAGGGCACAGATGGAGGACTCTGTTGTAAATCAGTTGGATGTTTTTGTAGAACAAATGCGTAAACTAGTGTCATCATCATCGGCCCAACAGGCTGATGAGCTTAGGAAAGTTAATTTGATTTTAAAAGATATTCAGCAGTCGAACTATAATATTGAAAATTCCGTTTCTTATCTTGACGCTCAAAATGAAGAATTTCAAAAAAAAATAATTGAGTTGGAAAATCAAGTTAAACAAGATCGAAATCAAATAATTATGCTTGAAAGTAAGATCGAGGAATTACAAATGAATAGTAGGAAGTCTAGTTTTGAAATTAAAAATGTTCCGAAAAAACCTAGCGAAAATAAAGATGATCTCATTCAGATGGTTCTCAGTCTCTCCAAAACTGTGGACTGTGACATAAGTAAGTCTGATATTAAGGATATATATAGAGTTAAACCAAAATCATCTGAAAATAAATCACCGCCAATCGTAGTAGAAACAAACTCAACCATACTTAAAAATGATTTTCTAAAAATGGCAAAGTCGTACAATGTTAAGCATAAAAGCAAGCTCTGTGCTAACCACCTTAGACTTGGTTTTAAAGAGGATAGCCCAATATACCTGACGGAACATCTAACTCCAAAAGCTGCTCGCCTCTACTTCCTGGCAAGAGATTTAATAAAATCTAAAAATTTTAAGTTTTGCTGGACTGCTTACGGAAAAGTATACGTGCGAGAAAATGAACATACCAAGATCATATTGATCAGAAGTGAAAGTCAAGTACAATAAATTTTGAATGGGAATCCTCAAATATCGAAGCACATTTGACTATATATAGACAACTCGACAATACCAAACATGTTGTCCATTCTACCTCTATTGGATAATTTATTTTTCCTTTATTTTAACTATTTTAAAATTGTATTGTTATTTTGTTTTGTATTCGCATCACTCACCGAGTATTTTATTGTTCTTAACGTGTACCTATTACTCTGCTGGCAAATTAGACAGCTTATAACAAACATTCTGAGTCATATTCCGCAATACTTTAAAAAGCATACACCCTCAACAACCACACAATGTTATCTCTTCATAACAAACTCAGATTACTTCCAATTAGCACCTTCAATTATACACCTCTATATTGATTTAAACAATTTAAGTTATGGCTGAAACTAAGCAAACTGTGAATGAAATAGACAGCTTAACGTTAGCACGAAGTGTTGAATGTGATTTTTGTGATCTGACTAAGCATGTACATATAAAGAAAAATGATTTAACTATAGTTTCACAGAATATTAGAAGCGTATACTGCAATTTTGATGATTTTTTAGCAAATATAAGTGTTTTGTCTTTTGATATTGATGTAATCGTTCTTACTGAGTGCCATTTAAGGTCCGATAAGCCTCTACCTCAACTTGAAAATTATAACTCTTTTGCAACTGCTCATCAGTTAAACCAGAATGACGGAGTAGTGGTTTATATAAAAAATATATTTGAGTCGAGTGTCAAAGAAATTAGACTTTCCCAAGCATCTTGTCTTGAGGTGAAGCTATTAAATACTACTATTATGTGTATCTACCGTTCTCCATCAAATACAAACGCTGAAAGCTTTATAAATTCCTTGAATTTACACTTACAGTATCTAAAGTCACAAAACTTAGTCATTGCAGGAGATATTAATATAAATCTTATAAGTAGAGATACAGAGCAAACATATGAATACAGCAATAGAGCTAACTACCTCAATATGTTATCAACGTACGGAATATTACCTGGACATATATTACCTACTAGGAATAAAAATTGTTTAGATCATTTTATGTTGAAATTTAATAAAAACAAATTTGAAGCGTTTATAGCTATTTTACAAAGTTCTATCACTGATCATTATTGTACACTGTTAGTGTTATCAAAACAAAAGAATATGTATCCTGTAAATAAGACATGTACAATTATAGATTTCGACAAAGCCTTAAAATTTATAAAGGAACAACATTTGCCAGAATTACTTTTTTGTGACGATGCATCCCAGTTAACGGAGCTTTTAATAAATAAACTGAGCATGGCCATTAAAGAGAATACCACGATTCGACAAATTCCTAAAAGTAAACGAATAATTAAACCATGGATTACGCCTGGAATCTTACGATGTATAAACACTCGAAACAAACTACAGAATGAGTCAAAAAAAAAACCCACAGGATAACGTAAAGAAAATTATTTATTTACGATACAGAAATTTTTGTAATAATTTAATTAAAAAGGTAAAAAGAAAATATGAAAGAGAATCTTTGGCTAAATCAACGAAAAACAACAAGCTACTCTGGAAAACCATAAAAAATATATCTTACACCAATAATGACAAAAAATATAATAAAGAATTACTAAATATCAAACCGACGCCAATAGAATCAGCTAATGCAATTAACGAATATTTTGTGACTGTAGGTAAAAATCTTGCTCAAAAAATTAATGTTAATATCGACAAAAACGATAATAAGCTTTTAAAATCGATTCCGTCACAGTCCCAGTCTTTTGTTATCATGAGTACAGATGTAGTCGAAGTAAACAGCATCTTAATAAGTTTGAAATCGGACAGTGCTCCTGGTTGGGACAATATATCCACCAAATTCCTAAAGCATATTATAAATGAGGTTGTACCTGTTATTACCCATCTGGCAAATCTTTGTTTTTCATCTGGCGTATTCCCTGCATCGCTTAAATGTTCCATAATAACGCCAGTTCACAAGGGAGGAGAAAAGCAAAATATGAACAATTACAGGCCAATTTCAGTTTTACCGGCAATTTCTAAAATTATAGAAAAATTAATAAATAATAGACTTCTTAAATATTTTGATAAATATAACATATTATCTAGTTATCAATTTGGGTTTCAACAAGGAAAATCGACAGAAGATGCAATAACAGTCCTCACTGAGATGGTTACAAAACAACTCGACAAAGGAAATAAATGTTTGTCTATTTTCTTAGATCTCAAAAAAGCGTTTGATACTGTCTCTCATCCCATCCTAATTAAAAAGCTAGAGATAGTACGCACGGCAGCCATGGAAAACTTATCTTTACACCACTTATTAAGGGGTTTACATCCCCGAATTTCGAATATAGTTAGGTGCTGTTCCTATAAAAGTTTAAATTGAATTTGCAATCTCGGATGAGAAAATCCAACAATTTTTTCCGTTCCTTCGTTTAACCTCTTCTTTTACAAAAGGATGTAACATGTAGTTGGAAAAATGGACAAAAATTAATTCTGAAATTTCAAAAATACATTATTAATTGCACCTATTCTCTGTGATGCATCAAATTATGCCATCTCAGCAATTTTATCACAAGGAGAAGTTAGTAAAGATCAGTCGCATTGCTTTTGGTTCTTGAACTCTTAAAATGAATCTAATTATAGTACGACGGAAGAAGAATGTTTAGCAATAGTATTCGGACCAACGTTATTTAGTCCATATCTCTACGGAAGAACTTTTACTATAGTTCTGACCATAAATCCCTGCAATGGCTTTTTCACTGTAAAGACAGAGGATTTCGACTTATAAGATGGAGATTAGAATATAAAAAGGAAGAGCCAACTCGTACGTCGATGAATCAAGAAGAGGATGACTCAAGATACCCCTTAATTTCACAAACGAAACAAATCCAATATAATAAAATATCGAACAGGAAACCGTGGATAGAGATCTGAATCAAGTGTTAATATCTCCATCCATTACATTTAGATGATGGTCTTGCTTATTCAGAACATCAACATTTTAACAATGATAATAATAATTCTCCATTCCATTCATATAGATTCTAATAAATCCCTTGCAAAAGAACCTGAAGTTAATGAAGTAGCTTAGGAAGTAACCAATATTTCATCACCAAATTAAAATCTATCAGATGATTATTCTATTTTGCAAAAGGAAAAGGGTTTACATAAAAAGGAAAAGAGTTTATATGGAAATTTTAGAATATCAGGAAAGTTTGATCTACGTTAAACACTTCATGAGGTAATAATGATAGATCTAGACGAGTCTAACCCCTACATGGAAAAATTATTGGGTAATGTAGAAAATTTGAAGGAAATTTTGGAATCAGAAAAACAAAATTCATTATTTTATGAATATTTTTAGAATCAAATAACATAATATATTTAAATTTTTAGAAAAGTTTAATTTTTAGTAAAATATCCAGAATACACAGAAATATTTGAACAATATAAATACTAGGAAAAGAATGGTAATTTTTGGAGACCTTCAAAAATAAAGAAAAACTGATATGAAGAATCCTTTTGGGAAACATAATTTCACAAAAAAAAATTACTAGATCTTTTCCATAACACTGGCATTAAAATTCATATTTATCATCATATTATATTTTATTCGTGGCCTTCTAAAGTAAAGAACGTATTAATATATAATCACGACATACCCATAGCAGAACATTTAGGTTCAATACGAATGTATAAAAGCATAAAAATATATACAATTGGAAATGAATGCGTACAGATATTGATAATCACGTATAGACTTGTAAGAAGCGCGAAGAGAATAAAGCCCTTAAGAAAATTAAGCGTGCTCCTATATTTAACTACCAGCACGTCGACAGCACCGTGGTAACGTCTTAGTTTAGATGTAGTTGGATCTCTTCCACAGCTAGGGATAGCTTAATTTAACCATTTTCTCACTGTACAAGACAATTTAAGAAGTTTACGACACAGCAGAGAACACAAGCAAATGCGACTTCTTAATTTTATTTTTGTATGCAATGGAATGGAATTTCTACAATTATAGTTACAGATCCAGGAACTAATTTTGCATTTTATTTTAAACAAACCTGTCATTTATTAAAGACCGGACGTTTAGAGAACATATAAAAAAGTATTAAAACTTAAAAATAATTACATACTATGAATCGTATAGTAAACCTAAACAATATAAAGTTGGTGATTACGTTTATTTCACCTTAGATTACGTATAGCTCGTCAACTGTGTGTGGAAAGGACCTTACAAATTTTTTAAAATACTCGGTAAAAATACCTTATCCTTAGTAATTAATAGACGTAACGTTACTCATCATAACGATGTAGTAAAGCTCGCTGAAACTAATGGTGATCGAAAAATATTTTTTATTAAATATAAAATGCATTACTAAGAAAATATAGGCATATTTTACAAAATTTGACTTAAATTACTACGTATATTATATAAAAATTAGGATACTAAAATACGTTAATTAATTTTGTTTATTTGGCTATTTACAGTACTCAGATACAGAACGAAATTTTATCCAAAACATTACGTCAAAGACGGGTCTTTATTTCGATTACATTTGAAAATTAAAAATAAACAGTGGACAACTAGATTGATTGGCATGTATTACCGATTTTTTCACATGAAAAATATTTGAACCTCAAGCTTAGTTCTTGAGATTATTTTGGTATTTTTTTAATAAAAAATAGTTTTTGATATTTAATTAAAGTGCAACATAGAAACATGGTGACCTGTTGACCAGAGGATGGAGTAAAAATGTCTAAAAATTGGCGAATTCCATCCTGATTCCCATCTATTGCTAGTAGTGCAATGTAATGCAAAACAAATGGATTAAGAACAGTATATTATATTATAGTTATAACAAAACTAGTCATATTGTAGCCAAAAATTAGTCTCTAGTAATTTTTATTAGGAAAATTAAATTGTAGTTTTTGTGGTAATAAAAATGTTAGTTATTATAAAAACTTTTTTATTTGTATGTTTTACACAATTCTAAGTCAGAATATAAATTATAGTTTTACTAATTGGACACAACTTATATGATTATCGAGTTATCAATTTCTTGTGCAAGTTTTTTCATAATCCATGAAATATTTGTAGTTACACATGAGATCAAATCATTTAAAATGTACCATAAAACCAAAATTTCACTGCTTTATTTTTTATAATTAATTAATGGTTATAACAAACAAAATTAATGTAAAATTATACATATATAGCAATTAATATTGAATAAAATTTACACAATAATCCATATTTATTTGTGCCATTAGTAATGGATATATAATATAACATAAGTTAAAATCGAACATTTCCATTTCATTAAATAGGCTGTAAATTTTTTTTTTTTGTTTCTGAAATAAATTTCTCACAAGATCTATTGTAACACATAATTGATACAAATGAATATGATAGCTGTTTCCTATTCCTTAGTGTACAACCATTTTGGTTTAAAAATGTTTCTATTCAGATTGTATTTTTTTTATATATTATATTGTTTATCTAATATTCATTGAAAATATTATGTCTTAGAATTTTAACTAGGACATAGCAAAACAAAAATATATATGATTTGATATGTAAGTTGTGATGCTTTCAAATAGTAATAGTTTTATAGAAAAAACCTATAAACATTACCAATGACACATAACATTGAATATATACAAAGAATAATCTCCTGAAATTTTGACAACAATTTATAAT
This sequence comes from Dione vanillae, assembly GCA_037178615.1. Classification (NCBI taxonomy): domain Eukaryota; kingdom Metazoa; phylum Arthropoda; class Insecta; order Lepidoptera; family Nymphalidae; genus Dione; species Dione vanillae. The sequence goes on from JAZFAU010000024.1 coordinate 1,750,192, forward strand.
AATAATTATCAAAAAATAACAGCATACTCTTAAAATGAGAACTAGTTCACACAGGACAAAGCAGCACCTCTATCTTAATTCAGTTACTCATCATAGTAAAACAAATTAAACAGATATAAAAGTACAGCCTTAACTTCTTTAAGCGTCACACTATGTTAAACAATATTGCCCATCTGAAATTCCTTGAGTACAGTACAATTGTGACAGGAATTTACAAACTGGCTTGTTGTTACACATCTACATCACTACTATCTTCACTATAGTCATTTCCATTTTCTGCCTCCTGCTCATCAGCTTCAGGGTCACCCTCCATTGTATCCTCTTCATCACCTGCATCTTCCATATCTTCCTGTTCAAGAATATCTGATAGAGTATTCTTTACCCCTCTACCCATTTCTGTAATAAATTTAAGATATAAATAATAAAATTAAATAAATTTCAAATATGTGCATAGTTTTTGTATTGTGTGTTACTGACACATTCAACAGTTTAATACCTAAATGTGTAACTGTGAGCTTTTAAGTAACTCACACCTAGAGAATAGGATCCAATGAAAATTTTGTTCTGTTTTTTTTTACTGTCAAAGCTTATGCAATTTTCTTCCTATTAAGAATTATAATATATTTAGTATTTTAAAGATTTGATTTGATGTTTTTTGCTCTCTTCATATATATTTTGTATAATGTGTGTATTTAAGTATGTATAAATGTATATAATACAGTCTATAAATTTAACCACTCCTTCAACCTAATGTTGCCTGGCAGATCATTTTTTTTCTGTGTAATATATGTGCAATGAAGTTATTTTTAATTGATTAATAATCTTCATTTTTATTGCTAACATTATATATAAAATTTAGAGATCATAAATTAAAACTTACGTTCTACATAGCTTTCTAAAGACTTTGGTACCATACTTTTTACTTTTTCAATATCTTCTTCTGTACATTCTCCCTTATCTAATCCTATAATAAAACAAAATTAGTATTAGCTCACAATTTCAATTCATCTTCAATAGACACATCCATATTAAATCAAAGTGAAGAATTGCATCAAAACAATGTTTGGAGTTTATACAAAGCTTATGAACAAGTAGTTACACTATATTTTGCAAATAAGGCTACTGTTATTAACATAACTAATCATTAGTTACCTTACCATAAATTACAAATTAAATGGAAGATGAATCATCCCTGAAAGACTTCACTAAGTGTAGGAAAGAAATCAGACTTTTTGGCAATACAATGATGTATAGTATTGAACTTACCAAATAAGAGGCCCATCTTTTTTAATATAACAATATCGTCATGAATTTGAAACCGTTTGTTAAAGTTGAACATGTATTCTGTTCTGAAATAGAAATAACTTTACATATAGTGACAAACACTTAAAAATAATGCAATGCAATAAACAATCTTATATTTTTTATTTTTTAAAGTTATATGTTAATTTGAATGGTCATTATTCATTTTATGAATATTTTGGTCAATTCAATTATTACTGTTCAGTATAGATCCAAATCAACACAGATCACAAATAAAATTGATACATACTACACAGATACCAATTATAAATATATGATTCTAATTTCAATATGTTGTGTGTCATTTAATAATAAAGTTACATGTCATATGTGTCATTTAATAATAAAAACACAATACTAGTGATAAATGTAGGTACAAAATACACTTGAGAAGAAAGATTTTACTTGAACTTATTCTCCTCCATCTCTATTCATTTGAAGAACAAAGTGTGAGGATTTAGTATTAAACTGCAATATGTTGCTAAAGCAGCTTTTTTTTCTGTATTCTTTAAAATACTCTCAATAATACTAAAACTGTATTGATAATATCTACATATGTCAATAATGTCATACCAAGTCAATGTTTATTATTCAATTTATCTATGAACATCATTATATTGAAAGAAAAGTAGAAAGCCCAAAACATTCATTTTCATTTTTTTACATTTAAAATTATCTCAAATTAGATACTTACTTATCATTAGAAATGCTACAGTCAATTAATGCTTTGTCACTTGTATTTACAACAATAAATGGTAAATGTATGGCTGATGATGGTGAAGGTTTTGTACCTTTGTTCTCTGCTTCTTTATTTCTTTCTATTAAACTTTTAAAAGAAATGTGCTGAAAAAAAAATTAATTATAATTCTCGAGTATATAAAACTATGTACGTTTTTTTTAACTTCACGTTTGTTCCCTCACATGGCAGGGTAGGCAGAGGGAACTGAAGGAACTACAAGAACCTATTGTTAAGACACTCAATTGCTTAGTCCCTGCTTTCTTCGTCCCCACTTTCTGCCTTTTTTGAGGCATTGCGTGTCAAGTGGCGGAACTTAACCGCCGCTTTTTGCCTCGAGCGAAGAAAATGGAAGTAGAAAAATCCATCTTTCCCGTGTGGGAATTGAATCCACAAACCGTCGCGTTTACAGGTAGTGCCTCTGCCAGTGCCTCTGCGTCACGACGGTCCGGTAAATTACATATGTGCTGCTACTTATTAGTTGAGGCATTGAAAATCTAGTGATAGTCTACTTTGCTTTGAAATTTTTAGTCATTTTCAAAATATAATCAAAACATTATGTTGCGTGATGTGTGATGACCAAGTGAAGTGTAATGAAAACCCTTGGTTTACTACTTTATCAAATTATTTCTTTCAGCTTTCTGGTGCATCCAACATATAGCTAGGTAATATAATTAAATCTCACACACAATCTTAGCAAACTCTAGTTTGGAGCATTTTAACTTACTTGTAATATTAATTCTTGTAATTGTTGCGTTTTCTTCTGTATTTGCTCTAGTTTAGTTTGTTTCTCCTTTTCTAACGCTGAGCATTCTTGAACTGAATTTGTTGGAAGGCCCAGCCATTTAATTTCTTTCTTCTCTTTTGATATAATATTCATTGCCATTAATACATTCAGGGCGTCATAAACTCTTCTTCGTATATTCTTTTGATCATAGTGCTGCAAAGGTAAGATTTTCTGAGTTACATTTTAACTAGGCATTGCTTCCATTTTCCTGTATATTATAAGGGGCGCAGCTTTGCTAATGATGCAGAATTTCGGGTTAGCATGTTTGCTTACCGGAAATTTTGTATGCTCCATATAATTTAACGAAACATATTTACTTTGTTACATTACTAATGGAAATTTAAAGAACACTTGAAGTTGTCGTCCTTTTAGATTTTTATATATTAAAGATACTTATATTTTTTACTAATTTATTTCACATTTAATTTTCTTGTTATTATTGATATAGATATCACGAATGATCACTATTTACCACAAAAATGTAACACAAAATTTAGTTTAAAAGTGTTTTCATTTTGTTTTGTATCATTGTACAGGATAAAATGACAAATTAGTTGTGACTAATTTTATTTTATTGTAGGACATTATTTCATTTGGACAGAAAACATACTAACGCCCTTGGGACATTATAAGTTTTTATGACGCCTTGCAACAATGAATACCCGATTAATAATGCAGCTATTTTCATATAAATGCGGTGAAAATTCTTTAGATTGCCTTGACTTAAGAAGCTGGCGAATATGCAATATCTTATCTTAATTTTCCCTTTAACGTCTTCGTCAATGGTAAAAATTTATCTTTTTCATATTGTACAGATCGAGATATACTTAGAATTCAATTCGAAGAGTTTTGGAGCACATTTCATGAGCAGACTTCGATGATTTAGTACGAGAACTTTAACTTAGCCTAATCGAAAGTGAACGATAGATTTTAGATTCACGGTTGAAGCAGTCGAATTTTGCTGGAATTACAATTATGAAATTACAATTGTGTGAAACTGTCTCTGGAAAAGTTAAGATATATAGAAAAGAAACGAACAATAGTGCCGACGGGAGAGAACAGTTACAGATTATATTTGAGTGGTTGTAGTTGATTATAAAGTAGATGGTTTTCCGATTAGAATACAAGGCCGATCCACTAAATGTTCATGTCTCCTATGATTATGAAATAGAAGAACAGATTCAGCATTATCTTGTGTATGTCCTTGTTGACTTAATTTTCAGTGTAGCCTTAGGCGCTTTAGTACGTCTAATACATAAAGTTATGCGTAACGTAGCGATTTGACCACAAATGAAACAAATAATGAGTTAGCGAAATTTTCATAAAAATCCTTAATGTATATAAATAAGTTTGAAAGAGTCTTTAAAGAATAGTCATAGGTTTTCTAGGAAACTTTAGAATTGACAGTTATTTTAGAGCGTTGATGAAAGCTATGCCTGAAAGTTTTAAATTGATGGGTTGCAGAATTCACGATATACATTATATGCTACATGTTTTACCTGGACAAATTTAAAAATAATATGGGTGCTGATTCAGAGGAGCACAGAGAAAGTTTTCAACAAGATGTGATAGATTTCTAACGACGTTATCAACTGCTCACACAATGAGAATATGTGGGGACATAACATTTCTATCATTAGTCATAATTTCTTTTTTGTTTTTTTTTTATTTTTTTTTCTATAGCTTCACGCTTTATCCCGCACATGGCAGGGTAGGCAGAGGGAACCGCAGGGACCGTAGGAACCTAGTTTTAAGACACTCCGTTGCTTAGTCCCTGGTTTCTCCGTCCCCGCTCAGTTAGTTAGTCATAATTCTTGTTTAATAAAAACTTTACTTATTGAGTTTCAACAAATACAAACTTTGATCAGAACAGATACTTTTTTTATTTTATTGTAGCATAAGAGAAACCAAAATTGCATTCAGGAGCAAAACACAGAAATCGTGTAGAGCAGTGTTGTAGCAATTGAGTTAGTAAGACGAAGGTGTAAAGTTCAAACCGCTAAGGTTTATTTCTTTAGGACTTTTGATTTGAGGTACACTAAATTTTTGTTTTTTGGCTAATGATTTAAAACAAATAAATCCTGTATTTAATCAGCTTTTATGGACATTAATTGAGTTGAATGTTCATATAAAAATCCTTATTAATGGGCTGCTGCATAAATCTAGCTGGTTTGTTGATTATCACTGTGTGTGCTGAAGAGGAACCGGTGCAAACCGTGTATAACCACGAATACCTTTGATTATTAGGATATTCCTTTAGAATTCAAAATATTTTTTTTCTTAAACTTTTCGCTTAAAGTTTGCATCACTATAACAATAAAACGAAACCTCTGAAAAGGTCAAAGTAGACCTAAGAGAAGACTGTTTTTTACATAGCCAGTTTAACATAACCTGTTCAAGGGTGAGCTTTGCGAGCAGTCTGGTGGTAATCGTTCACGAAACTGGAGCGGTTTTAAAATAATATAATTTATATTTATATGAAATTAATTTTTAATAGCATATACGCGTACTCTGAATGCGTGTATCGGTCGCGGTTGACCCATATATTTTTTAACATAAAACTCGTGAGCATAATAGTAAAAAGGACTATAATTATATAAACAACCATACTTGGCTATCAGCTGAACCATGCATCCCTGCAGCAAATTCCAATACCAGCTCATCTGCTACCTCATTGTATGAGGTGAAGCCTTTATTTCTCACTTTCTCACACACTTTCATTGAAAAATGTCTTAGTCCTTTTCCAACTTTGTCCGCGTGCTTACGACGTTTTGTGGTGCTGTAAAGTATTTAATTATTTATTACTACATCCGGAACAATATCTGGCAAGTAAACTATTGTTGCAATTAATGTGGAAGTAAACTGCTGTATTAAATATAATTTGTTTTTTTTTTTTCACGCTTTATCCCACACATGGCATGGTAGGCAGAAGGAGCTGCAGGAACCTAGTGTCAAGACTATTCCGTTGCTTAGTCCCTGCTTTCAGCCTTTTTCGAGACATTGCTTGTTGGGTGGCGGAACTCAACGCCGCGCATTGCCTAGAAGAAAAATCCATCTTCCCCTAGTGGGAATCAAACCCACAAACCGTAGCGTTTACCTGTAAACCTCTGCGCCAAGACAATCCTTCATAATTTGTTTTATTTTGTTAAAAATTTCTAGTCTAGTTTGATAATTAGTAAAGGCAGCAGCTATAGTAAAGTATATTTATAAAGGTGCTTCAAAACCTGATGACCTTTGAACAAATTATGAAAATCCTAGAGCAATGTTTAAATTGGTCGTTTTTCAAATGTAAATGATCAAACAGATTAAAACAATTGAAATTTATAAAATAAAAAAAAATGTCACCAACATAAAAATATCTAAGCAAATATTTCAATTAGTAGGAAATTTTACTAAAAATTATAAGAAAATTTATAAATATGTAATCATTTGTAGTAGAAAATCATACAATCTTAGCACAGCCAGATTAGAGCATAAATACTAATAAATAAAGTTATATAATTTCAATGTACTCACTATTCTGCTGGGGGATCATTATCAGAATCATGTCTTCTTCTTGATGCATGTGACATTGTTGTAGACAAATTATAATTATCTACAGAATGATCTTCAGGTTCTGTTTTAGTTATAATAGGTAAATGTGTCTTTTTATCACTTTGTGTTGTTTCTGATTTAGTTGAGATGGGAACTAGTTCTGGTAATGTATGTAAAACATTAAGTTCAGCTAGCTGGCTTTCACTTTGGACCTGAATTAAAATCACATAATGATTAATTAGAAATTCTACTAATAATAGAGTAGAGATAAGTTAGCAAATTATAGTTAGCAGTTGATGGACATAATCAAGGGGGTTAGTATAATTTAAGGTTAGTTAGAAAATTGGTTTAAAGATTTAATAAATTAGTCATAAAGTAATAAATAAAGTGGATAAGCCATTAAAATTAAATTTTGTATTATAACAAAAAATAAAACACTTACTATATTGGTTGTTGGCAAATCTGGCTCTGCCTTAGGTGTGATATTATGCAGACCAGTTAAAGCATCAACAGGTAATTGTACTAATTCTGAAATGTGTTTAATACAATAATGGAATGGTTCAATTGAGTATCTATATACAATTGTGCATATTCAAAACCAGCTGATAAACTAGCCTTTTAATGAGTATTTAATGACATTCCATGCAAGTAAACAAATAATAGTTAAGTAAACAATAATAGTTTATCAAGAATATTGTTATAATAATAATTTAAAGCCATAATTAAGCTACTTACTTGAAGCACACTTAATACCTGTTAACTTAACAGGCTGATATACAGGAATCTACAACAGTTATGATAAAATTAGCAATGAAATTTACATGTGAAACATTACAATAACACAATGGCATGTATTAAGAAATTTAAAAGATATAGAACCAACATAACTTTTTTAAAGCAATTCCTGTAAACAGTAACTTAAAATATGAGTTATAACTATTACAATGTGTTTATGTAACCAACTAAAATACCTGATTACGCCCCTCGTTAGAGGCTGATACTTTTAATACTTTCAAAGGGTTTTGCTTGATTTTGATTTGAGCAAAAGGATGAGTATTTGTATTTTGCACTACTTTGACCATTTGAGGCTGTCCTAAAACAAAGATTTTATAGTAATATCTTAAACTAATTTAAAAAGAATTGACGAACGTCAGTGTGAAAATAAATAATTATAAAAAATACTAAGAACCGATTTCTTTACAGGTCTAAATGGACACGACGCCTAAGAGATATCGTTTGTCTCAATACTCTGTTGCTCAATTATATCATTTTCATGCTACTAGGGCAGCAACTACTTTAATATTAAGGAGATTAAACGATAAATAAAAATAAAAAAACTATATCGAAGATATTAGCGTCACTACTTACTAACCATTGGCGTCATGTATAAGGAAATTTACTATACTAGTATTCTGGGACATTGTCGTAGTCCTTCTTGAAATAGGGCGTCCATTTACGGTGTTCACAAGGATATTTCTATGAAATTAGCAAATTGAAATAAACTATTTCAATATTTAATAGCATGGTCAAAATGGCGACAATATTTAGGATAAATTTGAAGGTCAGGAATCGTGATAGTCAACAGTCTAAAAAATAAACCACCTATGATCATTTAGCATCTCCTACTATCACACATAATATACACACTTTAATGTAGTGATTAGTTATAACTACAAATAACAAAACAAGCACGCAAAGAAAACATTGACAATTTAGCGCCGGCCTCTCAATTTACCAGCTGATTGGATGACGCTGTTCACGTGTACTCAAAACCAGAAACCCCCGCCGGATTTATTTCCGGAAAAGGCGCGAAACGGACAGTGACATCTGCCGAAGGCCATATTATCTGGTGGCATAGATTATACATTATTGGACCATAAATTCATTGTATTTTTAAATGTTTTTTTTATATAATTTTTAAGAAAGAAGTTATTGATATTATTAAAAATTCAATTCCATGTTTAGTTTACTTGGTTATAGAATACATTATGTGCTTTTTTTGCCAAGTTACGTCAATTATAGATTGTATTTTATTCAAGCAAAAAGATAAAGACGTAATAGGACAGCATTATGGAGTAGGAAGGAAGAAGACGATTATATTTTTGATTTACACGCACTTAAAATGATAATAACCATATATTGATTTATTACCTCAATAAAAGTTATCAATTGTTTTTAAATGCTTAAACTTGATTCCTATATAATATTATACACTAGTATTTCACCTTTTAACATATTTAATCTTTAAAATACAGTGAAGCATCCAATTACTAATATAGTTGATTATATGTCTCATTTAATAGAAATTTTAATATTTATATTTCTCATTTTATCATTCATTCACTTGTTTATTTTGTTAATGGTTTTGAAATAATTCATAGCCTGTTGTAGTTTTCATATTTATTAAAGCAGACTATTTTGTTGTCTGTTGTAGTAAACACAAATTACCAAACAACGACTAAATGTCAATTGTCATCTTCAATATTTGTATTCGACGATTAAATTTTTAGACTTATCCTTTTTTTGTTGTATAAATTAAAATGAATATTTTTGTAACTGTATTTTGCTATTTTGTGATATTTCTTTATGAAACAAATACTATCAGTATAGAAGAACTTAACGTACCGCCAGAACATGTTTCATATGTTTACAATTTATTTCCAAATTTAATAAAATCAAGTAAATCTACTTTACAAAAGTCATTATTGCATAGTAAGAATTGTTGGGGTTACGAACTGACATGTAATAAAAACAATTCATATCATATTAGACCTCGCTGCCCTGGGGATCATAGAGGTTGGGTAAAATCAAAAGAAGCTCAATATGAGACATTTTACACGCAAGCCGATTTCGGTTATATATTTGAATATATTCTGAATAATAATATTTTTAATTATTAGGATTGGTGTCTTATTGCTAAATGTTTATTCTTTTCAGGTTATATTAAAGAGCAAATTCAAGAATCAATGGTCATGTGCGAAGCTTCTTATCCTCATGACAGCTCCTTAGAATGTTCTAAATATTTAAGGTTTGTATTTAATATATTAAAGTCACTCTAAATAAAAGTTGGATTTGATTTACAAATGAAATATTAATTATTTTACAGATTTTGTAGAGGCCGTAATATTATGATAAATTTTACTAGTTTAGTTGGTCGAGGTGACAATCTCAGATATAAAATGGATATTTTAGGACCTGGTCAAATAGGTATTTACTTGTGTTATATCAATTTTACTAGTCCAAATTATGACATTATAATAATCATTAAATAAAAATTTATTTCTTTATTCAGGTGGCTATTGCCAACTATACTCGAATAGGTTGATGCAAGAGGCAGAGCATATGAGTGCTTTGCAATCTTGGGCACCTGAGTTAGTAAATTTTGTTAAAACTACAAAAAGACCTATAGTTGATGGCATGTGTGATGTTGTAATAAATAAGCCAACATATATTATGAAGCTTGATGCAGGTAAGTTTTCTAAAGCTGATGTAAAAGAAGAATTTTATATAAAAATGTAATTGACACCTGAAATATTTACAATTTTAGCTGTCAATATGTACCACCATTTTTGTGATTTCTTCAACTTGTATGCAACACTGCATGTTAATTCTACACATCCATCTACTTTTAGTAAAGATAATCATATTCTTATATGGGAGACTTTTACATACTATTCAGCATTTAAAGATGCTTTCAAAGCATTTACTGATAATCCTATATGGGATTTAAAAGAATTCAGAGGAAAAATTGTGTGTTTCAAAAATGTAGTATTTCCCCTTCTCCCAAGAATGATATTTGGCTTATATTATAATACTCCTTTGGTAAGTACATTCTCAATATACCTATAAATCTTATCTTACCTGGCTAGTTAATAGTAAAATATCTTTCAGATGTTTCAATCATAATATTTTTGCTAAAAGATAATGTAATATAATAGTAATTAAAAATTATCAATAATTTAAAATTATTAGTTTAAATTAACATTAGAAGAGCCTTAATCTTCTTTATAAGGAGAGAAGATGTTAGATATTTTTTTTAGATAACATAAAAATTAAAAAATATATTTAAGGATCAAAATGAAAAGTATGATTTTTATATGATTTTGTTTCTATCTTAGAAAATAGCAATCTCTTGTCAGATGATCATTCTTAGCAATGTTCTTTGGGTAGTGGAATTTTGTAAAACTGCATCATTAGAATGTATGGCATAGTGGACAGAGCGCTTGGATGATATACTAAATAATAAATATCTTGATCAAGAGGCATTTTATAAATTATTGTAGAAAGAGTAATACTATGCTTAGAATGTACAATATAATTTTTTTTATTTCAGATATATGGTTGCGAAAGGAGTGGTCTATTTCATGCATTCTCAAAACATATATTACATTCATTAAATGTAAAATTACATCACAGGACCAGTGATAAAGTAAGGATTACATTGCTATCAAGAGGAACTACATATAGAAACATATTAAATGAACAGGAAATTGTTGAAGAATTGTTAAAGAATAGACAATACCATGTGCAAAGGGTTGTGTATGATAGAAAGATGACATTTACAGAACAACTAGAAGTAACCCATAACACAGATGTTTTAATTGGCATGCATGGAGCGGGACTGACTCATTTGTTATTTTTACCTGATTGGGCTGCTATTTTTGAAGTGTAAGTATAGAAATACAAATGTTATTATTAATCTACTAATGAGGACCGTCGTGGCGCAGATGCGTAAGCATCTGTCTGTAATCGCGACGGTTTGAGGGTTCGATTCCCAATTGGGGAAGATGGATTTTTCAATTTCCATTTTCTTCGCTTTGGAAACTAGGCAAAGCGCGGCGTTGAGTTCCGCCACTCAACACGCAATGCCTCGAAAAAGGCGGAAAGCGGGGACGGAGAAAGCAGGCACTAAGCACCGGAGTGTCTTAACACTAGGTTCATATGGTTCCTGCAGTCCCTTCTGTCTACCCTGCAATATGCGGGATAAAGCGTGAAGCTAAAAAAAAATTAAATTATGACATCTTTGTTCTTTGGCATAAACTTTATTTGTTTGGCCGATTGAACTTTTCATAAACAATGAAGATTTTCGTTTCTGTAGAAGCTATCCTACTGCCAGTTAAGAGACTTAAAGAGCATTGAACAACTTTCGAGTCTTAATTTACACGTTAAAAAATATTCTACGGCTTTCTTGTAATCTCTAAGATTATTATGTAGTATATTGACTGAAGAATATGCATTTTAAATTTTATTTTACAAAGATCGTCGGATCTTTTAAATGCAATTTCTATTAAGTCGCTCTGAGATCATTTTGGTGTTTGCTGCCATCGTCACAGCTAATGACCGACTATGCCTTTGGCGATCTTCCAAAGAACTTGTCTCTTTATACCGCTTTATAGTGTAATACACCGACCACCACTCCTTTTTATTTCCCGAAAAACCTCATTGGCTTAAAAAAAGTAATAAACATGCTAAATTTAAAATTTAAAGAAGGAATAAGTAGCTGTTTTGGAACATTGTTATGTTTCTATATGTACATATGACCACAAAACAACATAAATTAATGATATGTTTTTTTTTTGTTTTTAGATATAATTGCGAAGACCCAAATTGTTATTCTGACTTAGCAAGGCTTCGTGGTTTGAAATACGTCACATGGGAAGATAAAACGAAACTTGTGCAACAAGATCAAGTGAGTATACTTATTACTTTTTATTCTATTGATTTATTTAAATGCAAATTAGTTCTAAATTATAAATTTCTCGCGCTTTATTTGCGTTTATGTTAAGGTGTAAATGGATACTGTAACTTAGTATGTAAAAAAATAAAATAAAACCAAAATAAAAATATTAAGTTAGACTTATTTTCTAGAAAGAATTATTTTTTGTGACGTAATGTTGCAGTATATAGTTAGATTAAACAGTAAACGAAATTTTTATGATTGTTAATTTTACGTTAATGTATCAAGGGGGGAATTTATTGCACTTTTAATTGAGCCTTTTTGTGACGATAGACTGAAAATTTGCCAAAAAAAATCTATATAGACTGTAAATAGATGGAATATTACATTTCCATATCAAAAGTTTAGCGATTTTTTTGTATAACTAATATCGTAATCGATTTTTATACAAAATATCTCTAAAATACCACTGTTTCTGAATATGACATTAAAAAATTGATTCTATTGTTATCTACATATAAAGGTTTTTATAAAAAATCTTTAAAATAATTTCTGATTTTCATTCAGATGAAAATTGATTATGATTTTTATTCAGGAAAAGCGTAATTCTATTGTAATTTAACATTAAATGCACGTGTCAGTAAAATTCAACTGAATTTAGAAAATTCTAGTATACTTTGCGTACCACTACATTCAGCTCAATGTTTATACATAACAATATTCTATAAATATTGTTCTTATTTTCGTTAAGTTAAGTAACACATTGTGATATCATTTATAATGAACGATCATAGGTAATATCGCACTTTCACTAACGATCATAGGTAATATCGCACTTTCACTCGTTTATGCCGTTGTTGCATTGTTCTGTTGAAGATTCATACAATTATATAATCTAAACTCCACATCTTGACCTGTACAGATTTTTGCACGATTTTTATACTATGCCTTTAAGGAGGGCTGATTTAAATGTTGGCTGGTATATTTAAGTTTATTAATTGCTTGTTCTAGTTACGACTTTGCAATTAAGCAACGTCCTTGTGCATAGAATCTGACAATAATTCCTAATAATTATTATGAATATCGTTAAATTACTATTAAATCAGTATTTTGAAGCGAAATATATCTCTATTTTTTTATGTGTAATAATTTCTTATTTTATTTTTTAGGGTAACGGACCGGGAGGGGTGTCACACGCAAAGTTTACAAATTATTCATTTGATGTAAACGAGTTTCTGAGGTTAGTGGAGGTCTGTGCTTCTTACGTTCGTCAGCGACAAGACTTCCGTAACTTTATCGAAGCCTCGTTAATGAAAAAATCACACGAAGAACTTTAATATTACAGAAAAACTAGACGTAAATATGTGATATTTTTATTTGCAATTTTTAAACTTCATTAACATTATTAAGAACAGACTAGTTTAGTTTATATAAAACTGTTCTCTTCGTATGTGATAATTTTTATAATAAAATAACAAATCAGGCGTTAATAAATAGTTTAAGTGAAATATCTTCTTAAACGAAAGTGCAATTGATTTGCGATCAGATCTCGGATCTTAAATGACGTGTTTACATCCATTTAATGACAATTATTACTAAATGATGTATACATGTATGAATTATAATTTAAAAAACACGAAAAGCAATTTTGCCTGGCGTCCTTTACTGTCTATGCTCCACACCGATATCAGTGATATCAAATGCAGTCATATCAAAAGTATATTAAAAACCTACACATCATAAGCATCCGTAGAAGTAAACATCCATAGACAAGTAGAATTTCTGTGCTATTATTTTTTAAATATGGATGTAATTTTATTATATAAACGATGACGAAACCTTATGCTTTTGTCTTACCTATTAGCATTATAATAAAAAATATTTTTTAATTAACCCTTACTAAAATACGGGTGCAAAAGACACGATATTTTTAATACTTGTATAATGTTTGGTGATCACAAGTTTTACTATTTACTGCCAAAACACATATAAGCGGTCAGGGCGAGTACATCGGTTTTGTGAGTTAGGTATTTTTCATTATTTTATAAATATATGGTCTCTATTAGGGCTAAAAATTAATTCTGTATGAGCACATACAGAGTTATTTTTAAGAAAAAGCGACGTTAGGACTGTTAGTACAAAAATTGCATCAATATATCGGCACAGTGAGAGCAAAATGATCCTTTCATTACTTAAAACATCTATCCTATTTAATATTATGACTTTGAGGTTTTGAATCTATAAAGTATAAGAACAAATGTAAATTATCTTTATACATTCGTATTAATTAAATTTTCATATTTCTATTCCAATAACACTGCTTGTGAAATAGTTATCACATAATAATTAACAGTTTTGTTAGTTCATTGAATACTATAACTGAAACGTAACTAGTGCAAACTGTGAAAAATGACATTCCTATTTTAGAATAATTATATTTAGAATGCAAGTGCATATTCCTGATAAAGTTATAAAAATATAAATAACTTTTCTTTGCTCAACTGTAAAAGAATAGCTGCTAATGTACTGTACTAATGCTATGAACAATATTGTTATTAAATATTTTGTATAAAGTTATTATTTAAGTATTATATATTGTGATATTACCAACTCTATAAAAAAGAATCTCTTTTAAAGTTTAATTAGTGTCATAAATATTTGTGATAATTTTAACTTGATTTAACACTTTAATTTAACGAATTATGCTTAGCTTTACAATTGTAGAAATACTCATGTGCTTTATATTTATACATATATGTATACTAGCGACTCTAATGAATTTGCGTATGTTGTACATATAAGTATTTATTTTTTTCTTTTTAATATTGTCTATGGATATAAAATATATACATTTATGGGAGTGTCAATAAGTGCTCGCTGGTTTTTGTAACATAATTAATATTCGACCATCAAAAGGATGGTGAAGACGTGAATTATTACTAGCCACATCTTTCTTCTAACCTGCCGACAGTATTTCAATTAAACTTCTTCATAAGAGCTCAAATTCTGCTCAGCTAGGCCATGAGTCATCGAACGATACAATGGTATTTGGACGAAACAGTGTCTGCTGTATGGTGGGTTCTGGGATGGGACTTCTCATTCAAATGTCATATATTTTTGACTACATGTGTAACACAAAATCTATTTCCGATATCTCTCGCTTTAAGTAAATGCGATATTTCATTTCAATGGTGATCATTTCAGAATTTTGGACCGATCAACGTCAAGGGCTCTGCTTTTTTTTACACCATAGTTACTTTCTTATGGAGTAAAACCTACAGTTTTGTACACTTAAACCTTGTCTTTTCCGAAGCGTGGGAGGGTACATCTTCGATGATAAAATTATTACATTTCAAGCATTAAAACCAATCTTAACAATTTCTTTCTTAGTCGATGGACGTGAACAGCAAAACATGTTGTAACTTTTGTTGGCTTCTTTGAAGGGCTGAAAAAATATTGTATTCACATTTAGACTTCATTTTTTTACTAATACTATTATCGTTTAAGTTTAAAATGCAACCAAATTTAGTGTTGTCAGATCGAAATACCCTGTCACGCTATTGACCGTCCTTTAAATGAAAAAAATATCTTTTTTATGTAATGTTTTATCTGTTTGTAAGCTTTTACATGTATGTATCAACATATTAGTCACTTTTTTAATATTGATTATCATAATTAGAAAAATGTTAGTATAAAAAAACTTGAACATTGACGCTTCTTAAAAAGACGTACATTCATACATACATATGATGTTATATACATTCTGTATTGCGAATTATGGCACTAAGTAGTATTATATGTTATTTTATAAGCGTCATATAAAGTTGTAAATGCTTACACTTTTAGTTACAGCTAAGTTAACTCTAATATTGTTGCTTTTTCGTTTCGTAATAAAATACTTACTACACTATACTTTTTTGTGATCTGTTTTCGTATTTTTTGTCACTCAGACTGTTTATATTGGCCAATATTGGTAAATATTAAGTCCTTAAAAAAATAACGTTATTGAAAGTTACCTCAAAAGTTATTCCTAAGAGTTATAAGTATAGTTAAAAACTTTAAAACTTTTTTTTTGTCAATATAAATTTGATCTAAATTCACTGTCTCATTTTTATCTGTCATTCATTTTTATCTTGGGGTATTGGGAGATGATATCCAGCACTGCATTTAGTATCATGTACATAACAGCGAAAACAAGCTTAATGCAACCCAGTGATAGTTGGCGCTGTAACGAGCGGCACATGCTGAAAGATGGGAAAAAATAACGTCGAGTTCATCTTATTCTTCTTTTTTCATAACGTAAACACGTAGATTTTCAGGAAGCATTTGGAAAGATGTTGATGACAAAATAGTTATGCTGGAAGTTCGATACACTGTTCTTTACTCACTGTTCTCCCACATAGGCTTTTCCTACAGGTAAACAAAAATAAATAAAAAAAGAACATAATTAGTATATAATATCATATATATATAAAAAAAGAAAGAAATGTGTGGACCAAAACTTGGTGTGTCAACAATTGAAAATTTCACACTGACTGAATAGTGCCTAGAATTTATTGCTAAAGGAAAAGTTGCTTTATTTCTCATCTCAAAGTGTGTAACATCATGCTAAGCACAAGAAACGCCACTTTACAGGCATTTTTTAAGAATAACTCATTTGTCATTCCGTTTAACACGTCAGGGCGCATGCGCTTCACGCGTATTGTTAATATCGTTATCTTAAAAATGTTAAAGACTAAAATAGTAGAGTAAACTCCATTTACATTATGCATTAACGATTTTATTGAAATATTGATAATGATCGATATGTGTAGCTTCTTTGAGTAAAAATAATAAAGTAAAATTAAAATGATAATCTTATAATTCATAATTACATTTTTTCTTCGCCCTTATGTTCATTTTATAGGTATCATAATTTGCTGAAAGCTTTTTATAAATGCCTAATTCATTTTTTTTTCTATTTCATTTATCTAGGTAGATATATGTAAGCGATTTTTATTCTGTGTCTAATTTTGTTTATTGTAGTTAATATCAAAATATCTAGAACGTTCGTAAATGTTAAAAGTTTAATACATTTTGTTTTCGATAAATTACAAGAGAGTAAGAATAATTGCAAATTAAAAGTAATAAATAGGTAAGTTAAATAAAAGAGAAACTTTTAAACGATATATACAAGTTTATTATACCTTATTGCGTTTTCGAAATTTTATTGTAAGGACAGAACCCTAAGGATAATTATTATTTGTTCGAGTAGCGGTAAATCGTAAAACAATCGTGTATGGAGGCAATATTTACAGATGGAAAATAATGAATGACCAATGCCCGCGAGCTGCGGGCGTCGTGGTCATAATTTTTGATTTAACCAGATTGTATCGCTAAATAAGAATCAACAAGTAATTGAAATAAATCCGAAGTTATTTTAAGATGTAATCTTTAATAGTTTTTACGGTACGTCTTAATGTATGTCCTCTTTATGATTAAATTTATGATATTTAAATTCAAAAGGTAAGTAAGTAGATAAATTATTATAATGGCTAAAGGAGAAGTAAATAATTTATTTTGATAAGAAATAAATATTAAGATGAATGACGATTTCTATATAGTAATTATTCGTAATTACTCCTCATTAAGTCAGTAGTTGGATTCGTTGATGCCGATGGCAGCGACTACGGTGGTCGATTGTGCAAGCTCCTGTAATTCTTGTCGCCGATAACAATCACAGGCGCCGGTGTCTAGCACTTACATAGCCACCTCCTACTTTCTGTATTCATTAAAATTGGTCATTTTAATCATTTTTTAACTTATTTTAATAATGATAAGAATTCAAAAATTTGGTTAATAGATTTTTTATAGAGCGTAAGCGAACACAGAGAGATATTCTAGAACGCATCCTTAAAGTAGTAAAATAGCAAATGTAATAAAAAATAAAATTGAGGCCGTCGTGGCTCTTCGACGTAGCGTCTGACAGTTGTGGGTTCGACTCCTATTCGCAATGAGATTTTTAATTTGCTTGATCTGGCAAAAAGAAGGCACGTCGCTCAACACGCAATGTGTTTACGATGTACAAATAAACGGTTAAATATTTATCCTTCTTTTATGTTTAATGTGAACATCATTAAAATGTGTTTTTTTATTTATTTCCGAATATATTTTAGACTATTAAATATACTACAATATGGTAATAATATATAATATTTTATTGCCATATTGCTTTTTACCGCGAGAAATTATTAGGGAAATCGAAAATTATCTATACTAATTTAGTTTAGTGAGTATTTGTGAGTAAGTATATAGTAATAATATATTATATTAATATATAATATTTTGTTGCCATATTACTTTTTACCGCGAGAAAATATTGGGAAATCGAAAACTATCAATACTACTCTAGTTTTGTCAGTATTTTGTTGTGTAAGTTATATCTATTTTTTCATACAAGAATTACAAAATGTATTGAAATTTTAACAAAAGTAAACTTTCTATTTTGCATTATTTTTGTTTTCTACTGTCACTTTTTTGTAATAAGTAAGCTTAACTCTAATTGAATTGCAAAATATTACCTAATGGAAGTGATAATTTAGCGTTAATCTTTGAATAAGTTTTTTGATAATAGCTCAGCCATCACAGCAACAAGCAGGCGATTAACAACAGCAAAACACAAACAGAAGGTAACAACAGAAAGAAGATAAACATTCATGGTTCTTTCAAAAGCTTTGTACAATAGTCGTCATCAATTACGGGCAATAGATCGCCCAACATCATTTGTCCGTCTGTCCGTTACTCGACTGGGACATTCCCACGACTCGCGGGACGATCGTGTTTGTTGTCGGAATATGTCCAACGGGAAATAGTAATAGAAAATTGGTTCTGATTGCATTTGCTCTCTATTTTGCTTGTTCTCACCGTTTTGTTGTTAATTCATCTTTTTTGTTTAAATAAATATCCTTTTACGTGTCAGTAGACAGGATGTAGTTAACAAAATTCCGATAAGTTATTATTATTCGAATACATACCATCAATTTCACAATCATACGCATAAAATACAAATATGCAGATTTCGCGAGCTTAATCCCATGTTTATAATTAAATGCAAGATGATGAAAACCGTTGTTCTTCTGATGTTATCGAAGAAAAGGCTGAAGAGAAATTGCTCCGATCAAAAGATAATCTCGACGGAGCCAAATTGATCATTGATATAGTAGCTGCGCGAGAATCCCATTGTGAGCTGACAACATTTATAATTTGGCCATCGTCGATACTTAATTTATTTTTTATATTATAATAACTAAATAATTTCGATATAACTTAAATCCAAAATAACATTATTTTAATTGGACAGATATTTAGAGACAATGTCATGTCACTATCTGTTGCGACGTCAACCACAGTTTTAATACCCGTCTAATCTACATATTGCTTAGAAGCTCATAGACCACTAAATCATTATTTACACATATTAGCTCCAGATTTAGGCCACCTCACTGTAGCCTCATTCTATCTCTCGGTCAATAAATATCAGATTAAAGTGCCGCTATTGTAGCCTTCACGCACAAACTAGTACCGTGGCTTTCAATAACGGTTCGCACTATGCAGATTATCACTGCGGCGATAACCACGACGTGAAAGCGATAGCGGTGACACGAGGCAGCCCAGCTACAGAGCGGGCGGTTGCTGTGCCACTGTTTTATCCTTTTATTATATTTCTTTCAGGCTCCTAACAAATCTTGACTTCTAATAATTCCACATTAAAATGTTGAAAACAAATATCTTACTATATGCATTAGGTATTTGATTTTATTGTATGATTTCAATTTCATATTTACTTAATTCCACATTTTCAACATAACTTACTAAAACTAGAAAATAGACTTTTTATGGTATATTTAAATATGTAGATAAGCACCCCAAAGATATGTAATTTCGTTACAAATGATGTTATTTTTTGTAAATTACTTTAAAATGAAGTTAATAAAATATAGCAATAGTTTAACAAAAATATATACATTTTTTAAATAACTTCAAGCTTTTTCCCATATATATTTAGCAGTCAGGGGGAAACCTAGTGTTAAGAGACTTCGTTTCCGTCCATTTATGAGACATTGAATGCTGAGTGGTGGAAGAAACGCCGCGCTCTGGCTTCTCTGCAGATGCGAAAAAAAAGTAATTCGGATTCGTCATTCGGATACGATGAACAGAAAAACTAAAAATTTAAAATATTTATATTTATTAATTACATAAAAATTTAATGTTTCTATTTCCTTGGCTTGGTTTTGTAAATATATAGTACTATGAACAGTTATTGATTATTGATGATTAGATGATTTTCATCATACACCTATTAAGGTGCAGCCTCAGTTCTCGTCCATTGCGAAACAAATATACTTAATAAGTAATATTAATGTACAAATGTTATAAGCATTACATTCCTGTAACTAATAGTAGGTAACCTGTACTGAATTCCTACATTTTTTTCTGAATTCTTACATATCTCATTATTTCATTAATTCAAATATTAATACTGGTCATCTTTTCAATCTTAAGTAATTTTGTTTTATATGCAATTTAAGAAAAATATTTCCTATTTTCAAGTTTTTTTTTTCTTAAACCGATACATAAAAGGTACAACACATATTTATTATACAGGCAACCTGACCATGAACTTATCTATCGGTTCTTAAATAGACTTAAATTAAGTTTATTCAAGCCGTTTCAACGCATAATATAAAGCGATTGGTTATGACGTTACCTAATATTCTCTAGAAATAATTCTATTCTATTTATTGTATATATAGTTGTTTCTTAAGCAATTTTGCAATTGTGATGTTCCAAAGACCTGTCAACGTTGCGTTACGTCTACAAAAAATTATGAAATGGCTGTCATTTGAGATAGATGTTTTTTGATGATTTTTCAAAAATATTTTTTTATCAAGATGCTATGCTAAGTTTTTTAAAAATCGTCACACATTATATTGTACTGAAGTAAACAGAGAATCCTGTTAAACATATTGCTCTCCACTTTTGAAATATCATTGATATGGTGTTTCTTTTTGTCTTACACTAACATAGGATAAATTAAAGTAATTGACTCTTACACTAAGATAAATTAATTCACATGATCGCGCTTAGCCTGAAGATTCAGTAGATAAATATAATAATTTACAAATAAAATGGTTAATTACAATGCATACATAATGAATATATGATTTTTACTGTTATATCAAAGAATATCTTGATAGAAAGAATATCTTGGTATGCTTTTATTTCTTTTAGCAGATTTTGATACACACACAAGCCTTAAATCATTATACCTATATATTTATTGCGTCGCATATATTTACCGTTTTTCCTCGGATCTTTAGGCAGCTAAGCCTGGGGACGATACTTGTATTGGCTGTCCCACCTTACATGTATTCAAACGTTTCAATCCTGTCCACTTCGACTCCCTTTCTGAGTCTTAATATGTTATAGTTTCTTCTCTCCTTTTTCTCGGGGAAAACCTCGACTGCTAAAACCCTATTACATATCCCAAGGTACATACGAACCATACTGAAGGATGAATGGTAGGTGGTACCAATGAAGAATGGTGTCTCTCCGAAACCATGGCAAATCACAGCAGAAGTAGCCCTTGAGGAGGAAGCGGAGTTCTGCCACGACCAATTTTTCCCTATCTACCCGTAGGATTTTAATGGAGAATGACAACAGTATCGATCCATTACATCCATTTGACTCGTCTGTCGATATTCCCAAACAAACGGCTTAAAATCATTAAGTGTACGTAGATGTTGGATCTTTGTCGGTATTCTATTGACTGTACAATGGGGAACGTTGACAGGAATTATTTGATGTAGTGCGACCAAGTTCTTTTTACCATCGCACTTTAGAAGACACCATGAAAGACAAAAAATGCATCTAGCATTTTTTGCATACAACGTGCGTGCGTCCAGATCTTTCTTTCCGCATAGATGCAAGCTATGGAATGATCTATCTCCTGAAATTTTTAATCATTCTCGTTTAAGATTTTTCATTTTGAAAGTACTAGACATAGTTCATAAAGTACTAGAATATATTTTCTTTTTATGCAATGAGTACACAAAGTTTATTTTATTAGTACAATAGATACAGTGTCATTAAAGTTAAGTAAATAAAATGAAAAGTGTAGAAATTTATTTCCATATTTACTTAAACGGCTACTTTGGTGCAGCGGTGTACATATAACATTACTACAAGTAACAGTAGCTTAAGTTATTATCAACAAAAAATGGTGCACAATATTTCTGATCTCCATCTCAGTCAATAATTTTTTGTACCTCTTTTCATCAATTAGATTAATAACATCCAATTTCCTAAATATTGTGTACGTGTGTTTTATTATTTTTTATCAAAGAACTAATTTTCTAATTTCATTTTAATTTATAGATTAAAAATTGACACTTACAAATTGAGAAATTTATAAGACATCTTTAAAAAAATCTATATGGCAGTCATGCAAATTTCTGAAACTATTGAAAATATTTAAATGTTGTTTTTACTATTATAGTTATAGTTTTGATCCTGAACTTGTATGCTTTCCAGCACACCTGATATAACAGACAAGCAAGATCACTTTATTATTGTTATATAAAAATAACAGCTTAAATTACACATTAATAAATTAAACTACTAACGTGTCCAAGTCGTGTGTAACACAATAAAAAATTGAGGTTTCTATTTATAAAAATGGAAATAGAAATATTTCTGAAAAGTGATTTTTTTCTCTGAATTTACGTACATAAGTAAAATCTAAAACTTTATTTTTAGGTATAATCACAATAAAATTCAAGCGTGGGGGCTATTCAACACAAAATACGTCCTGGTACGGTCATTCGATTGTACTTAACCTTTTTCTTGTGATTGTTATTCATCTAAAAGTTGACCTATAAAAAATTGTGACACTGACAACCTTAAGTGTTCCACTTCTGTATGATACTTATGCTTTTGTTATTTTAAGTATGCTTTGTTACAATACGAAATTATTTATATATGTATGCTATATTTGTACGAGAGCTATGTACTTTAAAGTATTTTCTTAAAGGTTCATAGATTTTGCAATCTTAATCGAACTTTGCGAGTTCAAACTTTCACTCAACTTGATGATTCATGGGGATATCGTAATTCGTACCTGTTATCAATTGTAATGATTTACAACGTATATTCTTTTATTAAATTCTTATATTTTTAATATATACGATAACATAGTAATTAGTGATTTCATTTCTGAAATATAAATTGTTATAAGTTTTTATTGCTGGGTGATAATAAAATACTTGGTAAGACCCCAATACTTTAATTTACGTAAATAATTTAGATTAAAATCGCATATATTTTTGAAACGTCCACAGCTTTTTTAAATGATTCTATAATAAACGTATAACTAATGAATTTAAATAAGTAATATAATTTTTACAACGTATCTTCTTTAAAGTGTTATAAATATTTTTCTTAAATACCTATTCATTTTAAAATTTAACTATAATTCAGTTGGGAATATAAAATTACTAGTGTTTAAGTAGACAATGGACTTACATTCATGAAGTGGCAATCGACTATATTGATTGTTATAAAATACACGATACAAGGAGATAGCGGATATGTCTCCATGTATACGCGACTGATGCGCGAGATAAGGCGCAGCGCGTGTCCTGCGGAGCGCCTAATAGCGGCTATCGCCGCGAGCGCAACGTGCCTCACAGTTTAAATTGAACGTCAAACTATCGATTTGCATAAATCACACACTTACTATTTTCAATTATTTGACTGGTTATAAATTTCACCTTGACAATAATGCATTTCATTATGGGATGATACTTGTTCTTGTGATATTTGTGATCAGATCTTATTACATCAGTATTCCCCAACATTTCCCGATTGTAATAATTTTTAAATACCTATAGGTGTAAATTACTTTCATTCTTCTTATTTAAATAAATAATAATAATTTATTTAATTTCCGTTTTCTATGAAAATAAAATTTATCATAATGTCTTTGTTATTATTGAATTTATGCCTTATAATTGTTTTGTTAGCTACAAATCAAAGTAGGAAGAGGCTGTAAAAGAATCTCATAACAATAGTCTCTCTGTTGTACACAAGCGCTCGAGCAGACTTGCACGGCCACGCCTGCCGCTTTCTGCGAACAACTTGACAGCTGATAAACGTGTACCTTATTTAAATATTTATGAATATGACCCTTTCGGTACGTTCTCGTCGAGTGATAACATAATTAAGACGTACTACTAATAAAATATCAATATTTTAATATATTCGTTTCTTTACTATTATTTTTAGCTTTTCACCTACAACATTTTTCATTTAATATGAAACTAAAATTTACTGTTAAAAATATTATCCAAAAAGAGAAAAAAATAATGCTAAATTTAAAATACAAGATACTATAGTAATAATTATTTACTTATCTTAGGGTAAAAGTCGAATAGTTTCCGCACTTTATAAAAAAGATTATTTTTGAATGTATTCATAATAGCCTATTTTTATACTCATAATTAACACTGTCTTTGAATAAATACAATTTTATTTCACCTGTAAAAAAGGGATACTTGCCTACACATATAACATACTAGCCTAGCTTCTGATGGTACTTGCTTCATGCAGGTATAGCGTCCTAAGAAAGGACGGTATACCTCGGTATTTTTAGGTAAAAAAATATATCAATTAATCTTTATTTTTCCTTTAACAAGCTTTATAGTTTATTTTATAAGCTACTGAGATGTTCATTTTGGGGACGTTGACCTTAATCAATCTCAGATTCCGGTATGGCTGTATTTTTTTTACTTTACACCTGTGTCTCTAACGCAGACTATTCAGAAATTCTTAGTACATGATCATTTATAGGATTGGATCCTCGTTCCTGTGCAAGTTTTCCCGATGCAAGATCTAAATTCATCGTTACGTAGAGCATTTGATTAGATTGGGTAGATCTACTGCCCCGAAAACAGCTTGTTGCTTAAACCTAGAATCAAATTTTATTGAATTGATTGCTTGAATATAGATTAGATTAGAGCTTTGGGTATGACTCGAGTTGTATCTAGTAAGTAAGTTCTTTTTAGTGGGTATAGATCTTGGCATGCATGAAACTGTTTGTACCAGCATTATAATATAATATCACATTGTTATCCCCAGTAGCTTCTAGTATATTGAAAGCACTTGAGTGTTATTCAATGACCGTCTAATATTAGTAATATGGCGGCTTACGTGGAATAATATGTTTAAATAGCCATTTATAAAGAAAATCCGGGATAATATACGTCGATTGCTTCTGCATATAAATATAGAAATTTGGTAGAAGTCTCTCTTCTAATTCTGATTTCTTTATTAAGCCTTTGATAATCAGAACCAGTAAAAAATTCTTCGTTGCTTGCTAAAAAAAATTACACTCTCATGGCAACTATCCGAGAAAATAAGTGGGCGACTATCCTTTTTTATGCGGATACTTACTATTTTTATTTAAGAAATAAATAAATAATATATAGCGATAAAACATGCAATGCAATTTAATCCCTGATACACGCAAAGAAATAAAAAGTTTGCTGATAACAAGATCACTAATAAAAATATTCAATAGAAATTTCCGACCAATACAGTGTTTACGCTCGTCAAAGTTTCATCGCGGAAGATTTTTGCTCACGCAGTAAAAACAAGTGCGCCGATTTCGATGGATATTGCGGATCTGAGGTCTACGGCACTTACCCTATATGTAACAGTTCTTAATTCATTAAAATTTAATAAATTTTAATAAGAACTAAATAAGTGTACAAAGTGTGATAAAAAATTCTTTTTCTATTAGAAATCACCATTTCTTATCAATATATTACAAATATAATCCACCTGCGAGTGCTCCCTCCTGGAAAATACCTCCACTACCTTAAAGACTTACTTTGATTTCTTGTAAGTTTTCCCCAAGAGTCGTCTAATTATACTAAACTGTCGTCTTGATAGCTATCTACTATAGCTATATATGTATTATCTTATTATATTTTGTAGGTACTACCAGCCTCTATAAATAGATACACTTTAACAAGAATGTTGGAAAAGAATTAAATGACTTTCTACTAACTTATTTAGTCATTACTTTAAACAGCTTACATAATATGTCCTTAGTAATGAATAAATTAACTATAGATACTTTGCTTACTAAACATTTTACGGTTGAACGATAATAATAATTAAAATTGAGGAGCTCAACTTATATCTACAGATCACACCGGTAGCGCATCCAATGGGCAGTTTAATTGCAAGTACACACGCGACTCGTAAACGATAGCTTGTTTACTCTGTATATTTTGAACTATTTGTATAACGTTAGGATTTATATATAAAATGAAAATAAACATATTAATTATGGCGCTTTATTATTTTATTTTTATTTTCACACTATATCTTGTACCTATATGGTAGGCTGAGCAGAGTAGGTGTCTTTTTATCAGAACGAGAAAAACTAAATCGACCTCATAACCGTCGCATCAAGTACTGCACTACAATATAAAATACCCTATACGTAAGTGTAGACATGATGAATCATATTGCGTCTTGTCTTGCAGACAAACCTTAAAATAAGAAGTATAAATATAATTGGAATGAGTTTGAAAACAGTGTTTAATGTTTTTACATTCTTATTCTTACAACAGAAACCTGTATGCATTTTTGCTTAATAGAACATTCTTATCGTACCTTGAAAATAATCTTAGAAATATGCACACAAACCAGCTAGAGGCCAAGCTCGGTCGCTAATTAAAGCAATCATAATTCTTAACGCAGCAACCATAATGTGTCTGCTTATACTTACGGCTAAATACCTTCTTAAACGTTATTACCTAAATGACGTTTCCGTAAATATTAGTTAAATACTCTTGTTAACTATCACTTTATATTTGTTGTATTAAAGAAATATCATGCTCTCCAAACAACAACATTGGTGAAGTGAATTGAGCACGCTCTCTCGAAACCCCATACCTAAAGAGAAGAAGAAGAAAGTCAGTTTGAAATCCTATTTGATCTGTTTATATACATAAAAATACCTACGTACACAAAACTTCTATACATTTATATTTAGGTAAAATTAATCAAATTTTATACAAATTTGATTTCACACTAATCAACTAAATATGTTATCATAGTTGGATTTTTTCAAATAGGTACTTATTTTTATTTGACGCTTTTAAAGCACAAACCATCCAAATGGAAATCCCTTCTGCGAGCCCTATGTCCCTGATGAGGGATAACAGGATTTCATCATCATCATCAAAGCACAAACAAACGCCGATGAATCCGCTAACGGGTCGCTGGTTTATAATAAATATACAAGAGTCGCACGAGCCAGCGAAATTTTTTTATATTTCAAAGTATATATTAATTTTCTTAAGTTTTAGAGACTAATAACTCTGTTTAAAAAGTTTGTTTTTTTAATCCGATATAAATGTTCGTCAGGCAATCAATATTTAAGGTGCTAATTTTCTTGATTTTCTCATCAAATATTGAGGTCACTGTGACTTTTCTCAAATTGCTACATTACAGGTAGGCAAATCCAGTGTCAAGGATATCTCCGCCTACCATAATAGTTCAAGGACATGGCGTATTTTGCGGAGAGCACAATTATTTCCTAGAGAAGAGATCAAACCCACAATTGTCAAGTTTTCAATCAGACAATGTGTCGACGAGCAACGAGAGTTTCAAATTTTAATTATTTAAATCATTTATTTGTTAAAAGGAGAAAATAATACTTATAGGACAATTTGACCGTCCGTCCGTCTTTGTTTCTGGGGATCTGTCTGCCTATCTGTCTGTAAAGATAATATTTTGTTTTTAATTATTTTTCTTGTATTTTGTTCCTAAGCTCCTTTACGTCAACGTAATTAAAATATTTGATTGTGATCATTGTTTTTGCAGCATGTTATATGAAAGTCGTCGCGTAAATAAAACGTACATGGTACTTTCCTTTCACCTAGAATGTAACATATGATATTTGGGAGAAGAGTGAGAAGTGAGAATTTATAATACGAATAAAGTTCGACATGGTTATTGCTGGCACGTCGTTAGATGTTCCACATGCTTACTTTGTTATGTATCTTAGCAACTTTAGTCAATATTTCATTTTTTCTTTATTTCTTATAGCTATTAACAGACTCCAAGAAAGGAGGCGTTCGACATCTATTGTTTATTCTGTTCGACATCTATTTCTTGACGTGTAGCCATCTATTTCACCCTCATAGATGAACTGTTTTTTGTTTAACTTACTTCTAGGTTGATAGTGTTATTGCCACTATGTCAAGATATGATATGCATTTCTTACACAACTGTTTTGTAGTTCATTATAGTTATAATATTTATGTATTTGCTTTTTCTTATCACCAATACTGAGCAGTACTGAGATCCCGATGTAAGTAAGTGAATATTTTTTTTATATTATAGAAAAATATAGAAGAATAGTTGTGGTATCGCAGGTTCTTCATATAATCTGATGTATGAAGACAAAAATCTCAATTCTTAAGTGTTAACGAATACAAATATACAAAGTTTACTTTAAGAGCCGATTAAAACTAATTACAATAAAGTTTAACAAAAAGCGATGTGTGATTACGAATCTTTTTTCATTACTATCTAAAATAGGTCTATGACTATTCTTCCAAGAAGATGTTCCAGTTCTTCAGAATATGAATCAACAGAAAATACTTACGCGATTATCCTTATTTCTTTATTAAGTAGTTGGTCTTAAGTTGTGTCAATCTTTTAAATACTACTAACTAATACTATTTCTATATGCTACTCGGGCCTAAAACATTTTTCATATAAAGTTCCGTTATAATCTACTTGTGCGTATACAAATTAAGAGGCAGACACGCAAAAATTTAAAATATCTTAGATTCATACTGTTTACTAATTATTTCCTTTAGAAATTAGCATATATATAATTATATAAGTTCCTCATTTTTGTTCACTTTTCTATTGTTATTTTTTTCATTTGTCTCGTTGTCGAGAATGGATATGATTTCTATAAAAGCGGCGAACCTGGTTAGGCGATTGCGTTATTGTTTGTTAGGCGTTTCGGTCCCAATAAGGCAAGCACACCTGTTTACGCTACCAGATAGCTAACTAAGCCAACTTTAGAACATTATTTCATTTGTTTGTGACTCATAATTGTACCGTAATAGCTAGTAAAAGCTAAGCATGAAATACTAAGCAAGCAGGGATATAAATTGACTATAGAATTAACCGATAATGTTTGTAAAATCGGTAGATAAATAAAAAAAAGATAGATAATTAAAAAAAATTAACACATTTCTTGTGTGGATTATAGTAGTATTAGTTATATAAAGGCGAAATGATTGAGTAATAAATCTTCATAGTAAAACATCACAACATATTCTACCCCAAAATGTCCCAAAAGAGCCCAGCTAAAATATACCGTCAATTATAATATGTGTTTGGAACCTGCGAACTTAAACAATTGTCATGAATACTATCTCAAAAACAACATTGAGTATACACGGATTAAATAAGGAAAAAAGTAAGCAGTAGTATTCACATGAATAATAAGCATATGTATGCAATACCTATCTACAATATGTAGTATGCGTAAGAGTCCCAAGTCGTGGCCCGTAGGTGTTTATGCGTTATAATCGCTATTTACAATTGACAGACCGTATTATTCTTTCCTTATATATTTAACATCTGTTAACATATTTGGTGATCATTTTTATTCTACTTTCTCTGCTTTCTCGTGAACAATACCAAACAATTACAATCTGTGTAGAATTGTTCTGTCAATTCTAGCATAATGATAAGAATAATTTAATAAGTAAAGTAGTACAAGTTATAAATCATATCAATTTACTGGCGTGTAGTGAATAGGGAATAATAATCTTAATTCAAATAAGAAAATATTAGTCAAATGTAAGTGGCTAATGTACTCTGAGGGTTCCGTACTAATTAAATGATTGTAGCCCAGAGATAATCACAATTATACATACAATTATAAAAGTTTACAAGCTTAAATTTGCTTTATATAAATTCATATGCACTCATTTGTAACAATAATTTTGTAATATTGTTTTACGTGGTGCTTACCACTAACGTATTTATTATTATCAAATTGAAAATAAACAAAATTTTGCCATTAAATGTATTATTAAAATTAACTAGAGTCAGTTAAATTAATATGTTTGATATTTTTTTTATTATTAAAGTAGTTATTACAAGTACTTACCCTGTAGTTTTTCAATACACTTAGATTCTCATGTCAATGTCGCAGAAACGAAGCTTCTTGATGCGTTGCCGCCCATAGACTTGAATATGTGACATTAAATTCAACTTGATTATTTACCTATGATATTTTATCTCACGATTTTCTAAAAGTGATATTATGCTACTTACGTTTTTTTTTCCGAGGAACACTAAGAGTAAATATATAACAATAAAGTAATACAAGCAATACTGCTTTTCAAGTTTCAAGAAAAACGAAAGTACATAATTTTTAAAGTCATCATGATTATTTAGAGTGGCTATCCACTATTCGGGTCTTTTCAAGTCTAGCTTTGTTACTGATTTTATTTTAAGGTCTAAATAATCGGAATGTCATGTAAATGTAGCTGTGTGTATACTAAAGATGTTTTGAACGCCGTTAAATTATGTTGTGGTACTTGTGGTGGCGCAGCGGTACGGCGGCCAAAGCGACTATAAGGTGCGACAAGAGCGTGCGACGGACCGTTCCAATTTACGGGTCACGAGCGGACCACTCGCAAGCCGACCTATCTACTTTTCCTCTATAATTGAATCCACTGGCGTGGGAGAGTCGACATGGTGAAATAAAATAATCCATATCTGTTCCATTGTTAATCTTGTTTGTTATAACAATAAACTACAAAGATTTCCTTTATTGTCTTAGAATAAATTTATTTTCAGATTAGCATCCAAAGTACTTTCATAGAATTGTGTGAAGTACTCGTATTATTTATTGATATTACAAATAAATATATTGATTTGGCACACTTAAACAGAATTTTGTATATAATTATTTCAATAAGTTTAAAGTGCAACGTCATTATTTTAAAAAAAAAAAGGGGATTTGCTTACTACAAATAAGTTAACTAGAACTTGGTAGTTGTTGCTAAGTACGGGTATATAGTCCTATATTTAGGTCAAATGTAAAATGGATAATATTGCTATAAAGTAAGTACCA
This sequence comes from Dione vanillae, assembly GCA_037178615.1. Classification (NCBI taxonomy): domain Eukaryota; kingdom Metazoa; phylum Arthropoda; class Insecta; order Lepidoptera; family Nymphalidae; genus Dione; species Dione vanillae. Next base: position 1,781,456 of record JAZFAU010000024.1, read on the forward strand.
CGTAAGCCTTTTTTGAAAGTGCGTCGGCGTCGGCGCCGCAACGACGCGGCACAGGTGCGCTATTGTCGCAGCTCGATATCGTTCAAGATTTAAAATTGCATTTGTAAATGATTTAGCACAGAAAGCTAATATTAAAGATATCAAAGACATAATACAAGACGTTTAATATAATTTACATAATTGATCAAAATTTGTTTGACTATTGCACACTGGTATTTACTGTATAAAAATTGTTTCTATTACATTTTGTAACATTAAAATGTTTGTTACATACTGTATGTTATAAAGTTGCTCCAAATTTAGACATAATTCGTAACCGTATATGTTCTATGGTGATCACATTATAAGGCACATGAACCGCGATATGGCCGCACGAAAGGTTAAGGGCACAGGCACCACGTGGGAGGTGCCAGTTTAAGAAACCCGAGATCCTGTCTTGTTCACAAATGGCGTCCATATTCATTGCAAGTTTGTCCTGCAAAAGCAATATGCAGGTACTTTGTTCTACTACAACTACGTTTAACCGACTTGTATGTTCACGATCTCATGTTAAGCTAGACTTAATATATAGCTCCGAGTATGATCTATAAGCAGATTCATAAGAGAATATTTGAAATGAGCTTCCAGTGAACAGAAATGTCCTTTATGCCTTACTTTTAAAGATTTGAGGTAAAGGGAACATAATACGCTTTGGGAGAGGTTTTATATAGCGATAACTAAACCACATTTTATTAAGGTAAGAATTGTACATTACATGTGAGTTCGCAGGCGCAGTCGTGCACAAGGGCCAGTTCATTATCGCGAATGATGCATTTGCCGTCATCCAGGTTGCCGCCGCTTTCTTGCAAGTACACTAATACATAGTTTTGGAAAGATTAATCGAATTAATATTTTTTTTTGACTTAGGTATTTGGTAAATATTAACGGCCTTATTCATAAAAAAGTCTTACAGAACGTTTTAAGCATACTTTAGTTAACACGCTCTTTAGGCTTATAGAACGTTCGATAAATGTTTGTATTCATAAACGCTCTATAAGCCTTCTATAAATAAAGTGTCACTAATTTGATTTATACGTTCACAATGTTGCCACTATACTGAAGTCGGTCGACTTGTTGCCGAAAATACCAGTAAATCCACAGATGATAAGTGACAAACGCATTGACATAGTATGACCACAGATAATATTACGTAAAAAAATATATTATTGGATCTGGCTTGACATATACCGGCTTGATTTACGTCGTTGTTATCACAAAAACACGAATGTTTATTTTATTTTAGTTTATAAACTTACTTAATTTTTAAAAAATAAAGTCAAAAGAAGTAAAACGACAAAGAATTGAAAATTGTTTAGACGTGGACAAGTATTACCTATGTTCTGTGCACCTTTCTTATGTAGAATTTATTATTAATAAACTTGTTAATAACTAAATATAATTAATAAATATAGAACAAAATGTCAATTGTTATATTGTTTTGTTTACGAAACTGAAATTGACACTCTTGATGACAAGCGACTCGACGACGTCATATCAATGCTCATATTAGTATGAGCTATAATCAGCTGTTATATGAATCGGCCATCTTTGGACGTTAAAACACTCTTATAGTAGGGTTCTCGGTTCTATAACTTTATGATAGGTTTATAGAACTGATTGGCACTAAAATGCTGTTATGAATAACGTTTTTTGACAACTGTACTATATCGAGTCTTTAAGCGTGCTATAACTTTTTATGAATAAGGCCGTAAGACTACGTTAAACTGCATAGAAGGAAACATAAGGTCATTTATTAAATATTAAAACGTAAGAAATACTGTTTAAATACTGTGTAATGTTTAGCACTTCCTTTTTCATTATTCATGATGATTGAAAGATATAAACAACCATATCTTACTTACGTATTGTTTTGCAGCAAGCGAGTTCAATTTGATGGATATTTTACTGGATATTTTTAATGTAAATACATGGTAATGCTTAAGGAAAACGTTATAGTTCTATATAAACAAGTAGAAGGTGTTTGGCTATTTTTCAAAAATAATAGGTAGATAGGTTATTAATATTTAATAATTAAAATGTATCTTACAGTTATTAAAATTAAAAACAAAGCTATACTTCAAACATTAGCGTTGATGTAGGAGATAGGCTTATGTTATGTGATGCTATAGATTTCACCCATGCATTGTTAAAATTCCGTCAACAAATCTCGAGCAGCCGATTCACTGCAGTCCTAATTCCGATCAGTGATTTACAACTTCTTAATAATATAGCAAGTTTAAAATCGCGCAACTATAAATCAAGATCACGACCGTAGCATAAGACGAAAATATTGATTGTAACTTACGCCTTACTTGCTACGTGTAAAGGATATTACATTTTTCCCATATAGATATTCTTTTGGATTACTGTCATTTAAATGACAACTATTGTAATAGGTACAAAAATTAACAAAAATAATTTAAAATTAGTAATAATCTAGCTAGGATTCAAAATTTTCTTTAATAATTGTGAATATGTGTATAATAATTAATTAGTGAAAATTGATTTAAGTATTATTATAGAAGCCGTGGATGTGCAGCAAAGGCTATTGTTCAAAGCCACAAAAATAATTGTGATATCCGAATATGGAAGTTCTTAACGCAAGGTTCGCTCTGTCTAAAGTAAAAGTCTTTCTCGAATTCTCAAAAGAAAACGGAACGGAATTCCTATTGAATTATTTTGTTGTCCGGCTCTCAAGACTAAGAATTTTGTCAAGATCATAAAGAGAAATCAGTTATCAAGCTAAAATTACTATAAAATATCAAAGTGTCTTGGAGCACAGAAAAATTTAACTTCTATGTCAACTCAGTCAAGAGATTTGTGAGAGATTTTGCTTCATTTTGTGGCAATTTGTATAAAGCTATTGGCTCCCCACGCTACACTTTAGTTATAAATTTGCTAAGAACTAGCACCTGTAAAATTAAAATAAAATGAGTACTTCTAGAATTATTTACGTTAATTATTTACGTTCTAATAAAATAATTACTGATTTTTATGTTACTTATATATTGATTGAGTGATTGTGTTACAATCACACCTAAGCTTCATTTTGGCTCTGTTTTTTTGTCACGTGTAAGTATATAATTATATTCACTAGAAAAAAAGGCGTCGCTTCCACAAGGTTTGGCAACGCATTCACATCATCTCTGGTTGTATATGTCTATGGGCGAGGAGGAAATCACATCAGGAAGCCCTTCTGCTCGTTGCCATCCTATATAAAAAAAAGTCACATAAGCTCATATATTTTTAATATAGATAACGCTGATTGACTGTATTTTAAGTAGGATGTAAAATATAAAATTTCTTTTAATTACAAATTATATACAATATCGTTAACTTAAGCAGTACTGCACATTTAAATGATCTTCCTTGATTAAAAATACTACAAGCGAATAAGCCAGAACGCCCATTACTACCACAAATTACACCTGCGTTACTAATTGTGTCCGACGCGCATATTACACTCGCGTGTAATTCTTTATATCTAACCGTGTTAAAATGATATTTATTGCTGCAATCTGTCACCGCGATAATGACTCCCGCGGCCGCAGCCGAAATGAAACCTATCGCGTCACTTTTAAAATGAAGTGCTCTTTTGGAGAGTTCGTCGTGTAAAAATGTTGCTAAATCTATTTTGGGTTTTTAGCTCTTTTAGCATAAACTTTGTGAGTTTTAATTGTCATTTCATGTTTTTGATTTCGGGTATATTGAGCTTGAAATAGATATTATACAAATACACCAAAATGTGTTTATTTAAAATATAAAATATATGAAAGTACCTAATGTTTAAACAAAAAAATATTTTATAATAATATTTTATATTGTTTAGTTATTATTGACGTAAAACATCTAGGTACATAATACTACGTAACCACCATTATAAACTGTAAGAACAAATAATAAAGAGTAGCTAAAACTTTTACTTACAAATAAAAGACACGTATAAGTCACGTTAATTAAATGTACACTTAAAGTTTAGATTCGATATCTATTTAATTGATTCATTACGGCTAAATTATTATCTTTACATTTAATCTATGAACCTGTTGAGTGGAGTGGCTTCCAGTTACCTGCTCAAAGATCTCTTGGAAGGTGGAACAATGAGGTCCGCGATCAGTAGACATGCCGCGTGCGCTCGCGCCGAGGTGAGCTGCGAGGTCACTGCTCTGACCTGTGCGTAGGCGCGCCCGTTTCCGCCCGCGAAACGAAATCATTGAGTTATACACTTCTAATCTTTGAAGATATTGTACTCGCGACCGCAAACATAAAACAATTGCTACTGAATTAGCTTCTCCTTACTTGCTTAATCGATTTGTTGTTATAGCTGGATTTATTATTATACAGGCTAATTTTAAAAATTGAATATACAACAGTATGTATTTTTGATTTAGGTTTTCATATTCTTGTTTCAAATAATAGATAGACACATTATAATTGGCAATTATTTAAAACTTATAAGTAATGAAAAACGAATAGCATGCTACATCGTCAATAATATTTAGCGCATGATTTGCGGCCTTATTAGAAGATTTTTTAATATTATAGTAAAAGTTTCTTGTAAGTGACATTAAGAACATCGTGCAAGTGTGAACGTTTTCGGAGGTGCACAAAAAATTCATTGTCAATTGTTCTCCTTATATATCTCATTATAGAGAGCGAAAATAGTGGGGTTAGCGAAAATAGTGGGGTTAGCGAGCGAGTAGCATTTATTCAAAGTGATTTTGAAATCATCTATCATATATACATGTTTATAGCTAATTAAGCTTATTTGTGTTTGATTACTTATTATTTACACTGAAATTAAGTTCTTCTTAATATAAGACATACTCAAGTTATTGTAAATACTGACATTGCTACATTTGTACTAAGATAAATAGTCAAATTTTAAGTATGAATTTAATTAAAAACGTTTTTCCGGTTTTATTGTTCTAACTCGCATATGTATATTGTTCTGTGGTATCGAAACAATTAGTAACCTAAAACAATTGAGTAAAGTGAAGCGCCGTTACCTCTCTTTGTCTCCATCAAGAGAACAAGTAATCTACGTAACGAGTAACGATTGTCATATAGCAACATCCTATCGCGTATAACGTATTATGCTATCGCATCTGATAGTGGGAACTCTTTTATGTTATATTTTATCAATTTATAATTAATAAGATATGTACTTAATTAATCGCTTTAAACTTCAAAATCAAATATTCTTATTTGATTTTGAAGCTTAAAGCGATTAATTAATCGCTTAATACCGCTATCGAAATTAATTTATAGATATTAAAGGCAATTGTTAAATCCAACTTTCGTGAAGAGACATGGCGCAATGAGAGAGCGTCTATAAATGTGACGATTGTTTTAATTACTTTAATTTTTTATGTATTAACTTAACAACGAAAATTATATTAAGTTATTAATATTATTAATTAAGGACAAATATTCAATTATTTGCAAAGTTATTTATTATTTCATGGATTTATGATTTATGTTACCTATATGCCTAAATTTATTATAATACCATTTTCCAAAGAATTAATAAAGAAGCTACGAAACATTTGTTTTAATATATGTAGTTAGTTGATATGAAATCAAGAAGAGTGGTATATGATTTTAAAAGACATAACTATAACTAAACGAACTTTCATATGCCTTTATTGTAAGCGTTTACACTCCAATATTTTTTGGCACCAAACCATTGTATGCAAATGAAGAAATGAATGTTTTCACTGCAACAAATCACGAGTAACGGTTCACTGAGAGAAGATTTGTCGGCCAATAATAATTATCTTTAGTGGTTACAATTCTTATCCACATTAATGGCTGTATGTTGAATCTTTGTAAAGGTCAAAGGCGTCTATTTCTTGTATCAAAATAATTTTAACAATATACATTATTCACTGATTGTTACTGAAATACACACAATAAGCTTTTACAACATTTTTTTATATTACTGCTAGTTTTAACAAATTTTTGCATTCTTTAGATAGTCGTCTACTTTCGTTAAGCGTGACATTCAATTTTAGCTATAAGATATAGGAACATTTCTATTGGTTATTATCGCTTAAAAGTATAAAGCGGTAGCTTAGCTCCGTTGATGAATCTAGAGGTGCTATAAAGATATTTTTCTATTGTTGATACAAAGAGTAGCGATTGATTCAATTAGTCGATTACGGTCAAAGAGCTCACTTGTCGCCGAACGCAAGATTGTAGTCCACTGCGCAGCGCACGTCACGGCTATCTGCGCCACTCAAGCACTCACTCAGTACACAGAATCGTTGATATGATCTACTTCACCACAAATTCGAGTCAATGTCGTGATGCTTTAAGCTCCGATCTAATAACTAAATGGACAATGTTTTAGTGCACCATTAGTGAAACTTTATTGTTTGAATACATGCTACGAAAATTGCTTGTGATATATCTAATTCTATAAAATCAGACTTTTATTACATGTAAATCTTTACATAAAATGTGTTTTTGATCATAAACTAATATATAATTTTAAAAATGTTACTCGTCTAAAATATTTATTTATAAATATTTTAAGAGCCGGTCGTAGCTCAGCGACACTCAGTACAACGATTATAGATATGAATTCGAACTGAATCGTTATAAATTCATTAATAGTCAATATTAAATATAAAGCCGGCGTTGTTTTCGCCACTCAACATCTAACGTTTTTAAAATCGTGTTAAATATGAATTATTAACCTCTAAATTGATTTAATCAATTTGATGACCGTATAAATCAATAATATCTTAAGAAAATCTTTTTTTTATTATGAAAACTAACAACTAGTGACATCAATTTTTTTTATAATATTCATATAAATTTCTATTGTGATATATTGTTCCGCCATTATAAGCTTCATTAGTATTGCTCCTAAAGCTTTAATTACATGGTAACGGAATATATAATAACCTAAATTTATATATTAAATTTTATTACTATTGTTAAATATTATAAAAAAAAGCTTATTTATTTATATCAATAGTGAGTAAATCAAATTGTAAGCCTAATTTTTATTAATAATGACTTTTTATTTGGTTCTGGGTAAAAGAACTTTTCTTTAATTTTGGTGTAAGTTTACTTCCGGTGGACCTTCCAATACTATGTTGAAACAGATCTTAATCTGATTATGCTAGCCTGTTGGATATGTGCTTAGCAAACTAAGCTAGTTTAGTAATAGATGCCAACTACTTCGTTAGCGTGGATTTTATGATGCTTACGCTACTCTATATCTATATACAGTTTTATTGTAATCGACAATTTCCAAAAATGTTCAAAAAGGATATTTTTTTATATTTTTATGATTAAGGATATCTGTTGTAGTTCTACATTGACACTTAAAAATCTTGAATTGTATGTGTTAAAATATCAATGATAATGTTTATGTTTATCTTTATCTCCTTTCAATGTTTATGTTTATCTCCTTTAGTTTAGCTGGGTATATTTCATATGATATTATGGATATTCGATTTTAGAAAAGTGGCAAAAAATGCTCATCATGACGCAAAGCAAATTTTACTAAAAAATCATTTACTTTTTCTTAAATTTGAGCTGATCTATAGTAGATCTACGCCAGTAGTTCCAGATTAATGATGTTAATGAAAATAAGTGCTTAGAATTATATTAAGTTCTTTTAATAATTTAAGCTTATTTTAAATTACAATTTATATGAAATAAAATATTTACTTCATATAAATTGTATAATAACGTTATAGCTAGATAAATAGTCGTTAAAGAAAAATTGTTTTTTCTTTAACGAAAAATTACCCTTTTTAGCATATTTAAATATAACCTTTTTTGTTTCGATTAGTTGTGTTCTAGTTCATTATCTTTTAGTTGATATAATATTGACGTAAGGCGCATAAAATATAAACTAAGATAAGAAAAGAAACGAAAAAATAAAATAAAAGTATGGCATGCTATCAAAATTTTAATATTACTTACTATCCCAACGCAGAGCACTAAACAATGACATGAGTTTACTTTCATAGATAATCCTTCCTATAATTTAAACGTTTATTGTAGATTATATTACTAATACAAATAAATTATTTTCAAAATATAATAAAATAATAATTCAACAACAATACTAATAAAATAACAATAATAAAAATGTAATATTCTTACAGAGCGGTTTGTTAAAGAATTTAAGAGTTCTAGTGGGCGGACCATTTTGACTTTTGGTAATTACATTTAGACACTTTAGACGGACATATTAAATGAAATAGGTAATTATGTTTTGTTGAAAATATTATTCTTAATTTTTACGTAATGATAATTTAGACTACACCTTGTTTTTATCTCATAGATATTTATCGTATTAATTCTTAACACGTATAATTCATTTTTACAAAAATTCATCTAAAATGTCGCGATCGCATAATCTATAATTATGATTAGAAGGCATTTGTTCCATAATATTACGTGTGGGTACGTTCTAAAAACATTAAATAGTCTTAAGACTTTAAAGGTTATATATCTCTGGTTTGGTATGTTTTTAATTTTTTCGTATGTCGAAATAGATACGGATATATGACATCGTTTATATTTTCTAAGAATATAAACAAAGAAGCTTGGAGAATTTACGACGTCTACTAGATAAATTCCATATTTGAAATATTTGTTAGATGTATTTACATTAAGAATTTTTGGGGATACCTGTTTTATACGTTATTATTACTATTTTATTGTTCTGTTTTATTTCATATTCATACTAAAATTACAAATAAATCATAAGTAGTCTGGTTTTGTTTCCTAAACATAAGATGTTGGTAATTATAATAATTAATTATTATATATTATTAATAATAATTTATTTATTTAAATGATCATTAAAATATTTCACATTGTTAAATATGTTTGGTAAGAAAATCAATAGATATGCGAACCAAGAATTTTGTTTGTCGGCTTCATAGCCTCATGGAGGAACCATTTTACATAATAATGCCGAAATAGTATTATTAGTTTGAAAGATTTATTGATGCTATGATTGTTATTGATTACTACTATTGCACTTGTTGTAACGAATGTATATGTGTAATAGCACAGCTAGTACTTATAAAATTTATTTGTTTATTTATAAGAATAGGAAACTTTTTTTATTACTTTCAATAACATATCATAACAATAATGATACTGCACTGTTATTTATAATAAATAGTTTCAAAGTTATGTAATTTTAAGATATCTAATGATAAAACTAAACGTGACTTAACTAACCTCTAACATAACATAATGTGCGCGGCAACCGTTACATTTTTAAAACAAAAGATGTTTGTAACTAATGTTAAAGTCATTTAGAGGTATCATTAATTCTAAATTATGCATCAGTGAAAATTAACATATAATGAATTGCTTTTGTACGATATTGCCCAATCATATTCATATTATTCTGTTAATATTCAAAACAATGAGTATAGTATGTTAGTTCTTATTTAAAACTGTCATAGAACATAAAGAAAATTTGACCCTCAATTATTTATCTCTACTTTTTATATTAAAAGCCGGAGTAACGTTTCAATAAAATATTGTTTAAAAAAAATGCAATACATAAAAGGCGTTGAGCATGTGTAATGAAAATTGATCATTAATTTGTGAGGCGTGTAAGATTCTAGTAGCGGGCAGTTATCGCATTTCGTTCCGGCTATGTCGGCTGCGCGGCCGCAGGTAACCGTTGTATGTGGTCACCGTCACCCGCCAGCACAGACACCCTATACTAATTAAATAACTAGTGACACGTGTCGGATTCGCGGCGTCTGTATTGCACTGCTTTCTCTCAATGACACCCGAGTAGGCCCTTACTGTAAAGAGAAAATGTAATTGCGGTTACTGACGCCACTTACAACGTAGGTATTTACAATTATACTATGATATTCAACTAAGTGAGTATTTTGTTTTATAAAACATATATCTTAAATATCGTCAATTAATACAATCATAAAAGTGAATTGTGTGGAAGCCAAAGCAAAAAAGTATTTCTTAAACATAGAAAGTCTCTAATATTTTTTCCATAATTTTGTTTTACTATAAATTGTACCTCATGGAGTTTTTATAAATCAACCGGTTATTTCTAGTTTTATGTAAAAAAATTGGCATTGTAATTCGTTAAGAAAACTGCGTGGCTACTGTTCTTGCCATTATATCTCACGGCTTATAAGTATTCCCAAATTTTAAATGTAAATAATATATTAAACGTCTACTACGTTTAATATATTATTTACATTTAAAATTTGTAAGTATTAAAATATAAAATATTTTTATTGGTAAACTAGTTTAATTGCCAACTTTCTGATCCATGGCCATTTCTTTATGATCACTAGAGTTTCATTTACCGTCCAAACATTTTCTTACTTTGTATGTTTATTAGCGTGTACATCAGATATCAATCAGGTGCCAGATTCTAAAATATTAGAATTAAAATATACTTCATGCTAAACAACATTTTAAGGCAACATTTACTTATTTCATACAGTGAAATTATGATTCATCATGAGATGTTTCTTTTCGTAGATATTTATATATTCTGAGCATTGTCATTTTGTTTTCTATTATAGTTTAGATAATTTATTAAATTTTTCTTTCACCGTGTGGAGGTCTACGACCATAGTCCTTTTAAACACTAATTATTGTTTATAACTGTACGTTCAAAAAACTTTATTCTCTATTAAAGGTGATGAAAATAATCATCCACCCTTCTTGGGAATTAAATGCATAAAAATAACATTGTCAGTCAGACGCTTAATAAGTATATATAATACATATGTATTTCACATCCATTTACATTTACGTTTTTATTCTATTTTGTTATAATTTATATTATAATTTTAAATGTAAACAATAAATCAAACGTTGATTGTGTAAGTCAATATAACTTATTAAAGTTTGTTTGATCACGAGTACAAAAAATACTATGATATTTTAATGAGATAATTAACCGTGATTTTTGTAACGGTTTAGACAAACTACAATGGATATAGTCGATGTTGAGTTTTCGGAACGCGTTCGCTTAATAATGGGTTTACTCTGTTGTTAAGTTCAAAAGTAAATAGATGTCGATCATGGCTCTGTGTCTGAATTCCTTGAGTAACAATAATAGCTCACGCCGCCACAGACAATAACGAGGGCGAATATTTTTGAATAAGTTACAAATATTCTAATATCAAACAAAACCATCTGAAACTAACGAATACCTAACAAGAATGTGCTAGATTGATATTTTAGACACATATTTTAGGAACTATAGAAAAATGATTCTGCAGTAAGGCTATAATAAAAAGTTAGGCGGAAGCATATTGTAACAAGAGTGCACTGTGAGATATGTGAACTCCTTAACCTCCAAATGAGCGTCGATTAGTATTGGACATTGAAATTTAAGAATCTTCTTATAATTTTCATTCAGCAATAAGCAATATTTTACGTACAAAAGACCAACTACGGATATTACTAAAGACCATAATCATAATTATTATATAAAATTCAGTTATTAGTTTCGGACTTTATTTTTTACTCATTTAAAACTAAAAGTAAGTACTGAATTGAATGTATTCATTTATTACTGTTATACATTTGTAATTATTTTTTGATGTTTAACCATGATATGTGAAACTTAAATTGCTTTTTGCAATGCAGATACATTGCTTGTATCTGAAATGTAATGAGAGTAGAAAAAACAATTTAAGTAGTATACTGGTTAATAAACTGTTACATATAAAAAATGAAATAGTGATATTTGAACTCGGTCCTCATTGAAACTGTTTTCTGTGAATTGGCCTCGTTAAAGCGCTACTAAGCCAATCAAGCTCCGTTGTAATTTGTATACGCTTTTTACCAGTTATTACGTTAAAACATTTAAAGAAAACATAAAAAACTACGTATTATACCTAAAAATGCAAATAGTTGTAAATAGCACATTATACAGGATAAGCAATTAAAATAATCAAAATAATTTATTGTTTAATAATATTGCATTTAATATTACTTAAAACAAGAAAAACATTAAATCTTTACAAACTATTTATATTTATTGTTAGATGCAATTAAAGGTTTTATTAAAATACATTTCCTCTTAATCCTTTTATAGTGAGAGCTACGATAGTTGATGCTAGAGCTTCCAGTTTTGGGCGCAAGCACGCACGCTAACTGCCTTCATGAATATTTAGACGTGCAATGCTTCATTAGTCACTTGTTCGTCGTAGGAAACGGGCGTGTCAAGATAATGTTTGTACCTGCGGTTTATTTTTATTTATAATTTTAAATATTTAAATTCAAAATATTTTTAAGTTATCTTGTGTGACTATGTCGTTATTAGGTATATTAGTAGTAGAATAAATAAAATTTCTTTTTCAGCTTCACCCGTCAAATAGTACAGTAGTAGAAGGAAGCAAGAACGTAGTCCTAGTCGTTCTCCGTTTACCGCCCGCCCGTCTTTGAGACTTATGTGTTGAATGGCTGTACTAAACGCCACGCCGTAATTCATTGACTAATTATTTTCTAATGGCATAGACCATAATTATTAATATAATATAATACATTGTCATGCAACACACAATGCGTTGAAAAAGGCGGCAAGGAGGTTCCTATCCTATCCATAAAAAATAAGAAATTGTTAACTATTACTATTTTCACATTCGGTTTTTGTTCTTTACTTAGAATTGGGACTACATATAAATATATACTTCTACATAAAGAATGAAACTCGCAAAATCAACTCTATTGTTTCAATAGCAAAACGAAAGTTCTCTATTATGTTCATGATTGTTATTCGACACCTAGATTTATATTTTAGATTGTTATGAAGACAACAAATAGCTGCTAAACAAGTATTTTGCCTTTTGGGGTAAATTGGCTATTTAGACTATAGTTATACATCTATTTGCAGATACGATTATCAATCGCATACATTTAAAAAGCTCTTATAACTCCACACGACAGTATTGGTTTTCATTGTGCAGGCTACGTGGAGAAAGACAAGGCGTGGTATATTGTTGTTGAACATGATGAGTTCTTGACGTTTACTTGTAACAAATGTGAAAGTAAGATATTTAAGCAACTGAGCGTGGTGCCGCCGACACCGACAGGCGCAGCGTGGGCGCATGGCTCCCGAACGCCGCCCCGACTATATCGACTGCCGCCTGGTTCACTTCTCATTCAAAAGTTAGCAATTTAATTTCAATAAACCTTAGGGGTGATTGTGTGTTTAATGTTTTCTACAAATGTTTTTTAAAAATGTTACACTGTAAGAATGAGTCTAAAAAGTAATATTTTACCTAGATCATATTATATATGATATTACTTGAAAGATATGATTTTATTTATTTGGTTATAGAACAATTTAAAAATACTTGTAAACGAAATTGGAATATTTAATGTATCACGATTCACTTGAGACGAAACTAAAAATGTCTCTGAAACTGGAGCGGAAAATATCATAGCAAAACTTTTCAGTGCCGTTTACGCATAACAGTTCACAGGATCGTAGCGTTACGGTTCCACAAGTTACCAAGATAAACTGTCCGCTTGACTTGCTCATACGCGTGTACACTTTTAAGGTTCATTGGACGGTATATAAAATATCTAGAATTCAACTTACCACATAGATACGATAGAGAGTTGAAAAACATTTCGAAACTCATGCCTAGAAGAGTCTAGAAAAGAATTAGAAATAATATTTTTTTAGGATTTTTTCCTTTCCCAAAATCTTTTAATATATATGTAAAACAACAGTTAAGCATTACTTTTTTTTTTAGCTTCACGCTTTAAGGCACATGGCAGGGTAGGCAGAGGGAACTGCAGGAACTATACGAACCTAGTGTTAAGACACTCCGTTACTTAGTCTCTGCTTACTCCGTCCCCGCTTTCCGCCGTTTTTGAGGCATTGCGTGTTGAGTGGCGGAACTCAACGCCGCGCTTTGCCCCAGTTGCCAGAGCGAAGAAAATAGAAATAGAAAAATCCATCTTCCCCGACTGGGGATCGAACCCAGAAACCGTCGCGTATAGGCAGACGTTGCGCCTCTGCGCCACGACGGTCCTACATTACTTATATCATGAAAAATAATTAAGTCATGTGGCATCTAAAATAACCTAAACAATTATTACTAAACAAAGTAGAACATGATATTATTTTTGCACATTTGTCGTGCAATTAAAAACATTTTAAATTCAGCATTAAAATATTCTTTTCTCTGGTTGGGGAAACTTGGACTGGATTGATGTGTGTATCGTATGCTGTGTGTAGTATGAAATATTCATATATCAATTGAATGAATTGAATTTTAAGTCAGTTAAGACACATTTTAATTAAAGGTGACATCATTTTCCTTAAAATATATTTTTAATATTGGAAAGCATAATCAAAATATGATATACTTTCATCGAATTGGACCAGTCGTAATGTAAAATAAAAACTGTGGATGTTCATCAGACACAAGGCTATAAAATAAGCCCTAAAATGTTAAACGACTCCTCAAAATTGGTAGTAAGAAGAAATTACAAAATAAAAGGATGAGATTACGGTACTTTGAATGATTTTCGAGAGCCTGTCTTAACCTATATATCACTTTATGGGTGAACGATTTTACAGCCGTCTCGCAGACAATTCGAACGACTATGCTTGTAGAAAGTTTCTGAAATAATGTATTGGATATCAGTGAATGAATTAATATTATTTCTCATAAGGTAAAAGTTTCTGGTACATAATTAAATATCGAAAAATAGTAAAGTAACGAGTTACTCTGTAAGATGAATTGAATATATATACTTACTTATAAATTAAATATCTTAGTATATTTATAATATACATAATGTAACTTGTATAAACTGTATACTAATATAATTTGAATATTTTTTATCTATGAAGAAGTTATAAATATTTTGTGGGTCAATTGAAGTGGTGGTATCAGTGTACAAATCGGAGCAGGCTGTAACAAAGCGTGTCGCGCGGTGATCGACGCGTTGTCGTCGCTGCTCTATGACAAACTCACGCTATGAGTGATTGTGTCCGTCCGTCGCACACTGGTTCTCTTTGTGCTCGAATAATCCGCTGAGTCGTGATCTAGAGGCTAACGGTGTAGGTCTGCCAGCCTATTGAGTACGCTCTCAGTAATAGGCACAATTTTTCAAGCTTTCACATTAGTTAATACTTGTTAAGCCCAAAATCCATATAATGATGTATAGTTTGTAAACCTCTCGTTGAAATTTGTATTTCTTAAAACAATACTGTACTGCATACGATTTTTTGCATGACCAGTGCATACAATGTAAATATAAATATTATAATGAATTTTGAATATATAAAATATATAATCGACAGTAGCAGATTGAATTTGTGTAGAGGATTTTTATTAAGAGTTAGTCATTTATCTAGGCAATGTTTAATAAGAGTCAGTTATTTATCTATAACATCATTTATCTCTAAAAATTATGAAAAAGTTATATTTTTATTATTTTACCTAATTAAAAAATCACAATATTAGCATGAGATTTTTCTATAACTTTTGAGGAAGACATTGAGTATGTGGTATTAAGATATTGCTTCTCATGGCTTCTGTCTTTCGAGACGTTATATGTTAAATGGCAGAACTCATGCTGATCTTTGTCTTGATGCCAGGGCGGTGAAAATGTTAATAATAAAATATCCCCGAATTGATATCGAATCTACTACCGTCAAGCTTACAATCAGACACTGTGCCACTGCGCGACAACTGGCTCATAAATGTCTTATATAATAAATATGAGAGGGAATCCCTAGTTTTACACCTGTACCTTGCTTAGATCATAATATTGAAATTGTTAAGATATACAAAAAAATAACTTATCTACAACATAAAAAAGTAGAGTTAACATTTATATAATATCTGTTGTTTTTATAAATTCATCAAATCGAATAAATATCACCGTATTATGAATTTTTATTAACATTACCATTTCATTGATAACTATTACTATTAATAAAGCGTAAAACATAAGGTGCCGGTTTTAATTCCATACAAATTCATACACAACATAGAAGGTAGGTATAGTTTAATTTTTCTTTTTTAGATGTTTTCCAATTTACAAAGTAGGTCAGGAAAGTCTTCGTAATTAGTAATATTTTAGTGTTTCCCGTTGTTTAATCTAATCAGTGAGGTATAGGAAAAATAAAGACTTTTTTTTTTATTTTTTTAGTAGCACGCGTGATTTTTCACCAGTGTGAAAAATCACGCGTGCTACTAAAAAAATATGTTAACCTCAGTAGGTTAACACAATTTGAGTTAAAATCTCAGGTCTCACCTGCATACTACCAACCACCTGTTAACTGCAACTTGGCTATACAAAAAAAGTAAAGAAGCGAGCGCCAGCCAATGCAAAAAACAAGAATTCAAGACGACACGTTTGGAAAATAAAAAAGCGTTCGCCCACCAGATGGTCGCCTCGACGCGTCGAGAAACTTGCTTCGAGCAGGTTGTGACTTACCACACATACTCATTTGCACTCATGAATATGTGTAAATTAAATAGCAAGTTAATTCAAACGTATTATTAGAATAACAATAAAACAAATGTGTATACTAATTATGTAATATAAGCCTGCTACATGATAAATATGTTTATTAATCTAAAAAATAACGAAATTTCATGCACGAACTAGCATATGCTAAGTTAAATTAGCATATTTGACATCTTGACCTCTTATACCATAGTTGTCTAAATTACTTAAAATATTATTAAAAGAAAGGGCTAAAAATTATTGATGTTTTATAAATACCCAACAGTTTGCTCTGAGTTTTGATGAATTATTTTTTGTATGTAACTAAAACGTCCCATCACACTCATTTAGAAAAGTTAGCTAAAATTAATTGGCCATATGTTATCTTTACATTGTCATTAAAATAATCTTTCAAAAGAAATGACCCCATATGGTGAAATATTTTTTGGTTTTGCAAAAACAGCTTAGGACTATAGAGGCAACAAAACAATCCAATAACAAATAGGAAAAAACGGACGTGCCAACCTGTTTTAAATTTAAATAATGTGTCAAGTCATCTCATCACTGTAGTTCCTGTTCGTTATATTGTTTTTAAATTATGGTTTAAAGACTGAAAACGATTAGAACTGGTATATTAATGGTGTTTATGTAATAAAGGTTGTTTACATGTCTTTATATATTTGTAACGTCACCATTATTAAAAAACTTGATAAGACTTGACTGGAGTTGATTACGAAGATGGTCCAGAGTTCAATCTCTACTCCGATCAAAATTTATCGGAGTAGCGGTAGTAATATTGGTTCGAGATGTTATAGGAACACAGATATTTTATAGAAGCTATTTAAAACAATATGTTTATTACTTATATAATCGCGACGTTAGAACTGAGGAGTATTATAAGTGGGTGCTATCGGTGAAAACCGTAAGGACTTTATAATAAAGCGGGAATTCTTTTTTGTGTAATTCAGATATGAATACTTTATTTTATTTTCATATTATTTACGTTTATCACCTACATTAGTAACATTCAACATCTAGAAGCATCCTTGTCTTCGGAATCCGTCCGTCGCGATATAGTTTTCCTGCATTGCTCTAGCTCAGAGTGGTCTGTACTCTAGCATGTTTGTATTACTTACACACGGATAATTTTAAGCTTTTAGCTTTTTATAAGTTGGTTGTTCCGTAGGTTGGTTGCCATAAATTTAGATTTTCACATTTTCATTATATTTTTTTAAAAATTCTGTTATTATAGCCATATATAAATTAGGTATATCTATACATTTTGAAACAATTCATTATGTAAGTACTAGGTGGGAAATCGGTCCGCCTCCGCGATTATTTCCCAGTTTACTAATGCTCGTGTAACTTATGGCCAATGATAGCAGCCGTCTCATGTCGCTCATTAATGGATAGTTTCCATTACTAATCGACCTCAAGTAGCATTTCACTTAGTAATTGAAATTGTAATTATCACAATTAATAAAAATATTCTGACCTAAGTTAACCAACGTCAAAGAAGGAGGTTCGACGGCCATAATTTTTGAACTTGAAGTCCACAAATTTGTAAGTTATTCCTGAATTACTTTTTGTTTGACAGAATATAATACCTTGGTTGGTCTGTATTGGTATGCAGTCAGAATTTGATAATAGATTCCAAGGAAATTGAGGGAAATAATCACATACAAGAATTTTACTCGCTTTTGGCAGTCACCATCTGTTGATATTGCTAAGGTGATGATGAAAGGAGAAAAATGTCGGAAAGACGAAAAAGTTAAGAGATCATTCTTTAAATATTATAGGGACTTAAAAAAGTGCTTTTTAGACATACAGTAAATAATACGTTTGTAATTTAAAATTCTTTTATTGTATAAATATATAATTTTTTTATATTTTTTACAAATCTTAACTTTTTAAGGACTACGATAAATATTCTTTTGTATGGTAAATCATTTTTCAGATCATCATCTGAATTTTTATTTTATAAGATTCTACGCAGGTAATAGGTATATAGGGGCCGTCATTATATTTGATACTCATATACAATAACTTTAACACAAAACGCCAAATGATAGGGCCCATCAGTGTACTTTTTATTATATTTTAAAAACTACAATATTAATTTTATATATTAATTATTTTATTTTTATAAAGTTTTGAATGTTAATCTAAAATTTGTAAAGATTATTTATTTCCTGAATTTGGCACATCGGTAGGCGCCACACGGCGTCCAAGGCATACAATCAACAGTGGACTAATATCGAATAGTAACTACGATATATCATTTGTGTCGAAAACATAAAATCACATATGATATGGATAGATCAATGAATTCCGGATGTTTACGAGCAGATTTGTATCGATTCATAACACATACCAACGTCTTATATTTCATTTTTTGTTTTCTGCTAAATATTCGAGTTTCAAAACAACTAGGTATATGTGTAACTATTAGACATATTTAAAAAATAAGTCCTTTTGTAAAACCGCCAAAAACATGAGAAAATGTCGTGATGTAATTAGAATTTTCTCATTGCAATGATGCAAATTTAACATGAACTTCATGACCTTGCTAAATATGAATGAATCCATTTCGTAATTGACACCTGTAATAAGTTGACTGACAGAACCTAGTGTTAAAACCCTCCGTTCTCCACTTTCAAACATTGCGTGTCAAGTGGTAATTCAAAGCCACGTTGTGTCTCACAGCAGCGGCGAAGTTGGCAAAAGCAGCTTTTACTTAGGCGGCATTTCATAACTTCTAAGAGTTTAACTGGGTAGCATCATCTAATATATCTGTATATAATAATAGAATATTACTATATGATTGTTTTTGTTATGTATATCTGAATGTTTTATTTTTTTATATGGGTGTACAATAAAGAGTGAAATTTTTATGATTGTTATTTTTAACACTCCCAAATGATTTTTTTAAAATATTTTATGCGCAATTATATTTAGTGCAAATGTTTAAATATTAGAACTTAAAGTTTTATACTATACATTGGATGGTAAAACGATGGTTCTTTGGGTGATTGATTTCTTAGTTCCGTAATGATTTAATGATTCTTCATAATTTCAGGGTATATTAAATTTCCTTCTTATATATTGATGTTTATAAATCTTATAGTTTGTTAAAATCATATATTCTTAGTAAAAAATCTCAATTTTATTAGACTGATCAGTGTTGCGAAACAGGTGGACAGGAGCTGCTTGCAGTTAGCAAGCTTACCTGCACGCTTGCACGAGTGTCGTGTGCGCACCTGTGCCCGCATGGTGCATGTCTCAGCTCTAAATGGTGACACATTGAAATGTGTTACGTTCATCTATTGTTGAAATATGTATAACGATTGACGTAAATAAACCAGACTCCGATTCTGTCTATTTTAAAATTTTATGTTAATAGTTATAGGTAGTTAACTTTGAAATTGATATTGTACCCAGAAATTATAAAGAATTCCAATATGAATTAACAGTTCAATTTAGAAGATATTTTTTATCCTGATCTTCAAAAGCGTCGTTACTATGATATTTTTTGAAGAAGTATATAATTTTTACAAATTGTACTTAACAGTTTACTTGCTAAGTTATGCATTGTACCAAAATAATAATTGCATGAAACAGTTTCAAATCTCGGCCTATAAATGATTTAAGGTAATAAAGCACAGCGAGTTATTGGTAAATTCTATTTGCTCTGGCTACATAATGTTTCTGCCTACATAAGCTATTTATTTATTTTTTATTGTACATAAAAACAAAATTAAATGCACAAAAGGCGGGCTTAATGCTAAAAAGATTTTCTACCAGCCAACCCGGGTATGTGAGAAATAAATGTAGAGATAAGAGGTGTACAAAAAATTGACAAAATAAAAATTAAAAAAGAAATATATAACTATAAATATTTAATAAAAAAAACATTTCCGAAGACATATGAGTGTAAAACTAAATAGAGAATATATATATGCTTAAATACATAACTATACACATGCATAAATAAATATAAACATGATATACTAAAAAAAAATAAAAAATAAAACATAATACTATACATTAAGCTTAACGACAACAATATACTAAAATACAAACGAATAATATATATATATATATATATATATATATATATATATATATATATATATATATATATATATATATATATATATATATATATATATATATATATATATATATATATATATATATATATATATATATATATATATATATATATATATATATATATATATATATATATATATATATAATATATATAAATTCAAGCAATAAGTAATTAAATTATCATATAATATTGCCTTGTTTAGTAAATAATTTTTTCACCCGACGTTTAAATATCTCACGAGAGGGAGCTCTACGGATGATCTTCGGCAAATCATTTCAAATCGAACTCCTGCAACAGCAAATGAGTTACATATGAAACCAGAGGTGTGGCTAGGCGTAGAGAGCAAGAGATTCGCTTGGGATCGCTATTCTCTCAAGGATGTTTTTTTTTTTAATAAAGTGTATTATTATTTACCATATTAATTTCAATTTTTATTTTTAAACTTCAAATTTCTTTAAGTTATTACAAATACTACTTAATAAATTTCTTAATCATAAAAACAAAAATTTAATGTTAAAAAAGATAACGATGAAATTATTTTTCTTTTACCTTAAAGCTACTTGAGTCAAATCAATAGTGTGGTAAACTTACGTATGTACCTATACTATATGATAAAATAATAAATGATCCCACTCTTCAACACTTAAATCGTTAAGAGCACTTCTCATTAATACTGCGCACGCGCTATTGACATGCACTTAGGTATTATTAATACATTGCAGTCGGAATATTTTTTTCACCAAACAATCAGATTTGATAATTTATTTAATTATGTATATATATATATATATATATATATATATATATATATATATATATATATATATATATATATATATATATATATATATATATATATATATATATATATATATATATATATATATATATATATATATATATATATATATATATATATATATATATATATATATATATATATATATAGCTTTTATTATTGAAAATAATTATATGTTTGTTCACTATTTCAATATTTAATAAAAACACCAATAATGTCACAATTAGTGCATTCATACCGTAGCGTATTTTTCTGACTATAAACAGAATTTTTGTGGGTCATAGTGGGTTGAGAGGGGTCTCATAGAATTAATTATTTTCTAATCATATCTACTTCTGAAAGCCAACGTTTTTAATTATGTTGACATTACTACACTTGCATGTTGACCTACCCACACTTATACACAAAAAGTTAATTTAAAAAAGAAAAAGTAATCCTCATGAAAATAGTCCAATGAGATAGGTATTGGTGCAATGACGTCGGTGTCTCTGCAGGCTCTTATCATAATATCTGTTATATTCATTTCATCCGTGTCGAAAGCTTGACTCGGACCAAAACGACGCATTAAACATTGAAACTTGAACTTACGATATGATTGATTACGATGTAATGGACACTGACACACGAATGCGATTCACTCAAATACTGATGCGACAATATCGTTGTATTTTTGAAATTTAAGTTTATCGATACCTTTGTGATGTCGATTAAGATTTTTAGTTTTTGTTGAAAAAAGAAATACAGAATACAATATAGTGAAAATATCGTAAAGCTATTATCGCGAAAAGAAAAAACCATCAGCAAATAAGAAATATTTATTCAAATTGTGATAAATAAAGATATTTATTTCGGAACGAAAAAATTGACATAGCTGCGGTCTCTATAAAAATAAGTTACTGCCGAATATTGTATGTACTTACCACAATATTACCAATTACCAAAATTTCACGCTCTTATCGACTCATAACGGTGATGTAATGAGTTTTAAACAGCTTTTTGAATTGCGAAGATCTTAAAATCTTTACATACGAGCAAGATCGTAATCTAAAGATTGAAGATGTACGAAAGATTTTTCCATACAAAATGATTTATATTCATGTTTTGGTGAGCATCACGATAAAGAATTCGGTAAAGTAACGCTTTAAAATAATTTATCGAATGTTCGATTTTCCCTTGTGAAATGCCACCATAATTACAATAAAAGGGTTGCGAATTTTGATGAGGTTAATGTATTGTCGTGGCGCAGTATATTATTAAGAATAATAACGGGTGATAAAGCTGTAAATTGCGAGTGCGTGAGGTCGAAGCACTCGGACAAGCGAGGCGGGCGAGGACGTGTGGCTTCAGCGGGCCGCGGCTACTGGGAGCTGCGTGCTTAGCGTCAATGGTTTGGTAATAAATTATATATTGCACATTAAATTACTTGAAACTTAATTACTAAAAATACTTTTTATTTAAAGGAAAAAAAGAACTGATTTAAATTTAATCATTTTTGTACGTTAAAAGCATTCATTGAATCTTTAAGTAAAGACAAACACAACATCTAATTGAACATATTAGAGCATATATATGAGCAATGTAACGGCGCGTGACGTCCACCTGTCGTGTGCGAGGCGCGTGCTGCCAACTGCCAACCGCCCGCACGCTCAACCGTGGCCGGCACTTGTAGCGCACCGACCGTACAGCACACCAACACCTGACACGGCATCACCTTCATAGTGGCCCGTTCCTATGACAACCTGTGTAAAAGGAAACAAACTTAATTTTAGTCTTGTAGCTCGTAAGGTAAAAATTTGCGCTTGCCGTGAAATAATTTCTAATTTAGATGATTCGGCAATTAATTTTAAGCATTTAATCTTTTTTATAATTAATATATTTATATTTAATATACTTATATTTGCCTTTTACTGATTCATTGACATGAAATATTGAAACTACACCACCTGAAAATGTAGCATGGTACATTGCACCTATTGTTGTAACAATATCCACTCCAGTATCGTTAACATGTTTGCAAAATAGTGAATAATGAAAACAGAATATATTGTTTGTAAGCAGTAGATTTTCTGTTACATGTGAAACTATTAATTTTGTATTCGCAAGATCTTACTTGGCCTATACTTGTTACGTTTTACGATATAACAATAAATAATGTTGACATGTTTCTGATTTACTTCAATCGTGTGAAAAACTAAATACTTTATTTTGCACCTTTTGGAAATTAGAATGTTTTATTAAAGGCACGATACGATGTTTCTTAGTGCGATAAACTATATTTAAAAATATTATGGGCAATTATCTGCCCGCTGGGTGGCCACGATGAACAAATACTAGATCGCCTACGCTGCGTACAGGCAAAGGTTATCAGAGCCCGCACGAGATTACGCAAGGCAGTCTAATACGGAACTACAATAGGGAGAATGTTTAAGCACAACGTCAGTAATTTCGAATAGTAAAATAAAATGTTATAACAAAATGGCACGTGTCAAGAAAGCATGTAGACGCGTGCGCAGCCTGCTAGTGACCATGCGCCACGCTCTGTTGCTCTACACCCTCTACCCCTATCGCCGTGACATTACCACTTTTTATTACACTCGTACTAACATTCTTCAAACCGCCATGTGTTCGACAGTTGGACTTAGAAGATAAGGCTAATTTTATAAATTAGTATGTATATGTATTTAATATGTATTAATTGTATTTAATAATAGTATATAATTAGTATACATAAAGCCACTATCATCTTTAATTTCTGTTAACACAATATTAAAAATTTTCAGGATATTAATATTTCACATTTACAATATAAGTACTCTATTTATACTCGTAGTTATAATATTGAAAAATTACATGAAATGTAGGAAAAAATTATCAAAAACATAGGTAAAATGCCGTCCATGAAAAGAGAAATGGAGAGTAATTAGAATTGGCCTATATTGTTAGATAACCTGATCCTGTAGTTGACAGACGTTTAAGTGTATGTGTACTTTAAATGAATTTACATTGAAATAAAAAATGTGAAGTAGAAATCATAAATAAAGAAATACCTAGTAAGATATTATATGCGTATTCGTTTTAAAAAATATTATGTTAAATTTAACTCATACCCATTTTTTATGTTCATTAAATAAAAAAAAAACAATGGATAATTATTAAGTTTTTTTTATATATAAATAATATATTAATTCGCTAATAATAAAAATGATGTGTAGATTTATGGTAGAAGCCGATATCGGTACTCTGCTCGGCGGCAGCAAGTCGGCCGCCGAGGCTGTCGCCACAATTGCTATATTTTATATATAATTACTGATGACGATGTTCCAACCCGGACCTGTTGCGATTTCACCTGTTATAATTGCCATTTTATTCATTGTTATTTTTTTATTACTTTGCTTGTTACAGATTTTTACTAAGAGATTTTAACGAATGGCTTTTAATGATGAGAGTTTATCGTCAGGCCGATTTCTCCATCATAAACCCGCACATGTAGCGATTGCATCTTTAGTTATTGGTGGTGATTTTATTGATATGATTAAGTTTTTTATGTTTTCCAGATACACAAAATGAAATGAAAGTAAAACGGAATTCAGCAATAATATTTAACTTTCTATAATAATGGATTTCTCAACTTGAGCATTAATGTTTTTTGGAGCGATATAACGTTTGAGATTCATAAATATTTTATTTATAAATATATAATGTATTTTATTCATAAGCTTATTGATTATTAGTGATACAATAATATTAAACAATAATATTATACTTATTTAAAATGTAGAAAATGTAAAATGTTATGTTTGTGCCCATATATAAATCATTTAAAAATCAAATTATTAAAAATAATTTAGCACATGAGGTCTCTACCTCGGTCGGAGGTGAGGGTCGGGCGCCTACGCGCGGTACCGTTACACACCGGTTAATTTTTATACGGACAGGATTATTGTATTAACGCCCGCGTCTGGGTAGACGGACTGTCATCGTATCTGTGCAATTCAACTTTAAAATTTATGTACCTATATGTTATATAAGATAAAAATAAATTAAAATTTTATTGTTTTTTCAAGCAGCAAAAAATACCAACGAATAAAAGTAAACATTCTAATCATTGAATTTCTTTTCTCTTTCTACAGTATGTTGCAACAATGATGTAGTCTCTTCGTTACGTTTTATACTACGATATGCTGTTTATGTTCTCTTTTGTACTTTAACGAACTCGTAACAAAGCTTTCATAAACAATCGGTATCATAACTTACTACATTTTGTATTCTATTTATTTAATTAAATGTGCTAAAGAAGGAATACAAACGAAATAAAAATAAGAAATATATTTGTTTACAAAATATAATAAATATATGTATGTTTATTTTCCCTACGTTTATCAATTAATTTTAATATAATATTAAATTTGTATTAGACAGTGGTAACGTTCGATCGATATGTAGACGTTGATGTCTTTTGTACGCCAGATTTCAAGAGCTTGTTTTTTTTAATTATAAATAAAATCTAAACAGTAATTGCAACTTTTTTCGTGCAAAAAGTTCTGAATAAATATAAGTCATTTATTTTTTACAATAATTTTTTTTGTGAATATAAAATAGAAAATAGAAGCAAACATGGCTTACTTAGTCAATCACCTAAAGTCTATGTAAATATTTTTGTGTACAGCAGTCTTACAATTGACTTAATTACAGTCTTCAACTTAACAGAAATTTGTTAAGATAAATCAATAGACTAATTTTTCAGCATCATTAGATAGTATGTTAAAAAGGTTGGATGGAAAATCAGTAATAAAATGACAGCATACCTTTTTCCACAGCCATTTTCTTATTAAATTCAAATTAATTCTTTTAAAAATTCCTTGTTACATCTAAACATTACGTAGTAGAGTTACGATAGCGCAAATAAGACTGTCTTTGTGCAAGGCGCAAGAGATGCTAAACTATATAATAAGCATTAATACGTCTCTTTCTTATTTTTTAAGTATTTTGAATTTTTGTATATTTATTCCTATATGTGTGTAATATGCAAATATGCAAATGTTAAGTAGTTGGAGAGCCTTTGACTGTAAACGCCAATCTAATCATTATTAGCAATAGTGAAGAATAAACACAGTGAGAATCAAATCGGTTAGCAGCCAATTGGTAGCTAATGGGTTCGATTTCCACTCGATTTATTTCTCATTATAATAAAAACTTATAAGAAATATTACTTTATTTTTTACTTTTAAAATTCAGCTGATTTATATTTTTGTTAACTTCTATCATGTATTTTATGTATTTCTCATTCACTAAAAAATATTGAAACTTACAGTCGGATTTAAGGTTGTAAACTAGTAAAATCCATTTAGACGAATCTATAAAGGTTCGCTACTAGAGAATAATCTTTTGAAAGGCGTTGAAGCGCGTCGCGTCTCGCCCACGCGCGCCCTGCACCATACTTCACCGTCTTGCCTGTAGTTATTGGCACAAGATCATGCGATTTATCGAGCCGACTGGTATCATGGTTTTCTTAAGATTTTCTTTACATTTAAATAATTTGTTTATGCTATTTTTAAAAGCTAAAGCTTTATATTTTTATTTTTTTATTGAATGATATAAACTTACGATTTTATTCTATTATACTCAATATTTGTAGTTGGTTGGAAAATTAAAAAAAAAATGACTAACAATTTTTATATATTTTTTTGATAGTTACTAGTTAGTATGTCGTTATGGTCATCAATATGTGAGTTTATTTAGAAAAATAATGACAGTTCAAATGTAAAAGTAAAGTTTTTGCAAATTTTTTATTATAAAATATATATATATATATATATATATATATATATATATATATATATATATATATATATATATATATATATATATATATATATATATATATATATATATATATATATATATATATATATATATATATATATATATATATATATATATATATATATATATATATATATATATATATATATATAAATATATTATAAGTGTGAAGAGGTTATAAATTATAATATTGTCATATCAAAAGTGGGTTAGATAATTTATTGGAAGGTGCGCATTGAAATCACATTTATTTGAGCGCACGCGCCGACGTGTCACGTTACAAATCACGCTTATCGTCTGAGCCCGACTTAGTGCATTGCCGCTGTAAGTCCTATATCTATAAGGATAGAAGATTCACCTGGTCGTGGATACATCTTCTATTGGGGAATAGTGTTGACGAAAGTAAATTAAATATGAATATCTTTTAACATCATACATATGTATATCAAAAATATTAAAGTATGTATGTCTCTTAGATTTCAAACAGTTGCTTATATAAATGATCTTTTCAGTGTACTTTAGTTTCTTGATTGTGACGCTCTAAGCGTGCCAGTGAATAAATCTTTTTTAAAATAATGTTCATTAATTACAAAAAACGAACAGAAAAATTAAATATTCGTATAATGATATCTCAGCAGTTTGTATTTTGCACAAAATTCAAAGCTGATAAGATTTATAAGTGTATCACTGACCAATCTCGATAATCATGGAACGAACGGCGACAGAATTAATTAATAAGTATGTGTCGGGTTGGACACTGCGCACGGACGCAGCGCACGCGTCGCGCCGACGGCGATGCTCTCTGCAGACCAATCACTGGGAATCATAGCGCTTACTAATGCGCTCTCTGTAACAACTTTACTAGCTCTTAATTGGTAGTTAGGCAAGTTGATGTGAATATTAAACTACCAGCGCTGAAGTTCAAGCGCGTATACTTTCAGTGCTTGTGTGTTTAGATGAGAAAGCAGTGTAGGGGGACCTCAGATTTTAAGTATACACTCTCTCTCACACACACACACACATATATATATATATATATATATATATATATATATATATATATATATATATATATATATATATATATATATATATATATATATATATATATATATATATATATATATATATATATAAATTTAATTGACTTTTAACAGTGACAACTAATATCATTAGTAATAAGAAACATAGCGCACGTTTTTTGACGGGGTTAAAGGCTAACAACGATTTGATACCTATCTTATTAGATCACTTTCTTATTTGTAAATGACATTCAACTATTCACTGAGACGTTATTATTATAAACAAATATATTATATATATTACTTTGTATAAAGTTAGTAGAAATTAAACATTTTATAGAATTTTCAAACTTTTTTTACCAAATTACATTTCGAAACATGCACCTATGTGCACGATTTTATGATATTTCATGTTCGTCAGTAGAAGAAATGAAATCAACAGCCTTACTGTGTGTCCTAATTTATCAATAAATTAATTTTCATAACACATTTTTATGAATATTAATATTTAACGTGTGTACGTATACAAGTGCTGTGTAAATAATAGTATCTATGTCGTGTTTTGCAAAGAGAAAGTCCATTTTGCCAGCGTTTACATGTCGATACATTTAACATGTTAGGTAATTAGGGATATTTATAATAGGTATAAGTATTTATATAACATATAGAACTATGAAATAAGAGTACAAGAATTATTTAAAATAATTTATTTTTCTGCTTACATAGGTAACAGAAAGGAACGAAAATAAAAAAAAAACAATTTTACAGCCTCACGAATAGTTTTTGTTTATAAATGGTATTAAATAATAGACTCCTAGCATATACATACATTGTTATATTTTTTAAGAATATATTAATCGTCTATAATTAAGGCACTTTGTACATGGCTTAGGATATGAATATAAGCATATTATATGTATAAGTAAGTGTATGACACTTGACAAATGCCATATGACTAGCGATGCCGCAACTTGGCGACTGAACATATCTACGAAATTGCTTATTTTACTTAAATCTACATTGTTTATTTAATTCATAATAACAGCAAAAACGTTGTATGCTAATTCTAACTTATAATTTTACACAAATAATTTAATTTTAAATAAATGTATACTATTTTTTACATTAGTGAGTGTTACTAATTAAATCTTAATCAAGAACAGTCGAGATCAAGGGTTCTATTAGTTCAGTCTTTCAGTAAGCATGAACTGTGGCAGGTGGCGGAAGTTGTTGATGGGTATGTGTTGATGATAGAGCTTCCGGGTGATATTCGTATGGGGATGATCCTGGAGTACCACATCCGCCTTCTAAGTGTTTGCTTAACAACGACATACGAGAAAATGTTTTACCACAAGTTGTGCAAGAATATTTCTTGACATCAGAATGTGTTTGTAAATGGGCTCGTAGGTTGGATCTATCAGCAAAGGCACGACGACAATGATGGCATGAAAATGGTTTTTCTCCAGTATGAGTACGAATGTGTCCTTGCAACAGCCATGGTCGTGAAAAGGCTTTTCCACATAAATGGCATTTACAAGGTAAAGTATGAGTTCTAATGTGCATCTTAAGGGCACCAAGTGATGTGTAAACTTTTGCACAATATTTGCAGCTGAAAGATTTTCTTGCAAGACTTCCTTCCGCGGCGGCACAGTGATATTGCTGATGTTTTGATAGTCCAGAATATGTGGAATAAGATTTTGCACAGTCAGGGCATTGGTATCGAGGGCGTCTGGGAGCTGATACAGATACACCTGAATCAGATGAGACTGAGCTTGGTGAGCGTAAATCTTCTGGACAGGGTGGAGGTGAACACGAGGATGGTGGTGATGCTGGCGAGTAGTGAGTATACAGTTGTGGGTGTCCAGGTGATGATAGTGCAGGTGCAGCAGGGTATAGCTCTTCCAATGGATACGTTGGGTAGAGGGTCGGTAAATAGGCGTATTGTGGTGTAGGTCTAGCAACTTCTGTAGGCACTGGTTCAAGTCGTGCACGACACGCTGCTAAGTAATCCAGTTGTTGCTGTGGCCATTCTTTTGGTTCAACTTTAATGGTTGCAGTGGCAAGCGGGGATGTTGCTTTGCTAGGGTAGTTGCCAGTTTTAGATAAATCTTCAGGTTTTGTGCTTAGATTTTCAGGTTCATCGTTTTCCGTATCGCCTGATGAAAGAAAAAAGAAAATTATTATATACAATTTTTACTCTTCATTCTTATTATCGTAACTAGTTTATTCTGTACAATTTATTTATTTATCATATAACTTAAAATATTTGAATCTATTCATATTAAGTCAGTTAAAATATTTTACAGATTATTCTATATTTATCGAATTTACTTAAGAATAATAGTAATATAATAAAAATTGTTATTATGATTTTTTATTTCTATTATTAATAAATGGTCAATGCTACTTACAGTGATAATCGTAATAAAGTCGTGTAGCCATGTGGGCGGGGTGAGGCGGCGTAGTAGGCGGCGTCGCTGGACGCTCCTCCCGAACCAACACCGGCCGCTTCTTCAGCGGACAGTGCGCATATTTCTTCGTTAATAATGCGCGAGCGGTTTGAGAATCTTCCACAAGCATCTTCACTTTTTTGCACAAACACTTGTATCGTAGAGTATTTTTAATCCGTTAATGTGTTATTAACGCTTTCACAAGTTCACTAACGTATCAAAACAATCCATAAATCACAATACAACGAGACAACAACAATACGTGATGACGCCTTCGTGTTCGGAGCGCGAGTGACGTATACATGCACTCGTCGACGTCTGGAACTGGAAGTGGTGCGGTGAGGGAAGACCGCCGCTTATATGCGCTCCCCGTCAACGACGGCCAGGTGGCGGCGGGTAGGCCGCGCACGTGCGCCGTACCCAATCGGTGGAGGGCGCGGGGCCCCGGCCAATAGGCGAGGAGCGGGGCGGCGGCGGCACCTGCGCCTCCGCACCCGGCCGCATCGCTCTTAGTGCGATATGCTCAGCTTCAGCACCGTTCCGGTTGGAACTTTCGTCTTAGCCAGCGATCTAATTTTTTGCGCAACTTTTGGGGTTAAGCACCTTTGAACTGAGCCATACATCTTTGTGAAACGGTCCCGTCCGTATAATAATAATCGAGAACTAAACCGTCTCGTCGCTATTATTATTTAAGCCCAAACTAGTTTCGTTATTCGTTTACCTATAAATTACATATGCACTTTTATTGTTCAACTTATAAAGATGTAGGTAATTAGAATTACTAATACTAAAACTTTGTATGAACTAATTTCATAGATCATTTGACCTAGATAACAAACAAGGTATGTTAAATGAGATCGACGTGACACGTAATCATACCTAATGTGATAATTATAATAGTGACTATGAAACAATCAAAGAGATTGATGTTCGCCTTAGTTATAACATCAATACTAAAAGCTACTTATTACTTTAACACTACTTATATTAATTTAATAATATCAACATTATCAAACTTAAAATTATTTTATAAAGTTTTTCTTACTAAATTTAAATGCAAAACAAGTTGCATTGTATATATTTTTTCCCAACTTTAGCAAATCTGCGTAACCCTATATAATACACATATATAATAAAGCTTCACACCATCCCACATTATAACAAGAGAAGCAGAAAGTCAGCGAAATCTTCTAGAAGTTCGTAGGTATGAAGCATTAGTTATGTTTCATCTCTCACCGAACCGAAAATGATGGCCCAGAAATGATCCTTGGACAGTGCTTCAACTACTGAAACTATAGAACTATAGAAAATATTTGGGCTACCACAAAGCGTTGTAACGTCGGTGTGGTTATTATGAGCTATCGAACATAAATATTTTGTGCTTTTTTCAGTTCCTATAGCTCACTACAACGTTTGTTGTAGGTTTATATATTCAATATTATATTTATATTTATATTAAAATATAAATATAGATTAAAAGTTAACCTGATATATATTATGTATATATATTATGTATTCTAAATAACTGCATTCACTTATGATTTTTTAACCGGCAGAGCTAGAAACCTGTTTGAGAATATTTCCTGGTACTAGTAACAAATCAAATAGGGTCTTTAACAACCCCTTCGTAACACGGAAATGTAACGTCCATAAGTCCTTTGTTATAGTGTCTGACAACCAATGTTAATTCCCACAGGAATACTAAAGTTCACGAGTTTTAAGAGCTTACAGAAGAAAAAATTATCTATTACAATTTTTTGTACAAACGTGTTTTCGGAAAAAAATTTTATTTGATTGTAAATTTTCCGGTGGTAATATAATGTATATTTTATATATAATAATGCAACTCAAGTAACACAAAGCTGACATTGCTAAGAATGTCATTTCTACAAAGGAACGTAATCTGGAACTGTCTATTCCCTATATGAAAGGATAAGTGATCTGATAATCCACATCACGATAACTTCTCGCCTTGCGTTGTGAAATTATACCATGACTCACAATCAAACTGCAAATGTGTCAAGGAATCGACATGCGCATGCGCATCAACTGTCCGATTTGTATATATCTGTGACTAATCACATCGGTTGGTGGTCAATTATTACAATTAACTTTGCCGAATCACGCACGTCAATCATCAACCATTTACAAATTATCATGTTATTTTAAAATTATAATAATGATAATTTATTTGTTGACATAACATGCCCTCGATAGTAATTTCTTTTAACGATACCTCATGAATGGGTTGTTATCGATAATTAGGCCTGGGAAACGTAAACAAAACGATAAATTTTGTTATAAACATATTTTATATAAATAAAATAAGTAAATACATAATTTAATGGTGTAGATAATAATAGGCTACGTATTTGAATAAGTATCACAGCCAATATTTAGTTGAATTGGAACAAAAGTATATACATAGGATACTTACAAATCATATAATCATAAGAGTAGGACTTAAAAAAAGTTAAGTTAATGTTTTATTATGTAAGATCAACGTGTTTATTTGCTTTGTGTTTCTATAAATTACTTCTGTATGGTTTTAAGATACAAAATCAGTTGTAGTACTTTACGTGTTTAACTACATTTTCTATATATATAAAATATTAATATTACTATTAATACATATTATAAGTAGACTTTGATTGACGGTGGAGTATCATCGCATCCACGGGTCACGTTGTGTCATGGGGTGTAGAGGGCGGGTGGGGTGCCGTGGCGGCTGCGGCTGTGTCGACCAGGTGCGCGGCCGCGGGGGCCGGGGCGCGTGCGTAACGGTCGCGGCACGAGCTGCGCCGGAGCAGGGGGACGTGCGTTATGGCGGAAATAGCGATGGACAGGGGCGCCGCGGGCAGGTGGTGCTATACGCCAGTCTGTTTCCAATGTCACACAATTGGCGGTTAATACATAGCATATATTACGTGATATGAATAAATCACTGTTGTTTTGTACCTTACGTTAGGTGTATAACGTAATTATAAAGTTTGAATTTTGGAACATGATTAACAACCTTATTTTTTTAAATCCATACTGTATAATGTCTAGGTACATTTAAGACTATAATTATGCAGTTGCAGTAAAATACAAAAGGCACTTTGTAGTTACGTTATACGTATGTACTGCAAACGTCTCAGTTTTTAATAGTATGGTAATGTAAGCGTACTTATTTAGAAATGAAAATATTTGGTGTCTTTACATATTTAGCACTTTTTTAGGTCTTCATGTTAATGATTTGTGCGCCTGGAATATTGGTGCTCCAATATTCCAAGGGTCGTTTATTGTCCTGTGTATATGTTTCGTTGTTTATTAAGGTTACTCTTACATGAAAATGTACACATGTATAGGCCTCCGTTGAATTGAATCAGTGCTCAAATATGCCAGCAGCTGGTTATGCGTGCAGAATCACATGTCTGTACCCGAATCGCACATCTGCATCGAGTCGGTCTCTGTACATAAAACGACTTACCCGCCATACACCACCCCAAGTCGATCTATATGAATTTATTCAACAAAATACCTTTTGAAAGTAAGTTACTCGATTAGGGTCTCCCCATTCATTGTTAGAGTAGCACAGTATTAAACGTCGTAACCGGCAAAGTCGAGCGAAGGTATATTTGTAATGTTTTTAATATTTCAGTTACTAGACTGGGTAAAGAATTATTTGAAAATATACTTTAGGTATCTATATATACAATATCCTTTTCATAAGAATTTTATCGACAGAACTTTGCTGTAAGTGTTATTTTTCTGAATCACATATTTGGGACTTACAACATTTTTGCACTGACGATATTTACCGTGCAGGTAGGTGAGTAGTTTAATTTTAAATAATGGTATTGCTGTATAGTTCTATATAAAGCACACAGAGCCATTCAACGCTTTTATAAACACTTTTAATACAGATGGATTGAATTTGCTATACAGCGTGTTTTCTTTTTGGGTGATAATTTATTAATTATTATATCTACAGTATAAAAACGTCCCATTAATATATATTTTAGCATCAACATATGTTAACACCAATGATAAGTAAGCATATTCAAATATCTACAAAACAAAACTAAAAGTACAATGCATTTACAAAGGTACATATATGTGTATATTAATTAAAATAATATTGGAATATTGATTCATACACAGAATGTATAGAAAAGTCATTGGATAGATTATTCAATTCAATTATATTAGAAATGATATCAATTTTTATGATATTTTAGTTATTAATAAATAATTTAACCAAGAGCACCATGTACAACAAAGAGCAACAGCTGAGATTTCGGCACACGCTATAGAACGGCCGGTGCGTCACCGCACCATACCGGCCACCTTTCACCCTCACGAGACGCGTTGTACCGGCAGCGTGGCCTTACATACGCGCTAATATGCACTCTGCATGCTCTGTACATTACTTCGTTTACATATTATTTATAGAATTGATATTTGCCGGTTTATTTTTTTATACTTTGTAATAAGTACTATGTGCATCACATTAGTATATTCAATAAAAAAGTATTATATGTTATTGCCTCTATAAAATGTTATTTTGAAAGATGTTTTTGTTACATTCTATATTATTCTTTTATTTAATAATATAAAGTGAAAAATGTTTTAACTTTACAAGTTTTAAAATTAGTTAAAAACTAAACCCAAGTATTACAATAGAAATATAATGTAGTAGATCATTTCACAGTAGAAGAGGAGTATGGCGCAATGTAATTCTAATATGGTGTATTTATTTCTACCCTGAAATTAAGGGAAGTAATTAAAATAAAAAATATAAGCATATTATTTAACTTCTACGTTTAGCTACGTATAAGTAAATACAAAATACATAAATTATTTAGTAGTTTTGTATGTTTAATGATTATAAAATATAGAAACGATTTGTTGACATTGAAAAACATAACAAAAACTCCGAATAAAAATGTGCATAAGCAATATATTTTTTTTAATAATCAGAAATATTATTTTGATATTTGAATAATGGTACTAAGTAATAAATGTAATTAAAACCAACATGATAATTAAGAAAAATGAAACCGAAGAAACCTAGTGTTACGACACTTCGTTCTCCACTTTTCGCCATTTAACGCATTGCTTGTTGAGTGACGGAACTCAAGGCTGAGCTTGCCAAGTTGCGAACTGTGAAAAAAATGGAAACAAAATAATCCTGTCTCCGAATTTGAATCGAATCGAAAGTTTATTTTAAATAAGATCAATTAATTTATTTTTCACACTTCTATAACAATTATTTGTGAATTAACATTATTGACTTAGTTTTAAAGCAACTATATAAGTCAGATACATCTAAAAACGACTTATTTTAAATGGCGAATTGAATACTACATATATTATATAGGTATATTATAATAAATTCAACCAAGGTTTCATATATCTTAATTTATTAGAGCCATAATATTAATGCTACATCCGTTATTATTATCGAATTAATGTTGACCAATATTAGCTACATTATGTAAATTATTATTGCAAGTGACGACATATCCCGATAGGGATTTATACAATTATTATTATTCGTTATACTAGCAATAAAAAACTGAGACTTTGAGGGAAACGGTTCCCACATTAAAATATTTATTTCTGAAATCTTACCGTTGCGTGATTTTTTATAATCCAAGCTAACGAAATAGTATTTATAGTTCAAAGGTAAGGGGAAGTCTGGGGTTCTTGTTGAGGCAGCTGCATCATTGCGCCAGCGCAGTTGATGACCGGACAAGTTGATGCTGACAAATAACGGTTTTGCTTCACAATAGTTTCTAACTAAAAAAACCTGCAATTTACGCTTTATTTATAATTATATTTATTTTGCTAAAATTCGTTTTTAACGATGAACTTCCTTTTTTTTAAAGGATTTAGTAAAATGATCTGACCTTAAAGTTTCTCACATTTTAGACACGTTTAACTTTAGCCACAGAAATAGCCTATATACCTATTACAGTCTCCTTATGTGTTCGATTCACACTCGAGGAAGATAGATTTTTGCATTTCCATTGTCTTCGTTTTGGAAACCAGGCAAAGCGGTGTTGAGTTCCGCCACTCAACACGCAATGCCTGGAAAAAAGCGGATTGCAGAGACGGAGAAAGCAGGGATCAACGGAGTGTCTTAACACTAGATTTTTATGGTTCCTGCAGCTCCCTGTGCCTACCCTGCCATGTGCGCGATAAAGCGTGAAGATATAAAAAAATATATGTTTTGTAATAATATTTTTTCTATTCGCAATAAATTTCTCTGTAATATAAACAACATATTTGTTATAAACAATTGGGTATGTGGTACAATTATTATACGTATTTTTTACGCGTCTAATATAATGAACAATTATTTGAAACATTTTATAGAACATAATAATAAGCTGTAATTACTTAAGGCACATAGCGGCACACCCATTCCGGGACACCTTTTCGTTTAATCAAAACTTGTTTGCGCACCCAGCAAACGGTGTTTTGTTCGCGAAGGGCGACCAATCTGCGTCAAAAATCATAGCTGCACCCGAACACCGGCACTGGTTCAGTCGACAACGTCAGCTTTTCATAGATTTTTTATACGTATTGAAATTTATTAAAAGCGCAGTGAGGGTGCGCGTGCGCGGCTGAGATCGTTGCACCTGGCGTATACGCTATGAATCTGACAACGATTGCATACCTTGATGATAGTTTGCATGCTGTAAGGTTTATATAAGAATTATCTTACTTAATTTTAATGTACTTAATAAGGCTGCACAATCTATAAAATACTTGGGAACCATTCTAGGAACCGTTTCCCTAAAGCTCCCAGTTTATGAATACTACAGTATCACGAATAATTGTAAAAATCCCTATCGGGAAAATGTCATTACTTTCACTAATAATTTATATAATGTACCACGAATTGGTATTAGGTACAATAATAATGGAACAAAAATGTTTGATATAAATATGTCTTGTGAAAACTGAGAATAGACATCCAAAAACGTGAATATTTCTATAAAATAATAACAGTTATAAGCGAGCGACTTATGCAAGAGTTATTTATGTGAGAAAGCTATTATTAAAAAGAAGCATTAAATGTACT
The DNA here is from genome assembly GCA_037178615.1 of Dione vanillae. Taxonomy (NCBI): domain Eukaryota; kingdom Metazoa; phylum Arthropoda; class Insecta; order Lepidoptera; family Nymphalidae; genus Dione; species Dione vanillae. The sequence goes on from JAZFAU010000024.1 coordinate 1,819,248, forward strand.
TGTTAACTTATTAACATCATGAATTTCAAGTAAGGAGCCGCAATCTATTGCGTTTCTTGGACCACACGATCGAGCATCTAGTGCACGACGTGGAAGCAGTAAATCTGACCAATGTCAGTTTGCTCAGTGGATCGCGTGCGTGAACAGTGAGGCTGCGACGCTGTGGTCCCCGTATAACGTAACGTCGATACGTGTCATACTATCGACCGCCCAGTGAGCACCGCTCATGTGGTCCGCTCTAATTTAAGAACCTGCCGGCTTCTTGACGCTCTTTAAGACGCTCAATTTCTTATTATCTAATCATTTCTACGTAATTGATAACAATTTTGTAAGCAATAAGTATTAATTGGAATAGATATAAAATACATATATTTGTATTATAGAAGGTACATATGTACAAGATTATAATAAATAATAAATTGATAGTATTATTAATGAAAACAATATTTCAATATAAGTATACTTATATACTAACTTCAGCACAATTGCTAAAATGTTTCTAAAAAACTTTGTTGATAAATGTACGTGTTTATAATTTGTATATAGATATAAGGTAAATCTAGTTATGTCCGCGCGAAGCCACATTACTGCCTTCGATCGACCAACATTATGCGGAAACAATGTGGACTATAATCGTGCACTTCGACTTCGGTCCTGTCGTGTTCGTCCAAGGCTTATGTTTGCGATCATAAAATGTCTTTATGATAACAGTAACCCTTTGTTGTTTTCGAAGATCACCTCTCTATTTATTTCGTTTGCGGTATGAAAGCTCCACGCGTCATGGTACGGTGAATTATAACCAAAATGGGTTACGACGAAATCTTGCTGAAACTTTTACGGGCCAGCGTTTCAAACGAAATCTCGTTCTGTTTAATAGCCTTCGAAATTTAAGCGCCAAAGAAAGGTAAATCATGTTGACGTGTCTTGAACTTAAATTTGTGATTGGATGTGGATCGTAGCGTTTTCACTTTGTCGCCATTAAAAATAAGAAAATACATTTTATTTTAAGTGTAATCGACAAATAATTTATTTATTTTATAGCTAATTTGGTTTGTCACTAGGAATAGTGTATAACTAATTCTATAAATGATTGTAGACTCCGATCCCTAGAAAGCATAATATTGGATATACACAAAGATTCAAGTAGGTAGAAGATTATGAAAAAAATATAATTCAAATTTTAACCACCTATGATATTGTGGACGGTATTATAAAACTTTTTAGGTCAAATGATCTATTTATTCACTTGTTACATCATTAAATTTGACCTTTTTACCTTGCTCATGTTAGGATTACGTTACATTTTGCTCGTAGTAAGCAAATATCAATATTATTAATGCAAAACGTGTGCATACACACACAATCACGGTTTCTAATTTATCATATTACATAAAAATATATGTTACTTAATAGAAATGCTTATGTGCTGAGATTTGTAAGCGCTACTTAGGTACATATATTCCATATATTATGACAAATAAGTATTGTTTAACTGTGGTTGGTAATGATGTCGTAGATCTTGTATGTACTTAACATAAAGTTGTTTTTACACAAATAAATTATTTTTAAACATGATCTGGACAAGTCAAAAGTGACTTGTTCAGATCATTCTAAAATATCATTTGTGCCATTATGTGACATTATTTATTTTTTTATCTTCTTGAATGAAAACAAAAATAATAATTCGACAGAGTTATATACCTATATTAATTTGTTTTATTATTATTATAAGGATCCATACGTACACACGTCACATTTACATTTAATACACCTTAAATATACATTTAATGTTTTATTTCCGGTTCACTTTACAGCGAAGTATGTTATTTAGTATTATGTTTGTGCTATTGTTTGTGAGTCATGAAACAATGATTATTGAAAATGATTATGAAGACGTCAGCCCGTAATCAAAGTTTAATAAGAAATAACGCTTCAATAAGCAAATATAATAGCCTCAATGATATGAAAGACAATGGAGTTCCTCTGGGTGCAGCATAAGTTGTGACTAAAATTCACGTTGAGATTGCCACTTGACTGGACTTGAATCGCTTCGTTGATCAATATTAAACTTGTTTTAAATATGATTCAATACATAATTTTTGACTAAATTTTATATGTTACATATATATTTTGAAGATTTTTTTTAAATATGTAATATAAAATAATATAAGCCATAATAACCATATAAACTTAAATTTTCTATTATTTGAAATATTTTTAAGTGAAATGTGCAAATGTCATGTATGAGGAGCAGCCCAAGACCGTAAGAGATCCTCCACCACGCTATGCAGTCGGCTCTGCATACTGCGATATCATCTTTTCTTCAATGAAACGTCGCAGCAAAAATTATTCTTTTTGATCCAAATATTTCAAATTTTGATTCTTCACTTACAAAAACATATGAAGGTCTTCCCCCGGTCGTCTCGATGGGCTAGGGTCCATTGCATCCATTTCTTTTATTCTATGAATTTTAATAGAGGTTTTTAAACATCGTAACACTGCGGTCAAGAAAATTAATAAAAAATTTAAATAAGTAAAGTATTGTGGTAGTGGATGTGAGATTTATATGTATAAAAATATCTTATAACTTAGATTCAGGACTAAATCTACACATTTTTTTGTGGTATAAAATAGGTACATATGTTTATCATACTATAATAATCATTGCAGTAGCGCATCATGTACTTTGGTTTACGTGTTTTTTTATGATGATTCATTTGCAGATTCACATGCAAATATATAGCAACACACTAAATAAAGATGAATTATATTGTAATAATAATAAAATAAACTTTATTTCACACTAAATTCGGAATATAATAAAACATTTCTAAAAGTAACAAAAAGACGGCCTTCTCACTTTAAGAGATCTCTTCCAGGCAACCTAATACAAAAATGAAGATATCATATTACTAGAGAGAGGCGTGGTGCAAATATTAATTATTAATAATTAAACAGTAACGGTATATTAATAATAAATAATTTATAATGATATAAATATTAATTATTTGAATATATTTATGGATTGTCTTATTGGTAAAGCATTCCACAGTTTCGCTGCCTGAACAGTGAAGGACTCACTGTAACAACGGATATGACACAAAGGTATCTCCAGGATATTACTGTAATGATGATGCGACGCGAATTGTAGTTTTTGTTTGTCTATACTCACCAATATTTAATTTAAAAATATTTTCTTTTTTTGTGTTTAACATCTAAAGTAGTAAATAATCATATAAAATAGTATTTAATGAGAATTTTTAATAGATTCATACGGAACAAGTTGTCCAGGTAGGGCTGATATTGAATGGAGGTGTAATCAGTGCTATTGAGTTGGAGTCGTCACCTGCAGAACTTGTTATTATTGTGAGCATTCACTAGGAGCTGAATGACGCTACGGGGCCCGCGGGCCACGTTCACCCATTCAATTTGTGAAAACAGAACTCACTCAATACTTGAACAGCTCGATTTGTTAAGCAACCGGTTCTTGGCTGCTTGGTAAATTACAGTTTGTGTTATCATAACTGCTCAAAGTAAATTGTAAGTTAAATTTTTAATTTAAATTAGTAATAATCATATACAAAATAATTTGACTTTAATTGATCCAAATTACTATATAGTATAAGTTGTCTACAATATAATAGCCATAATAGTCGTAAAAGTAGCTGGACTCGGTAAGATAAGTTTTTATACCTTATGTATTAATAAAGTTCAGAGAGTTGAAAAGATCAATGCTTCGCTGTAAACGGGTTCAATCCTCAATAGAGAGAACCTTTATATTCAAACTATTTCTATTTTCATTATTATAGCAACACAAAGTGCAGCATTAAGTTCATTATCAAGCTCGAAAGATTAAGTAGCTAAATCGTGTTATTAAACAATTAAATAATAGATATAAAGTCCAATTTTTAAAATAGTATAAATCGCCTCATTTAAATTCATATTAAAATTAAATAATAAATTCCTACAGTGTAAAATTACTCTTTGTAAATACGATCTCTGTTAGCTACCAGTATTTCCTGAATGCAAAACACCGGATATAATCGTATGACCGGAAACACTTGTTTGAGCGCTTGCAGGTAAGTTCCCATTGGATTAATATACACTTACATATATGGCCCGCGGGACCCTCTGAACGCACGTGCAAGGACCATGAACGAATACAATAATCTTCTGATCCGGATTTTATTGCGTCGTACATCTTTCAACGTTCTCCATTCTGTGAGATGTTAAAACTTTCTTTTGACGTGAACAGGGAATAAATTACTGATTATTATAGTACGATAATTGCATCGTAAATTGACTAAGTACTTATATCTTGTGAATCACGATAAGAATATTTGTACTTTATACACTTTAAATATTGAATTACTTTTAAATTGAATAAAAGAAATATTAATAATTTCTTTTTATTATATTTTTGTCAATTTCTTACATATTTATTGGTCTACGCATTCTATACTCAAAATTGTTCCTTTTGTCGAGAAAAGAAAACAATGTGTCAGTGAAATGTAAGATAAGCATAAGGTAGGTACAATATTAACAACTATTATTGAACTCTGACTGAGTGGGAATAAGGGGGTATTAAATTTAATAGTCGACTGGTTTAGAATAATTGAAGAAGTTATTTATAAGTTTCCTCTTGAGAAGCAAATCGTGTGCGCGATCGTTGCCGGATGCCGCCACCCTCCGAAGAGCATGCCTTCACAAAGGTATTTAGTCTATTTAAAGACATCCTGCTCAGTGCGGGGGCCCAAGTTTTCTCGCACGTGCACCTAGTGTCCTATGCTCGCCGACCTGTCAATTACTGTCACCCTCACCTATCACTGCGCTCACAATGTCTGTTCTGATAACTACGAACAAACTATCAATCTAAGCGTTGAAGGCACCTCCTTATACGCAAGTAGTTTTGATATCCAACATGTTTAAGTTAAGATATTAATAAATAAATATATATAGTAAATATAATTAATAAATAAATATATATAAAATAATAAATATATTTAATTTATGAAGAAGTTAGTAAATCAGATGAAATTAGTCCCTAAATAGGACATAGATCATATATTTTCTATTTACGCGATACGTATGTCCACAATCTAGTCATGGTTAGTTAATGTTGATATTATTCAAGAAAATAAAAATTTTCTTCTAAGCTATATTATGATCGCATTCTAAACAATGCGTACCGATTATAAGGAGCATTGAAGCGAAGATTATTGCGCTTGCTTTAGACAAGCACAGGCGCGGCCGCCGTCGAGCGCAGAACTCAATCACACGAAGCCGCTAACCACTTGTACTGCTACTGTGTTCTTTATAAAGTAATTCTTATTATATATGATTTTTCTTCTTTGTATAAACGAAGTGATCGATTTTAGCAAGAAAAATGATAATTTTTAGTTTAAAAAATGTGTAAAATCTCTATTTCCAAAACAATATTATAAGTAGATATTAAATTTAATACTGGAATTACTTTAATCTTTATAAAAAAATTAATAGATACGTAAAAAAATATTAAAAAGCCATTATTGATCAGTAGTTACACAAAATAATTTAATTAAAAACATACTCTTTTTAAGTACAATATAAAACGTCCTACAGTTATTTTTGTATTGATTAGAAAAAGAATAAAGATTTGTAAAGTACAAGGTGATCGCCTGCGCGCGCGCGTCCCTTATTGAAGTTATACTCTTAAGACAGTCAGTTCCTCTTTAGAGTTTCACGTGCAGCAATATTCACGGCACATGACACCAACCCTCCTTCTCTTTAAAAAGAGCAATGACCTGACAGTCGCTCCCCTCATGAATTCCAAAACTATCGGAACCATATGTTCTTCAGCTACCTCCTAATATTTTGAACATTTATGTATACTTTCTTTCTAGAACCACTAAGAAAATTTAGAATATTGACATCTCATTATAAGTATTCTAATAATATAAAAAAATAAAATAAAAATGTTCTCTGAATGTAGGTCTATCGAATATCGAAATTCACCTCGTGGTGACATCATGTCCGCCATAAATTACATAAGTAAATCAATCGAGTTCAAATATCACACGGGCCATCTTATTTTCTAGTCGAGACACTTGCATAATTGGATCGATTTGCACAGAGTGACCGCATTGAGCATCGGAGAAGGAGCGTAAATTGCGCAAGCTAACAATGATCTATGCTATAGTAAAATCTATATAGTAAAATCTATAGTAAAATCAATCTATCTCATCATAACTTACCTCATCACTTATTCCGTACTTATAAACGTAACTTATGAACATTAATTCATATAATTTATAAGAAAAATAACCTAGTTAAAAATTATGCTACTTTTCATATTTAAAATTCACTTAAACAACTCAGAGGAAGATAAAGAAATCTATTAATTATTTACGTAGATAAAAATGTTATTTTAGAGCGTAAAATTTATATTACGAATCCGTTTCAAATTGATTACTTTTCGCAGTAATTGCTTTCGTGGTCTATAATTTTTCAAGTAATTACTTAATTTTAAATGAGATATAAATAATGTCAATAATTTATGAGTTAAATCAAACTTATCATATCCCCCATGCGCCAGTCTGCGTCTAGGACGTAAAATTTAAACGCTATATTTAAACATTTCAAAGTACCATCGGTCAATTTTCATTATATTAAATACATTATATTAATTATTTAAGTATTTATGAAAATAGGAAAATAATTAGATCAAAGCAAGCCTAAGCTTATATATTAGTCGAAATAGGCTGTAGGTTTAAATCTCTTAATTTTGTTTTGTTAAATACAATAGTTCCAAATTTTACTATCTAACAATAGTAATTTTATATGCATTCGAATATACCTAAGAATAAATTTAATAAACAATAACAGCTCGTACCTAGTAAGAAGGTTACAGGAAAAAAATCCAAAATTTTAGTTATATAAATAAAAAATATTATACGAAGAAAATTTGTATGAAATTGAATATAATTACAATTTAAAGAGTCTACAAGTAACACCTCGTTTTTCTAATAAAACAGTTTCATCATAGATCGACTGTACCTTTTTAGTGTAGTAAACCAAACTTTTATATGTATAAATATTGTAGAAAGCTTTATTATTGTTTGATTCAATTATATAAAGAATACTCATTACTATGGCCCGAAGCATCGTAATGATTTGAAGAAAAAAATTAATAATGATGTCTAAGTTCACTCGGTAAACTCTTTAATAGTCAAAGGCATTGGTTGTTTGACCTATGATAGTTGATTTCCGATGAACGCAGAGATAAGGCTGTGAATCAACAATAATATATAATCTGAACAATAAACTAAAACAATTTCGAACTATTCTATCGTAGCGACATGGCGCTTTGTCTGTGAAATAAACTAGACAAAGATAATTTCAGTTGTCTTTATACCCAACCGGTCTTGTGAGTCACCGTGATTGTTTAATTCAAGCTACTAAACGTGTCGCGGCGCATGCGCACAATCACAACGGACCATATTTCCATCAGCCTAATTTGCTAACAACCGACAATTTCAAACAAATATTAGAAAAATTATAAAGATTTGAATAAATTATAATATGGAAGTATGTATGTTTTAATTACTCTGACAACAGCGTGTCTTGACATTAAGTTCACACTCTTTTCCCTGCCTTGATAATTGAAAGAAAGAATGTACCTGACACATAAAAAACAGAAAGTAGAACTAAATATATGCAAACATACACATACAATATGATATTAAAATTATTTTCAAATGTAAAATCGAGGTATTATTAATTGTGCGCGTACCTACTAAGTACTATAATGCTGTGTTTATAAATTCTGGTATATGAACCTCTTGAGTGCCCCGGTATTTTGACAATTCGACGACGCAATTTATCGACGATCTCAGTTTACTTGATTGATGAACGAAGATTTATCAACCTTTCAAAACTTAAGTAGTTCTCCGTACTTGTAAATAAATATGACTAACTCTCTTTATACTAGCGGCTCGACCGCGGGTTCGCTTAAACTAAATGATTATTCATTAAATAAGTTCCGCGTTTAGTATTACGTACTACAAATTTTAAACTTATGGTGTTTTCTTTAATATGATATGCCTAGGTTATTCGCATAAAATTTTAAATTTTCTTTTTGTTTTTTTTTTGTGGCTATTCCACGAATAAAGTCAAGTAAAGCTATGCTTACATATCTATGAACGTTTTAACGAATTTATTTTCATTTACTTTAGTACTTAAATAAATCACTTATTTCCTTACCAGTCATTTAAAAAAAAAATAAGGAATAGTTTTTAAAACAATAACTTTAACATAAATATTATTTTAAATATTCGCAACATCAAAGAATGTTAAGGGAGAGGATATATTTGTCGGAACTTGCTAAAAAGTGCCGTTGTAAATAATTAATTATGTCGGACAGGTTTTAAAAATAAATTTTGAGAAGATTTCAATTTTGAAAAGTGGACCATATTGTGTTTAATGTTTATGTGAGTGTTTCCAGTTCTTTATTAATGGAACACTAAGTTATATGGTTCTTGAGGGTCAATTTAAGTTTTTCCCTACCTCTTCTGCCAGTGACTTATTTGCTCTTGTCATTGCAAAATTAGTCAGCTAAGCTGATCGAATCGCTATAAACACTATATTTTTATAATTGGCACAGGTACTTTACCTTTAAGTCACCTACTTTTACTCCTATGTCGCTTCGTTTCACTCCTTGGAGACAGCTATCCAAATCGACTTCTAACATCTACTTGTACACATGCTGAGTGATCTCTATAGAGAAATTTTATAACCGCTCGTTCACATTGTAATTGTTGTTTTTTAATAAACCTCTTAAACGCCTGTTTCAACTCCACAAAACCTCTTTCGGAACTCATTTGTTTATTTTGTTATAGTTTTTGCATTAATATTACCACAATCACTGAACGCAGCTAATTAAATTGAAAATGAAATAATTATATAAATATACTTGTAGTTTTCAGAACGGCTTTGTGCTTATGAGGAAGTAATTCGTTAATCTTTTATCTCTTTCTTTCTTGATTGTTTACGTTTTATCTTTATGAATGTTTTTGTTTGATGTTATGATGTTATGGTTTTGATTATACCGTGAATTTCTTGTAATATGCAGAAAAACTTAACACAACTCATATATTTTGATTGAGATGGAGTTTTAATATTTTTTGTTTAGTAAGTGTTTATTTGTTTTTGAGTCGCGGAGTCTTAAAAATGACTTGAAGTATTACAGAAAATAAGAAATAGAAAGGTGGAATAATTGGTATTTAATGTACCGTCTATAGTTTAAAAAATGAGCAGAAATATTAAAATATTAATTTAATTTATAGGTAAACAAGTAGTAGTATTTTTTTAATATATTGGTGCTACGAATATTTTTAAATATTTAAGTAAATAATAACCATAATAAAATCTCATTACGCAATATAATCATGAACCTAAAGGAAAAAGAGACGACCACGCATCTGTAAACTCGTAGATAATCGCGGGGGCATGTACCTGTTGCGTTGCGTGTTCCTTTCATGGGATATTCTTCTTGTTATAGAGAGCACACGACACAATGCAGGTTTATCTGAACGCATTATGAGAAGCATCTCCGCATCGAGATCACGCGATAATAGTCGTCGTCGTCGGCTCACAAAAGTGGATGGCGAGGTGCGGAGGAGGGCCGGCGGCTCACGAACGTTGAGCCTGGCAGAGCAGTTGTAAGGTACGAAAGCAGTGCGGTGATCTCGCACATGATTGACCTTTGTACCGTAAGCAATCGCTGACGATCGTCTTTGTCTTGCGGGCTTGTCAGCATCAACTCAAAAAAGAAGTTTGTTGTTTTTTATAAATGAAAGTTAGGAAAGATATCTTTGTAAGTGAGCATTGTTTTCAATTAGAACATTTTATTAAAACTCTTTCGAATTTCAATAACTCTTTTATGTCACACAGACACAGCAGCACAGCAGCAGCAGATGTGGTTAATTGCTTGATATGTTGTATCATTTCTTGTAGTATCATTTCCTATTATTACTTTCGCTTAATTATTTTTTTGGATAAATTTAAATACACCTATATAAAAAAAATAAAATTAACGTTTCATTAATTATAGTTAATCAACGGGATTATAGTTGTAAACTTAACACTAAACATTTCTTTGATGAAACTTCAAATGCTTCGCAGACTCACTAAATATAACTTAGAAGTAGAGAACAGTGTTAGTCACCTAATATAATAAGCTTATTTTAAAATAAATAAAAGTTATCATACTAAATGATACATTATAAGTGAGGTGAATCTGAATTTCGAATATTAACGTGTTCAACCAAACAAACTCTTTAATTTAATTTTATGAGTATGATTTTAGCATATACTTATAAGATCTTAAAAACATCGATGATGATGATGTGGATAGTAAATATTTTTGTGTGTGTATAAAATATAATAACAAGTAAATTTTACATACCCATATTGTAACTTAATTTTATTTCACATGGTAACAAAAAAGTACAAATAAATGTATCTTAAAAAAATATCTATTAATTACTTATAATCTATTATAATCCAACTTGAGAGTAGAGGTTATTCTATTATCACATCAATCTGATAGAAAGCGATTTATTCAATGCACCTAGAGGAAGTTAGTAAGCTATTGTTACTTTAAAAAACGATAACATTCCTAGTGAGATTATCTTTTATATGGTCACCCGTATCAAATGAGCGATGAAGAGACAAGATGTGTCACCGGGAAACGGCATAAAGAGCGACGTGTTTGTAAAACGCTGATACAGTGTGACCGCTAGCGGCCGTGAGATCGTCACAGTGATTCGTGAACACGCATCCAAATAAAGGCTTATTAACTTCATTCACATGCTTATGCATAGAGGCTTTAATAGTATACAAATGTAAAGTAACATCCTTTTTATTTTCGAGGCTATGTTATTTATATTACATTGATATAATATATTAATAAATAAGAGTACTTTTGCTTAACATCATTTCTAGTAATTTTGTTAAATAATAAACTTTATTTTATTACCATGTAAATGTAGTTAGTTAATGTACAAATGATATTTTATAATTGTACTGTACTTATGTGATATAGCAAATATATAAATAAATAAAACTTGTTTCAGGTCAGTTCAATATATGTAATGTACTAATGAAACAATCATTTAAGTGATTTATTCAACTAATTATTAACGGGAAGATAGCAGGTAAAATCGCAGATGACGCTCATAGTTAAAAGGGCCAATACTAACAGATGCACCAATTTAATTTGTGTCACCTAGTTTGGCCTCTGTTAACTGCTAATAATTCCAATGTATAGAAACGGTCAGCTGGCGTATTTTTTTATTAACACAGTCTCCGCCTTTTATTCGTCTGCTGACCCATATGCCTTTTCCGTAACGATCACGCTAGTTTTATTACCATAAACAAAATGAGATGCTTTTATCATTATAATAATAAAATTAGCGAAAATATAAATAAATTTTTAACATGTAGGTACATGCATATCATTCAAAAGCCTTACTACTTAGATCTCAAAGTCAAATGTAATGTATCATGTATTAAATAATTAATCAATATTAAAATAAGTATTTTTGTTTTTCATACAATACCTACAAGTGTCTATACTTTTTGCAGAAAGAAAAACCTTATGTTTTTAAATGACCTACTATATTTAAAACAGGTACGCTTATGGTATTTCTCTTTAGGAGAACGAAGCACAAATTCGCATACACCATACTGGCTTAACCGCGACATCTTTGTAACATACGAGGTATTACATGAATGTGTAATCAGAGAGTTTATCGATCGCGGTAAGATTAACACCACTTCGCATTGTCTGGTTTGGCACGTCTTAAATTTTACCTTTTTGTGCCAATAATTTAAGGAATTCACGAATTAATTTTTTATTCTTTACCTTCATGAATGTCGTCGTTTATCACACTGAGTGAGAATTATTTCTTCCTACGTTGAGCTTTCATAAGTGTTTTACCCTATATTTTTCCTGTTTGTTTTCTTTTCTTTGACTTTACAATTGTAAAATATTTAACTGAGAGGTTTTTTAATTTTACTTATACAAATATGATAAATTTGAATACACAATCTCCTTTTATTAACTAAAGTGACAAATTTTCTATATTACAATATAAAAAATATAGTGTTAACAAATAAACAAACTAAGCCTTTGTATAACGTATATTAAAATGTTTTAAATAAAATACATGCACGTCACAATATAACTATTTTAATTGTCTAGCCGTATATATATCATTTTACTAATGTATTTGTGCTATATGAGTGGGGTGGCAGAATCGAAGCGTATGTGCATCCTGCGCCCCCGCGCGCACGCACGTGCCAACCACGCGGCCGGAAGTGCCACGCCATCGGCACACTTATCACGACCTTCGCGTTTTTTTTATACATAAAACTCCCATAGTTATTATTTTTATACGAAAATATTAACGAACGATCTCGTTTGAAATGAAGTTCATTTGCTTAAAAAGGTGTGAAACCTTAATTTTGGTTACCCGATTGAAAGGATTGAAGTGAAGTAATTCTGGCCTCATATTCTTTTAAAAATTTTGATTGAATGTTTTTTCTATACATGTTCTGAAGTGTTCTCGCCCATATTAAGATGTAACAAAATATTTCTAAAATTGTTGACTCTTAATGAAATAATTATAAACAAACATGATAAACCTTGGTAACGCATGTAATCATAGTCATATTGTATACGTAATAATCATATTAAAAAGTGAAGAAGAAAAAACATAATTCTATTAAAACAAACAAAGAAATTTAAATATCTAACGTAAAAAGAGATGTCAAATCGTGAAAGACTACATTTCAATCCATAGTTATCATTATATTTGCATAGGGACTGTTGACAAAACTGATGCAGATAAGGAAACACAGGTTGAGGCTTATCTTGTTTCGAGGACATCCGCACGTCGCTCGGACTTCGAACGTGCGCTATCGAAGTAACATACATTTTAATATCACATCCCTGATCATGATCGACCTCGGACATTCATTACGAACAGATAAACTATCTATATAAATTGCATGCATTTTACTTAAATTCATATATTATTAAATCTAATCTCATGAAAATACTATAATAACGGTAACACGTTACCACGTAATTAAGTAGCAACAGAACCTTATTACAAGTATTGTATGGTATCGAGATACAAACACAATATTATAAACACATCTACGAAAATAATTGTTCCTATTCCAAAAGAATGAATATATATAGATAAGATCTTTTTCATGTATTTTAATTTTCATAGGGTGCTATTCCAGATGTAAGATACCTTCCAGAGAGAGGTAAGGGGAGACCTCGGTTGACTTTCAAAACACAGTATCGAAGATACTGAAGGAAGGTCACTTAAAAAGCATGAGGACTCCCCGGAGAGCATGCATGAAGAGGTTAATGACAGTGGACGAGGCGAAAGAGGTATGCAGGGACCGCAGCGTTTGGCGCTCCGTTCTCCCTTACTACCCCGCTAGGGATAAAGCGTGAAGATATGTATGTATGTATGTATGTATTCCAGATATTTAAAAAAAAGGTATGTAGAATATTGTATAAAAACTTGTTTAACAAACAGAACTTAAACCCACACTACTTGGATTGACCAAATGGTGCGATTCCAAATCGTGCTATATAAAATAATTATATGTATAATTTTGGGATAATATATTTTTTCCTTTAATAATGTATCTCCAATGTCGTGTTTATACTAATATTATTGTACAGATTATTTTAATTAAATATTTATTTACACCTTACTATATATTACCTGTACGATAGTACAGACACAGGTAGAAAGATAGCTTAAAAATAACCTATATAGTTTTTACATTATAATAGTTTTTATTTTGTTGTAGATAATATTTACACAAAATAACCGTATTATTCTTGAGTAAAGTAAGTTTTGTTTAATATTTTTTGGGTTGACGAAATAATAACTAAATATTAAAATATGTTTTAATTATAGTGAAACGATAATAACGTTAGTTTGGTGGTTAATTAATATTATTAAACATTCTTGATCCTAATCAATGACTAAGAATGACTACATTCTTCACATCTCTCTCGTAGGGTTCAATAACATAGTAACTTTATTTATTTGCAATATAGGCAATATTTTGAATTCCAAATTCAAAAGAAAGATTTGGAAAGTGTAAATGGAGTTCCTTGACGCCCAAAGTTCTCTCTGTTGTATAGTGTAAGTAACGCATAAGAGGAAAACATAATATGAATCTTAATTAAATTACATAATTTATTGAATAATCAATTTGTACCACAAAAAAATATTTCTTTTCTATTCATATGTAATAAAGGGTAAATCGAAACAGATATAGCAGGTATCGCAGTTTGTCACGGTTAACTAAAAACACAACAGCACGATTGTTCTATTTTAACCTGTTTGTGTACGTCGGTGATTTTTTCCTTAATGTTCTTTCTTTCACATCCAAAAACCTTAAAGGAATTTTGTATTGCGCCACACAATGTATTGTACAACTGTGTGGAATGTGGATAAAATCAACAACGCACTATATCTTATATACAAACTGACTGAATAATGGATTCAAAGAATAAGTACGACCATTTACTCTTTATATATCAAATTTCATAAAATACATATGTATATTTTACTTTTCATAAATAGCAAAGATTTATAACAATAAGATTAAATAAAATACAGTAACTTAGGTACTGTAAATTGTTTTATTTTATTGATTTCTCAGCTCAGCTCAGTGCACTAATGTATCTACTTGCGAAGTAAGATATGATATGAGCAATATGATTCTGAGTGCAGGTAGCAAATAAGCCGTGTCCAGGACCATAAATCTTTGATTCGAATACTAGCGGTGGCGAAGCGCAATGTACACGCCTACGGCGTCGGCGCGGGCGCCCGCAATTCATACGACGCGCACGTTCACCGGCCTGATCTGCACGTTCTTAGCATATCTGAATCTGTATACACGCGGCGACACACCACCATTTCCTGATATGGGCAAAAATTGAAACACGGAACGTAAATATCTGAGTAGGTTATACCTACGCAAAACACCTTTCAGTTGCTTTATGTAAGCCGTTTTTTAAATATGGAACTTATTTTTTTTACTTATCATTTTTGAACTATTGTATATCAATATTTGCATTATACTAATAATAGTGTTTTGTATGAATACAAAATAATATATAATAAGTAACATCGTAGTTTCTATCTCTGTATATAATAAAACAGCAAAATAATCGTGTCTGTACTATAAATATTTTTACAAAACAAAATATGTAGAGTTATTAAGAGATGAAAAAAGAGTAAGAATTCGAAAAAAAAAGTTTTGTCTGTATGTTTGAATGTTTGTCTACTTGCGCACGCTAGTCTCAGGAATCATTTAACGGATTTTGACGAAACTTTTTTGTTATATAGCTATTAGTCTTGGCTAACATATAGGCTATCTTTTTTTGGAAATTCACTCATTACCATCAGGCAGTAAAAGAGGAGAGGGAAGTTTGTATGAACCTCTGTCAGTTTTGAAGCTAATTCGATTAAAATTAATATTTGGCTATTTGGTTAGAAATTATGAATGACGCCATAAAGATTTTTGGAAATTCTGCCTTAGCGGGGGTGATAAATAATTTAAATGAGTAATGTTGGCCCAAACCAAACCACAATATTACTATTTAGTACCTACATTTATCAAGACTGTGTAGGCAAATGATAGATACGAATTACTAAGATACTTTTTAAGCTCGGGCATACCACTATTTTTTTTTTATATTTTTATAATGTGCGTAATATATTTAATAACCGCGAATCGAGCCGCGGGCAACATCTAGTAAGTAATATAATGCAAAAATAAAAACACATCGATGATTTTCAGATTTATAATCGTTTATAGATTAGTCAACTACTAATTGTAATATATAAAATGTAACCCCACAATATTTGAAAACTCTTAGTAATAGCTGTGGTCAATAGATGTCGAAGAATATAATTATGTTTAAATATATACATATTTTGAATGAAAATAAAAACATCCTAATCTTAAGTGAAACTAAAATTGTTGTGTTATATTTTCTACTGCTTACCAACTTTACAATTAAATTGTATAAATAGTTGAAAACGCCAAAATATGCGTGGGATAAACCATTTGAAGAAGATGCAAGTGACGGAGATTTTGCGCATCTATACCTGACGCTCGAATCTCACGGCCTCGGCGCCTTAACAGGTGTGCACCTGAGAGTAAGCGCGCTTTTTCATTAAGTACACATACACAATCAAACAAAACGCTCGGTATGCTCGCATAAGAATGATGCCTGGAGTCCGGGCCATTCATCGAGGCTCGAAGAATTCCTTTATGTGCATTGATCGCGCATTTTGTAGTTTTTTTTATCGATTCATTACGACATTAACGATATCCGTCACGGTGAGTTTGTGTCTCAAATTCCAGGCAAATTATATTTATTTTGTTCTCATTCCTCTGTTTTAGTGACTAAGCCATTTTATAATAATTTGAAGAAATAGTGTCTTCTGACAAGTAAATTTTTTACCGTGCCTTACTTTATTACATATATCACAGTAGATGCATAAAATTATTCATTTTATTATTGTGCTCATTCATTACTTATCGCATGAAATTCGAGACCATGATTATTATGACACTGATATATTTTCATTTCAACAATATTATATCATGTTAAGTCAAAAATGTCCTACATCAGCACACGTGACCGCCGCGTCGAAGATGCAAGTATACGACAATCACGTGTCTACAATCAAGTAGTATAATTGAAATCCATAATAGGTAATAGTTTCATTATTTTTAAATGTTAACATAAATTATATAAAATTATAGAAAACTTCAATTATTTCTTAGTCTATACAATAAAAATGATTAAGTATATTAATCAAATATTTATTACTGGTACGAAGGTGCTGAACTGTAATACGTTTTATAATTTTTCTGACACGTCTGTAACCTTGAATTATTCGAATGAGATAAGTAGGTGATGTTTATTCAGATATTTGTATTTATATAAGGATCTGTGAAATATCTTAAGCAAACAGACTGACAAGTCTCACTATTAGCTTTATACCATTTTATCGATAAATTTGTTCTTGATTTACTGTGCCCATAAAGATAAACGTATATTCATAACCTTGATCTATACTTGCACTAGATATGGAAAAGTTAAAGAAAACAAAGGTGTGTCTGGAGGTAAACTTCTGCGGAATATATGAGCATAGCCGCGTTTTTACTAAAATATTAATTTCAAAAATTTATAGTAGTTAGTAAAAGTTTATAAGTTGCTACATAACTTTGACTACAAAAGTCACAAAGATACGCCATAAGAAACATCTGTGAATGAATGCATCAGACAATTGCTTTACCTGCACAATCTATCAGAATTCATTACTTGTAACTTTTTTTGAGCTTGAAAGTTGAAATTTCTTGTGAATATGTATTTTATTCACAGTTTAAGTTGAACTACAATTGAACGATTATTAAAGGTCTATTCTAAAAATCGTAAACAAGTATAAGCACAACATTTAAATATATAGTTTAACAATAGATATAAACTTTTTTCAAAATTAACGATCAATAAAAGTATAATATAAACAAATGAATTAGATGTGTAATTAATGTGTAGGCCGATTGAGGCTTACATTGTGGTGTCAGCTTCGGTTGCGCAGGCGCACTGGCGGGCCGTTATCGACTTCGACTGATCGCGTCGTGTTAATTACTTTTATTAAGGGCAATTGTCCTGTTTAATCGGGCTGATCGTTCAGCTTGCCGCTATCCAATATTTCCAGTCAGTGCCATTAGAATGTTGAAAACATGAGCTACATATGAAAACTTACACTAAATATTACATAACATTTTTTATCTTATGAAATATCTGTAAACTTTGAGAATTATCCATAAAAAGGTACCTGTTGAAAAAATAAATTGCTTACTAGTTAAATTCTGTATTTATAATATACATTTTAACTCATTACGAAACAATGTTGTTCTAGGATAATTATAATAATATGTCAATAATCCATATTATTCATAAAGGCAGCGAATCCGCAGGTAAAATCTTGTTTATAACTATCACTGCGAGCAAGTTGAAATAGCTAAGAGCTGTTTTTACTGTAACCGCAGGTAAAGTGGTGTACATGGAAATGATTAAGGTAATGTTGGTCTATAACCTTTCTCGAAAAATATGCATTATATATCTCAAAACTATTTTTTCAGTTCGCACCAGTGGTTCTTGAGATAGGAGAGCTATCTCGACCAAGCATACAGTTTAACTGTGTTTTTTAGAACAAATAAAAATATCTGTCGATAATTCAGCAGATTGATAGAGAAAACTAATATAATTTCACAAATTGGTACAATTGTTACAAATTCTTTTGGTTATATAATCCTATGTACCTTTAACTACTCCTACTAAACACAAAACGACCCTAAGATCCACAATGTTAGATAAATTTACAAACGTAAGAACTATTTGTTATAAACATATGAATATTGTAAGTTCAAAAGATAAAAAGTAGAAACGAACTTTATTCATTCCCATAATACAAAATTACAGCATAACATAATATTTGAACAACGTTTTAAATAAAAAAAAGAAATACCTATTACATGATTATAAAATCATCACCAAGATGTTGGGAAATTCTACTAAAATTGAAAGTAATATTGACAAAATGGTCCTATTATCATATTACCAGGAACTGATAAATATTTAAATATAGAAATTAAGTGATAGTTATTTACCTATATCTATAATTGACATGTTTACAACACCTCATAATAAGGGTTGTATTTTTATTTAAAAGCAACCATTTTCGTTAGAAATGTATTAGTTAATGAATGTAAGTATATTAAAAAGATGTTTGTCTTTATAATCTACCTAATTATAATTAGATAAACATGTTTTTTTAAAATGAAGTAGGTATGTTTACTCTGTAATATCAAAAACTTTTACTT
The DNA here is from genome assembly GCA_037178615.1 of Dione vanillae. Classification (NCBI taxonomy): domain Eukaryota; kingdom Metazoa; phylum Arthropoda; class Insecta; order Lepidoptera; family Nymphalidae; genus Dione; species Dione vanillae. Next base: position 1,838,238 of record JAZFAU010000024.1, read on the forward strand.
GCTTTGTATTCATATTAAAGGTATTTGTCCCAGATTTAGTCCGTGCTGACTAATAATCCGGTACAGGTGAATTTTATTATGGCACTAAATTTAATTTGTATAAGAATTAGCAAGCTTGTTGTTGACATGTTCGAAATATGTAGGTTCATTTCGTTGTACTTACGGCGTTGTGCGTTTTAAGTCTATATTATGTGTTTATTCCTATAGTTAATACTTAATACATTATACACAAATTAGTATCGACACCTATATCTTAAATTAAATCAATGATGATTTATTTACTTGTCCTAGTTAAATATTGTATATGTACTTTAATAAGTGATCCAATTGAAATCATAGTATATAGGTAACTATTTATTTTATTTTACATTCACAAAAGTATTTGAGTTCTACAACATTAATAAGCGTACTCAATAATATTTTAGTAATACACATATTCCATGTACATATGTATTTTTGATATATGATTATGTTTATATACTATATGTAAGGAGACTCTTTTGCTGTTTCACGAGACAAGTATATTAGTCACAATAATCGGTGCAATTGGAATTCGTGTTCCAATTTCATTCGCTACAAATATATTCTCGACTTTTTTATTTTTGATACATTGTAAATCATAAAAAAATAGTTTAAACTTTCATAATTTGGCTTCACTTGCGAGTATCTAATCATCATAATTTGACTGTGTGTATTTTCAATATTTATGATTTTCAATATCAATATCTAGGATAAAAGTTATCTCCTTTCTGTGTTGTGGCTTGACGTCATGTTTAAATTCACATACTTCAATATATATATATATATATATATATATATATATATATATATATATATATATATATATATATATATATATATATATATATATATATATATATATATATATATATATATATATATATATATATATATATATATATATATATATATATATATATATATATATATATATATATCGTACAGTCAGTAAAATAAAATTATAATTATTATTATTTTTAAGAATTTCCAAACAAATTCATTGTTTATTACTTTATTTTCCAATTAATTCCATTATATTGTAGTAGAAATATTTATAAATTTTGTATTTTACTAACATAATTAAAACAACTAACAACGAAAATAATTTTTATTTTAATATGCACCTACTGTATTTATTTTATATAGAAAATCACAGCTAATATAATAATGAGGAAATACTTCACCTAGTATATTATAGAAAAATACGCGTAGTAATAATAATAAATAATTTAGCGAGTTACTAAATTTTATTACCGTTTTAACAGGAATTAAATTAGAAATACTGATAGTAAAAATTAAAACTCACTATATAAATGTAAAGATAACAAAAACGGCGGTAACAAAGTTCACAATCAAATGATTTCCATATATGACGTAATCGGAGTGGTCACAATGATAGACAAGGAAGGCATTAGAAGGGAAGTACGGGCGGAGGGCACAGCTACGTAGCTTTGGTTGCGTAATTTCGCTGACTCGCTCATCGCTCCAGTGGCGCAATTGGTTAGCGCACGGTACTTATAAGACAGTGTTCGTGAGCAATGCCGGGGTTGTGAGTTCGAGCCTCACCTGGAGCATTTCTTTTTATATATTGATTTCACATATCATTTTTTATTTCATTTTATTTCTTTTTTTACTAATTCAAATAGAAAGAAGCAATCAATTTAACTAATTTTACAGTTATAATAACTTCATAAAAAAGCAATGTTATTATTTCATTTCATAACTTTTGTATGAAATTAATTATTTTCGGCAATTGAACTGTTTTTAATGTTGCCCTAAGCTAATCAATTGCGATAAAAACTACTATTGCTACTTAAGGTTAACCTTACACTATTTTTTAACAGAATAAACATATTTTAGTTCATATTCAGACAGTATTTTAAGCCATATATCTATTAATTATCGTAATATAGCTACCTACGTAAGTTTTAATTGTATATATTTGCTTCATTGGAAACAACCGTGTCGGCCGTCGTTACGGCATAATGTAGTTCATTCGGTAGTCGGAGGGTACTCGAGCACGACATTAGTAACTAATCTGCTTGGTGCACGCCGCGCGACCTCATGATCCTGACCCGCCCGACCCTGGTCCAGCCCCCCGCACCCGTTCACTCCCGCGCATCCCAATCTTTCGTTCTATACGATAATATATACTCAAACACTCCTTAATATGATTCTTAATATATAAGATTTATACAAACAATAATAATAAAGGGGTTATATACAGTTAGAAGGCCAAAAAAAGTGAATTTTTAAGATTTTTTTTTAAATACCTTTTAAATTTATCGACATAAACATTTGAACATATATTACGGTATCTCTTAACAATATAACAATATTTGGACAGGAGCTGCAGATCTCCGGGAACTCCTCTCAAGAAATACCTTTTGCTTAGCCACTATATTTGTACGTTAACCACTATATCTCTGAACTCAGAAATAAAAGAATCAAACGATTATATTAAAGTAATGTTAAATGTAGTAATTAACCGTAGGAAAAACCTATATTTTCTTTGTGCATTTTTAAATATACAATTAAGAAAAAATATAAAAATATACATTACGAAAAAAAAGATTTTTTGAAAATGATAACTGTATATAACCCCCCTTAATGAAATAAACATAGAAATATTGGTTATAGATTAGGTACCATGCACTGGCATACAACTAATATAATTTACATCTTCTTTACGTTAAGTTACTTGTCCAATATAGCTATTATACTTAGTCTTGCCATAAATATTGTTATAAAGAAAAGCACGATTTTTTTTTTATACGTAACATTTATTCCTTTCATAGTGAGTTAGTTTAATACATCAATATATAACTATTAAAAATATACAATGTTTATTCGAAGTGGTCCCCATTGGCTGCAATACAGTCTTTTAAACGTTGAGGCCAGTTATCAATAGCAGCACGAACTCTTTCTAGAGGAAAATTCTTCACTGCCAACCGAATGGATCGTTTTAGGGACTCCAAATTATCATGGCGTTTAGAGCAAGCCTTACTCTCTAAAACTGACCATAAATCATAATCCAATGGATTTAGGTCAGGACTTGACGACGGCCAGTTTTCAGTGCTGATAAAGTCCGGAACGTTAGTTTTCAACCAAGATTGGGTGGATCGAGCTCTATGACCCGGTGCCGAGTCTTGTTGAAAGCACCATTTTTTGTTATTGAACATGGTGTTAGTTAAAGACTTAACTACCGTCTCAAGAATGGTATTTTGATAAACTTGTGCCGACGTTTTAATACCTTTTTCACAAAAATATGGCTCAGTCACCCCTTCATAGCTAACACCCCACCAAACCATCACTGAAGTGGGATAATGCCCACGTTGTACTCTGTTTACTAATTGCGAAGCTTCTTTAGAGCTTCCAGCATAAATACGGTCATTTTGTTTATTAAAATACTGCTCAATTGTAAAAATTTTCTCATCCGTAAACAAAATTTTTTTGTGACCTCCCTTTGCGTACCGCTTAAGTAGTTGTTTGGATTTTACCACCCTATTCTTCTTTAAATTATCAGTTAAGAAGTGACCAGTACGTCTCTTATAGGCTGCAAGTCCTAAGTCATCTTTTAATATACGCGACATGGTTCTAGGAGCTATCTTCATCTCCCGAGATAAAATCTTTTGCTTACGGACAGGATTTCTTCGAATTCTTTGCCTAACTGCTTTAATCACCTTTTTCACACGAACGGTACGTGGACGGCCAGATCTTTTTCTGTCACAAACAGAGGAGGTATCATTGTACCTATCAATAGCCCGGTAAACAAACATTTGACTAATACCAAGCGGGTGGAGGGTTTTAAAAATTGCACTTTTCTCCATACCTATTTTATGTAAGGCAATCACAGCGATTCGGTTCTCTTTATCACCCCACTCCATTTTAATATAACAAAATATTTAACAATATAATGGCGCGAAAATAAGAAAACACATCAAGCAATCATATAAAAATGACAGATTCCAAATTCAAACGTAATATTTTCTTTTTTTGAATAGTAACAGTATTTATGGCCAGACTAAGTAATTGACCATTTAAACATATTTAATGTGTAGTTAACATATGTTTAAATAAGTTTTGTGTTGTAACGTAGAACAACACCTACGTTACAACACAAAACTTATTTAGCGTGTTTGTCAAAGTAAGTTTAAGGTGTAAGTTTAAGGTTGAAATTTCATGCCCTCATGTAATTATAATATTATAATACGTAATGGAACAATAAAAAAAGCTCGAGATCCCTTTCCTCCAATCAACAATACAACTGTATATGATACGTGCTTGGCTTTTGCAGAACTTCTTCAAATGGTCAAATACTTTTTACTATGGTTTTTTCAGCGCAATCGATCTGACTGGCAACCCTGAATACCGACCCTTAAAAATCGTGAGGAATGTAAATCGTTGACCGTGCGTATGAACAACCCCTTGGCACAATCAAACCCTATCAATTTTTTATACGATAACATACGAGAAACTATTTGTTACTGGACGATACGTGCAAGTCCGACAAGAATGTCGTATGTTTATAAATATCTTCAATTCGATACACCAAAAGATCTCAAACTAAGAGCAGTAACAGTGATATAAATATTAGATTGGCAATTGATATAAAATAGAAAGCAAACAGAACAAAGCTGGAAAGCAATAAAGATAAAGACTCGTCGAGATATCACATGATCAGCAATAATGTCTACAACGCAGAGTTATGCTCTGACAAAAACATACCGCAGGTATGTACCATATGTTAATAAGTAATAGAATTTCATAAGTTTATAGGTAGCTTTGGGGTTCTGTAGACCTAAAAATGTGAACCAATGAGGATCATTTTGTTGTATGTCTGTCTTTCAGCCTGTCAAGAAGACTTCTCCAAATCACGTGGAAGGGTAAAAGTAAAATTAGTGTCAAATATCCAAATCGTTAATTTAATATAATGAAGAAAAACCAAACTTCTAAGTTTACGCAACCACGAAATATGATCTTTTTTCTTCATTTTAAATTAAAAACACTGCGATCAAAACCTGCAGGCTACTTCTTCTTCTTCTTATTTATTAAATTTAGCAATAAATTAAAAATTATAGTGCAAACAAAAGGAAAAAAGCAAATATTTTAAATTTATTTATACCTACATCACTGAAAAAAAGATAATGCATAAGACCGCAAATTTAAGTTTGCCGAGTTTTATTTCACTGATCTATGAAATTTTACAAGGACTCGAACTTAAGTCATAATTGATAATTTATAAGTTGAACATAAAAATAAATTTAAAAGAAATTAAAATTTAAGTTAATAAATTTTTAGAATTCGTATTATCTTCCGCGGAATACCTCCGGAATACTCCTCGCACTTGATCGATATTTTTTTGGAACGACATTAGTTTTTTAAATGTTAATAGACTTCCAATTAAGATAAATTGTAAAAAGTCCAAAAAAATTATAAGAAATATCGTAAAATAATCAGTACGAGTATTACCATAAATAAAATATTATGGTTTAACTTGATTAGATACTTGAAACTATAGAGGTACAATAACGGGGTGATAGCATTGACTTTGTTACAAACAAAGATCACGAACTGCTCCGCTTTCGCCATTCACAGTAGCTATTCATGAATAAATTAAAAAAGCTACTTCGAGCATTGTCAAAGTGTTTAAATTTATTTAGACAATTAAATTTTATCAAGCAAAATGAATACTTAACAGGCAAATAAACAAAAATATCTCAAGAATTAGTCAGAATATGGGAGTCAAAAAATGTGCCAACACTTAGATCACATGCGGGATACAGTGTGAATCTATTGAACTTCACGGTATATCATAGAAAGTACTGGCTTATAAAATTATTAATATGTTAGATTGTTTATTTATCGAGGAAGACATTATTAATCACGTTATTCGTTGTCATGTAATCCACTGTACGTGCAGGCATTTACCCACGGACGCGAAGCCGCAGGTAGAAGCTAGTACCTAGGAAGATTATCAACGATCATTTGTTAATTATTAATATTCAGTGAAATTTAAATATTTTTAAATATTTCATCTTTTTTAAAATTTTATATAATATATTGACCTGTTTAATTATTATAGTACATATTTCATTTTTTAATGACGTTTTATTAATTTGTAAATTTATTTATAACATAAGAGTCGGCTCACCAATCTCGACAGTTTCGAGAAAATTAGTGGTATTAAATCAACGTTGACATTTATCGCCGAACAGTAAGTTCAAAGACAATGCGTTGGCAGGTCATTTGGGCATAATGTTCCGTGGTAGTATAGTAGTAAGCTGTAGGTAGTAAACAGGAATCCACAACTATGAGTCAGTGAGGCAGGCGCCGGCGACGTCCGCGCCAGTGGCGCAACAACCGTCGCCAACTCACCAAGCCGCTGTCCAATCCATCATATATAAAATAAAGAGCCAATTATTACTACATATTTATATGTTTATATATTTAAAACAATTTGATTTCTAATTTTTCATAATTTTATTTTATGTAATATGCTTAATAAAACATATTTTAGTACATATTCTGATTGACATATTAATATTATTATACCAATTCAATTACTAAGTGTTCTAATAAACAATTTTACATTCACATCACGCCAACGGTACAATATGAATACCTTAATTTTTTGGGTAATATTTAATTTGTACTTTTTAATTATATAAAACTTAACTATAATGTAATATTAATATATAAATAGTGCCCATTTCATTGTACATATATATGAATTATCATAATAATATTTTAGGCAAAGAACTATTATAATTTTTATGATTAAGGATTAAATATAGATTTTTTTAATTCAAATTTTTTCTCTATTAATTTCTAAAAATAAATTTGAGACCTGATTTATTTTTGGCTGCATTTAATAACAAGTAGATCTATCTGTGGAACTAAAACTAACCTCAAACATGTATTGTACAACTTACACGTCGTGGCTAGCGAAGCGTAATACGATATTTATTGATTTCTGTCGGAGCGTCGCTTAATGAATGCGGAGCACATTTCACGATTTCTCACGATACGTTTGGGAACGAGATTTTTTCGTTTCATTTCTCTCTGCAAACAATAGATCACTGAACGCGGATGGAGGGTTGGAAGTGCGTCGCGCCTGGTGCGATTACTGCAACTTGGCTCTACTTCGGACGGTGAGAATTGGACGTTGAGTTGATTGATTTTTTTAAGCTAAGCTTTATGTTTAGAAAATAAATATATGACGTTGCCTTTAATACATTGAAAAATTGCCCTGTTTTTTTACACCGTAAACAACATAACTTTATATGTTCTTCTTGGTGTCTAGCTTAACAGACTATTCTTATTATTGATTCCGTCCTCATTCTATTTAGGATCCACTTTCTACAAAAGCTACTATAATTAAGGTGTACTTGGTCTCTTCTAGCCTTTAAGTTATTGTGCGAACTGGCCCCACAATATGTAAGTCTTAATCTTTTCAATTCTTTCTTTTTTTTATATTTAAGTTCATTGCCTATGTTGAGACATATACGCAGTGTGAGTGAATTTTATACATAGGATAATATTGTTCTATTGCAAAATAAATATTTATAATATTGGAATAAAATAATTTTTCTATTCGTATACTAATATATCCATAAAATTAAAAAAGATGTTACAAATTTATTTATGTCACAAACGAGGGGTTGATATTAATTTAACTTCCTTCCTTCTCTACATTACATTATGAGTGTTATCTGGTGCACTTACCTGCTATATAATTATTCCAACACTATTGCCTAACAAAATTACACAGTGAAGAGTGCTACCTGTTTCGTGAGAACTACTAGCGGATGTTGCCAAAAGGTGTCCTGTTTTTTACTTTGAACGAGATTTGTATTAAAAGAAAGTGGAATTTAAGGGTGATTCCGTCTCCGCTTTACGAACACAAAAACATGCACTTCCATATGGAGTATTTATTATGTTAATATGTACTAATGATATTCAAATTTTTGCACTATTAATATGTATTACTTTTATTATTCTAAAGAATATTTAGTATGCTCTACACAATTTATAATTTAAGTGCATAGCAAGATAGAAATATGCAAATTGAATGAGAGATTATATGTATAAAGATCTATCTGAAACACTGTTCTGATTTTTAACAGTAAAATTTGCAAAATGCCACTGAATTAAATTTATTAATAGTTATACATGTAAGCGCCGACGCGCCGAAACCAAGGGAATAAACTAACCAAAATAAGTACCCGTGTGAACATTAAGCCCCTTCACCTGCTACCGAGTTCCTTACCGCAATAAAAACTTACAACAAAAACACATAAAGTGTGTGTAGCACAAGTGATATTCAACAATACCAAATAGTATTTATTTAATATGAGTATTTTAAATAGTATATTTATGATCAAATTATTTGATATTTTAAAATAATGTACAATATTATTTTTGATATGAAAAATACAAAAGAATTCAATAATTACTGAAGCTTTTTAAATAAGAATTCAATAATCCATGTAAGGTATGTACATTTCGATCGTTCCCACACTGATCAGTCACGACATCAGTCATACACTATATGAATTCTATCACTTAATGCGATAGAAAGTTCACTAACCTTGATGTTGTTATCTGTATCATAATAAGACATTAACAATATAAAAGCAATCTATCATTTGAAATTAATATGATCAGTGATCGGCGCGGCGCGGCGCGACCGCTCAGCGGTAGATATCTGCATAGCTGGGCGGAATGGCGGTTAATCAGGTGGCCCGTTATTTTACATTGTGCTCGCCGTGAGTTTGAGCCCGACAGAACAGGTTGCTCCAATGACAAAGGAGCAGACTCCATCGTCCGCAATCCGAGTCTGCGAGCCCCACATAATAAATAGTTCCTCAGAATAATCCGGTGTTGCACGTCACTCTGGCGCCCACCAACGTAGCCTTGTAAAATTTATTTTTTAATTTGTCTAATGCCTCACTTACGTCAGTTTTACTATTATTAATAGTTTGAATTGTATCAAAATGTATATCTATAATCAAACACCGTTAAGCTTAAGTCTGAGTGGGTATCTTTATCTGCATGTTATATAATTAATCTTTTCCTGTAAAGTAATAAATATCATTTAATTTTTCGACATAATTTATTTTATTGACACATTGTTTAGTATAAAGGAAGTTAAGTATAAGGGGTAGGTACCACAGGTAATGTAAATTTGTTTAAAACTAAGTATTAAGAATAAAAAAAGTAAATTTTGAATACACTCTGCAATAGCAAATAAAAATATTTCCCACAAACAAACAGCTATAAAATGAGTGTTTGAAACCTGCATAATGACAGTAGTAAAGCACAAACAATCGACTTTCATTTACAACAAGGATCTGTGCGCCACCTGCGCACAGCATGGCAAAGCACAACTTGGAGTCAATTACTTTACTGCCTGCAACCGGAACAATGGAGTGAAGGCTAGTAACAGTATTGTTATAAGAGCACGTGTTACTAACAAAGTAGGCGTACTGTCTTGTTTTACCACCTGATTTAAATTTACTTACGAGATCTCTTTTCAATAACTGCAGGTAAATTATGTTTGATCTATTGCTAGGTGCATAGCTTTTATTATATGCCATCATTACATACTAATATATTATATAAAGTAAGTTATAAAGGTATCTACCTTTAAAAAAGGGATATATATCCCTTTTATATATATATATATATATATATATATATATATATATATATATATATATATATATATATATATATATATATATATATATATATATATATATATATATATATATATATATATATATATATATATATATATATATATATATATATATATATATATATATATATATATATATATATATATATATATATATATATATATATATATATATATATATATATATATATATATATATATATATATATATATATATATATATATATATATATATATATATATATATATATATATATATATAGACAAAAGAAGAACAGTAGTTATATGGAAATTACAGCTGATGCGGCACTGTCAAAGATTGACTATGGTGATTACACGCCGCTTTAAAATATAAACGCTAGTAACGCCCTTCCTAAAGGGTTTAACCCATCCAACGGAAATTGATTTAAATTACTCTATTAATAATTTTAATATAACACGGTGTATGGTTTTTTGCTACAAACCTCTGTTTTAGTTAATGGAATTATATGAGGTTACGTTGCCACAAAAAAAAACAATTTATTCCTTTCGACATACATATATTCTTTAGTTATTGTTTTCGACCACTATACAAACACTTTATAATTAAATTTGTTTTTATATTAAAAATAACCCATTTGGTGATGGTAAATCTTGCAGATAATAATACATTAGACGCGTACCAAATAAATCATCTCCATAGTTGCTCGTTAATTATTTATTACTACTGTATGAATGGCATCTGTTAGTTTAATAAAATATTCTGAAATAGATTGTCTGGTTTTAAAAAAACGTGAAGAAGAACTATTTATGGTCCAACATAAACTAGATATCTTACTTGTATCTGAGGCACATTGCACTACCACATCTATAGTGCAATTTAGGGACTATGAATGCTACTTTACATGTCATCCCGACGGAACTAGTCATGCAGGAACTGCTATTATTGTAAAGAAATCAATAAAGCACTGTATCATGTCCAACTATGAGACAGAACCTATATAGGCAACCACATTTCACCGCAGTTTACTGTCCACCAAAACACACTATTACCAAACAAATGTACGCCAATTTCTTTGGTACTCTTGGACACCGATTCATCACAGGTGGAGATTGGAACGCCAAAAATACCTTTTGGGGTTCAAGACTAACCAACACCCTAGGAAGACAACTGAAATCATGTGTAGACTTAAACAAATTACATACAATAAACTCTGGAGAACCTACAAACTGGCCCGAAGATCCTAGAAAAGTACCAGATTTAATAGACTTCTTCATTGTCAAAGGCGTATCCAAACTTTATATGAAACCAGAATCTTGCTAAGACAGTTCTTCAGACCACACACCAGTTCTATTATATTAAATAAACCATTGAGATTGTGCAACAAACATACCGACTGGGAGTTATTCAGAACTTATATAGAGGATAACATTAATATGAGAGTACCGTTAAAAACACCTGACGATGTAGACGAATCCGTCAAATACATAACAACCCTAATCCAAGAAGCATGCTGGATTAGCACTCCGGAAATACAAGCAAAAAACGATTTTGGATATAACAACTGTATACATCAAAATTGCCGTACTAAAAAAAGGCGCCTCAGACGAACCTGGCATCAGAGCAAACTTACCGAGGACAAAACAATCTTTAACAGAGCATCCGAAGAATTAAAATCTTTGCTAAGTGATTGGCATGACTTCTCGCTCCAAGAAAAACAGGAAAACGGTACCGAAACAGCGTCGACAAATTACTCTGTGGAAAATTACGAAAGACTTCGATAGACCTCAAGTTACAAAACCACCTATAAAAAATGATAAAGGCTGGGCAAGAACACCACAAGATAAATGCAACGTATTTGCTGAACACTTAGCAAAAGTGTTCCCAATGAGTCAAAAAATAAGGAATTCGAAAGCCAAGTAGACGCATTTCTGAAACAAGATTTCCAAATGGACCTGTCTCCGAAACCAGTCACTGCGTGCGAAGTACGGAGAGTTGTAATGGAACTGAAAGATAAAAAAGCACCTAGTTTCGACTTAATCACCAAAGAAATCATAACACAACTCCCCAAGAAAGCCATAGTTTTTCTCACTGCGCTGTATAATAGTATTCTCAGAGTCCAGCACTTTCCTGCAATATAGAAAGTATCACAAATAATCATGATCTGCAAAGACGGCAAACCCCCACATGAAAAATAACCTCATACCGGCCCATTAGCTTGCTCCCGGTGCTATCTAAAATATGTGAGAAATTACTTCTACGGAGGATTCTTCCTATTCTCATAGAAAATGGCTCAACACCTCCCCACCAATTCGGTTTTAGACAACACCATTCCACTGTGCAACAAATACACAGGGTATATGATAAAATTAGAAAAACATTTGAGGATAAAGAGTAGTGTTCCGCAGTCTTTTTAGATATCCAACAGGCTTTCGATGAGGTTTGGCATAAAGGCCTACTATACAAAATTAAGTCCTGTATCCCTCAAAGCGACTATGCATTGTTCAAATCGTATCTCACGGAGCGACTGTTCCAAGTGAAAGAAGGAGAAGAAACATCAAATTCTATGAGATTCAAGCTGGAGTACCACAGGGTTCAGTGATGGGCCCTGTCATCTATACGATATTTACTGCGGATCTTCCTAGTTCTAATAGCATAACCACAGCTACTTTCGCTGATGACACTGCCATACTGGCTAGTCATAAAGACCCGAGGATAGCAACAAACATCTTGCAAAAAGGACTAGATGAAAAAACAAAATGGTTCCAAAAATGGCGAATTAAAGCCAGCACTACAAAATCGGTACAAGTGACTTTCACACTGCGTAAAGAGTCCAGTGAAACTTGAGAACACAACCTTACCACATTCAAACTGTGTACGATATCTAGGTCTTCATCTCGACCGGCGATTAACATGGAATGAACATGTTAGAAAGAAACGGGAAGAACTGAACATAAAATATAAAAGCCTGCTTTGGCTACTGGGCCGGAACAGCAAGCTGTCATTAGATAACAAACTGCTCATGTACTAATCTGTTCTAAAGCCTATTTGGATGTACGGCCTACAATTGCAAGCAACTCTTGTATCCTACGCGTTCAAAGACTGCAAAACATGATTCTTAGAGCATTAGTAATGTGCCGTGGTACGTAACTAATTATGAAGTCCATGAACACCTGGAGATGCCAACAGTAAAGCAAGAAATTGTTAACACTACAACCAGATACAAGGAGAGGTTGAAGACCCACCCCAATGCCCTAGCACAACAGCTTATTGTGCGAAATTATATAAAGAGACTCAAAAGGAAAGATATCCTGTAAAGCCATAAGGGTGCATGCCCTCACTGGAGGACACACCCGTCACTAATATCCTGCACATCACATTTGCTAAAAGTGAAAGCACTGATCGCAAATTAAAATGGAAAAAATAAGAAAAAAAAATATTGTCAGAACTTAGCATATTCTTGTGTGGCAAGTTAACAAGTTTTTCTTACTTAATATGGTTACATTTTTCTTTTAGCTTCACGCTTTATCCCGCACATGGCAGAGTAGGCAGCGGGAACCGCAGGGACCATGAGAACCTAGTGTTAAGACACTCCGTTGCTTAGTCTCTGCTTTCTCCGTCCCCGCTTTCCGCCTTTTACGAGTTCATTTCAGTTGATTTCGAGTTCATTGCGCGTTGAGTGGCGGAACTCAACGCCGCGCTTTGCCTAGTTTTCCAGAGCGAAGAAAATGGAAATAGTAAAATTCATCTTCTCCGACTAGGGATCGAACCCAGAAACCGCCGCGTTACAGGCACACGTTGCGCCTCTGCGCCACGACCGTTCTCAATATGGTTAGTTCAACTGTCTATATTAATCAACACTACTACATTTCTCGATTCGCATGCATTGTTTATAAGCTACTCCTACTTTAATTGAAGAACAATCCATTTAAAGTAAATGGCGTATAATAGGATATAAAAACCGAACGTAGGAAATATGCAAAGTATAGAAAAAAAATACTGGTAAAATAAAGTTTTGCATTGAGTTCTGCGACTCTACACGCAATCTCTATGTGATAAATAAGATAAGCACATATATTGTAGATACTTACAATGTTCAACTTACAATTTAATTATAATGTGGGCAGCAATAAACAATAGGAAAGTGCATTATTTGTTTACGGAATATAATAGTTTTGTGACCTTTTTACAACAGTTACATAATAAAAACTTTAATTTAGAAAACAGTGTATCGGCGGTCAATTACTGACCCAGCGGGCGTTATCCCGATTATGGTTGAACAGATGGTTATTTTTTAACACTCGGTCGGGACAGGGTGCTGAGTGGTGAAGTAGGGATATGCCTGTAACCGTATAATTACATGTTATAGTTGCGCGCGCGCCCGCATTTACAATTGACCTAAACAAGAATTTTGTTTGATTCACCATTTATATTTTCTTAATTATAACAGCTTACTACTTTAACTTATAGCTTGTTAGGTTTAGGGTATCTTATTAAAATTGCACTACATATTATCTTTATAAATAATATATAAAACAATGTTCCTTAATATTTTGTTATTTTATTTTCATCTTTTACAGGAATTATGAAAATTAAATGTAAAATATACAGTGACAAAATATTTATACACTTTCATTATAGGTATCAAATTTCACTTTAATTAATTTATTTTTTACAATTTTTCTTTGCTAACTGTTAGATAAAAAGGTTATTAAAATTATAATATACATTTATCTTACCCATAACTTTGATTTAGTTTATTCTACAGTACAGGAAGTAACCGCATCACAATGCTTAGTTAATAAACAAACATGTGTCAGTTCAGTAAGTCACTAACTATCTATGTCATCTGTAGTTTACAGTTATATAGCACAAATGCCAAGGGCTACATCGATCAATCCAATGTTGTCGCAAGCGATTCTTAATCGACGGCTGCAGTCGAAAGTTGAGCAGCGACGTCGTGATCCCGAACTTAGCCTCCTTCGCGCTGGTAGATATACTTGTATATTAAATGTTGTGAAAACGTGGCGTCCAGCCTGAACCAATGATCACAGAGACGACTTACAAAAATAAAATATTAATCTCCTAATCGTGACTTACGATTTCGGATCATCGTTTACATGAATGTAGGTCGAGAGTCCAGATTAATACTTGATATTCGCGTGGTAATGCTTTCAAATGTCACAGGCATTTGATGCGGCGATGACCGGAGCTGTCAGTGTCTTGTCACGCTGCAATAACCGAACATTATTCATATCTGCTTAAATATAGTCGCTTCCACGATTATACGATGATATACTTATTATTTTGTTTATAATAAAAATAAAAGAATTAAAAAGACAAAATATATCACGAGCTTAACAATTAATTAATCTAGTTATAGAAATTAATCACGTTTAAAGTACAAAGTGAAGTAATATATCAATCATGTTTTTTAGACTTTTCTAAAAAAAGTTGAAAATTTCAAAAAATTATATTAACATCCAATTGTAAAAAAAATTAAAGAAATAATTCAAAACAAAACAAGTATGTAATTGTTTAATTAAGGAAAAAAATCTAACAACCATATTGCATCCTGAGATTGGATAACGTTTATCGCTGGCAGGTGTTAGAGGACTATGCGATAAATAATAATAACTCATAGATACAATGTTAAAAAATGATGATTCTACTTAACACCTTGATAGATCGTTTTGACGGATCAGATCGTTTACAAGGCTAATGAAACATAATAACTGACGATAAGAATCATACCTGAACTAAATCGTATTAATCATAGAGAATATTTATGATTGGTCAGAAAGCCTAGCTTAGAAAAGCTAGAACTGCTTTAACACCTGTTAAATTTAACCAATAATTTGTTTTTTTTCATTTCACACATAAACAAAATGTCTACATACCAAAGGTTCACTTGATATTATCTATCCCTCAAATTGAATGAATATGAAAAATGGGATCGCCTTTATTTTAGGTTATTCATTTATGGTTCAAGTATAATAAATATTTGTGAAAGCATTATATAAATAAAGTTTTAAGTTTGCAATTTATTGTACAAATATATGATTTGTTTTATTTAAAAATCTAAAGAGTCAAATTAGATTTAAGTCATATGTTTTGACGTGACAACGTCTTAAATTAGGTTGTGCGGCTCGGAGTCAAATATGAAAATGGTAACGTAACGATGTGTCAACTGTCACCGAACTATGAACGGTCCGCCGCGCGTATCACTTGACACATGTACAATGTTTTAGTAAACAAAATATATTTTCTATAGTTAAAATTTGTGCAATTTATACTATAATTATTATTCATATCAATAAATATTCTACCGAGAAAAAGACGTTGTCACGTAAAATTTTCGCCCGTAAAACCCACTTTACAGGCAACCATTTTTTTTGTCATATATGAATACATTTATTTAAAAAAAACACATCATATATGTACATAGGTCATAACAATAACTGCAATAACAAGTACTAGATACAAACAAGGTACGTCGTAATTTATATGGATAAAATATTTTCTGTTTCGCAAGTTATTCAGTACAGGGCAGGTATCTATTATAATTTGACATTTGTTATATTTACAAATTACAATTATTTCAACTCCACCGTACATATAGGCTACAGTCGTGTTCAATTAATTTTTTTAATTTAATTGTACTTAGGTGAAGGGTATAAGGTCAAATGCTGACAAAAAGTAAGATTTTAATCTACACGACTTATATGAAAGCCACTGAAGTTACCCAACCTATTACGGTCATTTGAAAGAGTTACACTAAGCAATCGCTTTATTAAAGCTTATTGTTTTAATTTCGATATTGCACCATGCGTTATAGAATACGTCTGTATCTGCTCGCGAGATAATGATAGATAATACGACACAATGAAGCACGCGCCGCACCGGTTCGTTAGTGTAACTGTTGAGTCACGGACCCAAAGATCACCTGACGGGGTGCCTTTGACAGCTCTCGATGAAACGCACACGTCGCCGCGCCCGCGCCTACATAAAGCAATGCAACTGCTACAGTACTATAGATATTATACTGTACAGATATTATTTCATAAGTGACTTTGTTTAATGGAATATACTACGGGCATACAACGTCAACGTCATCTACTACAACTTACACTAAGTACTTGATATGTGTAACAAATAAAGATTATTTCATAAATAAACAATAATAACAGTAAAATGATGACTGTACACTGGCTTAAATTTTGTCCCCATTAGTTTGATTATATTTAAAACTACTCCCCTTTCTAAACAAAAATTTACATATACCTCGCTCATCTCTTATAGGCTCTCCTGTATCTTCGTCAACTTTGATAATGGCAATAGGATATACAGATGGGATAATTCTTGAAACAAATCCTATAGCACCTGGCTTGTTGTCAACGTTCACTGGGAAAAAATTAAAGAGGTTAATAGACATATCAATTAACTACATCTTGACTTTTCCTACATGTTAAGTTTTCCCGATGAAAAATTTTAATGTCCATAATTTATATTTAACAAAAAACAACAAGTATAAAAAAAATTTACACTTTGTTGTTTTTTGTTCTTTTTTTTAGCTTCACGCTTTATCCCGCATATTACAGGGTAGGCAGAGGGAACTGCAGGAACCATATGAACCTATTCTCTATCCCCATTTTCCGGCTTTTTCGAGATATTGCGAGTTGAGTGGCGGAACTCAACGCCGCACTTCGCCTAGTTTCCAGAGCGAAGAAAATGGAAATAGAAAAATCCATCTTCCCCGAGTGGGAATCGAACCCTCAAACCGTCGCGTTTATAGGCAGACGCTTACGCCTCTGCGCCACGCAAGTTAAATTTTAGTTTCGATAGTTTAATTTACAAAACTTGTATTACTTTTGATACAATAACGATATGTCATTTTTTTCATCACATATTTGAACGTACCTGACTAAATATTGTATAATTTGGTCTAAAATACTTTTATCACTTAAGAAATAGTGCGTTTAGGTTCAAAATATACATATATTATTTTTGTCTTTCTTTCGTAATGCTTAATGTAATTATAACTTATGGAGTAGGCATATTCTTCTTCTTTTTAATTGTAGCGTTTCGAGCGTGCCAGTAAAATATATTGTTAGTGTTATCATTCAGAAAAACTTGCACACATATGAAAGACAAAATTACAACAACAATCAATTGTCGTAACCAGAAAATATCATCACTTAATAGTATTTTATAAAGGTTGACTGACTGACAAAGACTGTTTCGACCTTCAGCAACGTACCATAATTTCACGACTTCGCACAAAGACTGTCAAGAATAATTAAAGTAATTACTGTTTACAATAATTAATGACCCACATAACGTGATATGGTTTGATTGATCTCAACATAGTGACGGTATAATTGTGCCTTGCTAGTCGCTATTGCTACATAAAGTGTAAACGTAGCTTTTCAATTAAAACCCAACATGGAAATACATGAGATATTTAGTAATCTGTTTACACAAAGCTTCATAAAATTAATGTATACCAGTCATACCTGTAGATCTGTAACTCTTTTAGTGCTTTAATTAAATATATATAAAAGGCAATTGTTTTAAAATTAGTGGCGTAAAGGCGGCGCGAGCGCGGGCGGCGAGAACAGATAGCCGCAAGGTATCCACTACATAGACACTACATTAGGGTTTATGCGTCCTAGCTAGCGGCTTCTTTACATTTACCATAAACGCATTTAACATGTAGTCACGTTTGCATTTCTCTTTTATACGAACAAAAAGACCAAAGCGCACCGAGACGATTTTTTATTTAAAGATAGCGAGCGTTCTTAATATGGATATCTATTTAGTGCTTAATAAATCTGCATCGTAGCTGAGAACATGTCAAAAATAACTTCATATATAATATATATGAATTTATTTCTTTGCATGTTAGTAAACGTTTTATTAATATATTATCTTTGGTAGTAAAATATATTAAAAAAATATAATTGGACATCCTTATTAAGGCCTCATTAAGACTTTCCGGAAGTTATATTGCTATTGACCCAATCTAAACGCTGTTGGCATTTATTCATTGTTATGTTAGCATTATTCAGAACACCTTACGATACCTAAGCAGGTATAATGAACTACCATTTAGAGAGCTTTAGCAGTAAATCACGGTAACTCGATTAAGCATCCATATTACTATACTTGGATAACAGCAAGGTAAGTAAGATGCAGATAATAAACAATTGTTATATAAAAGGTAGTAATATTTTTTAATTACAATTTATTTTATTATGTATATATATATATATATATATATATATATATATATATATATATATATATATATATATATATATATATATATATATATATATATATATATATACTTAGTCTGGCCATAAATACTGTTACTATTCAAAAAAAGAAAATATTACGTTTGAATTTGGAATCTGTCATTTTTATATGATTGCTTGATGTGTTTTCTTATTTTCGCGCCATTATATTGTTAAATATTTTGTTATATTAAAATGGAGTGGGGTGATAAAGAGAACCGAATCGCTGTGATTGCCTTACATAAAGTAGGTATGGAGAAAAGTGCAATTTTTAAAACCCTCCACCCGCTTGGTATTAGTCAAATGTTTGTTTACCGGGCTATTGATAGGTAGAATGATACCTCCTCTGTTTGTGACAGAAAAAGATCTGGCCGTCCACGTACCGTTCGTGTGAAAAAGGTGATTAAAGCAGTTAGGGAAAGAATTCGAAGAAATCCTGTCCGTAAGCAAAAGATTTTATCTCGGGAGATGAAGATAGCTCCTAGAACCATGTCGCGTATATTAAAAGATGACTTAGGACTTGCAGCCTATAAGAGACGTACTGGTCACTTCTTAACTGATAATTTAAAGAAGAATAGGGTGGTAAAATCCAAACAACTACTTAAGCGGTACGCAAAGGGAGGTCACAAAAAAATTTTGTTTACGGATGAGAAAATTTTTACAATTGAGCAGTATTTTAATAAACAAAATGACCGTATTTATGCTGGAAGCTCTAAAGAAGCTTCGCAATTAGTAAACAGAGTACAACGTGGGCATTATCCCACTTCAGTGATGGTTTGGTGGGGTGTTAGCTATGAAGGGGTGACTGAGCCATATTTTTGTGAAAAAGGTATTAAAACGTCGGCACAAGTTTATCAAAATACCCTTCTTGAGACGGTAGTTAAGTCTTTAACTAACACCATGTTCAATAACAAAGAATGGTGCTTTCAACAAGACTCGGCACCGGGTCATAGAGCTCGATCCACCCAATCTTGGTTGAAAACTAACGTTCCGGACTTTATCAGCACTGAAAACTGGCCGTCGTCAAGTCCTGACCTAAATCCATTGGATTATGATTTATGGTCAGTTTTAAAGAGTAAGGCTTGCTCTAAACGCCATGATAATTTGGAGTCCCTAAAACGATCCATTCGGTTGGCAGTGAAGAATTTTCCTCTAGAAAGAGTTCGTGCTGCTATTGATAACTGGCCTCAACGTTTAAAAGACTGTATTGCAGCCAATGGGGACCACTTCGAATAAACATTGTATATTTTTAATAGTTATATATTGATGTATTAAACTAACTCACTATGAAAGGAATAAATGTTACGTATAAAAAAAAATCGTGCTTTTCTTTATAACAATATTTATGGCAAGACTAAGTATATATATATATATATATATATATATATATATATATATATATATATATATATATATATATATATATATATATATATATATATATATATATATATATATATATATATATATATATATATATATATATATATATATATATATATATATATATATATATATATATATATATATATATATATATATATATATATATATATAATATATATATATATATATATATATATATATATATATATATATATATATATATATATATATATATATATATATATATATATATCTATATATATAAAAATGAATTGATGTTCGTTAGTCTCGCTAAAACTCGAGAACGGCTGAACGGATTTATCTTATCATGGTCTTGAATTATTCGTGGAGGTCTAGGGAAGGTTTAAAAGGTGAGAAAAATTCGAATAATTGCCGGGAAAATCCTCAAAACAGCATTTTTCTATTTCCCATACAAACGTTTTCTAAATAAAATGAAGAGTCAATTTGTAATTTATTACCGCTACATAAAGTTCAAATTCGCGTGCGCGTTGGAGGATCAAATATCGCGTTCTGAAACTCAACAGAAGAAAATTGCATAGTCTCGAAATACATTGTACTGCAATCATAATATTTGACATTAGATTTGACAACCAACTAATATGTCAATTCATCCTGTCGCATTTCAGAGCATGGAAAAAAGTATTACGATATTATATCTATCTTTGTGGATACGTGCGCGAGAACTTTCTTTACTTTGGTGATCCTTTGTGATAGTGACATTCCAAGTAATGTGCTTTTTTTGTGGTAGTGACACTTTATTGCTAAATAAGCTGTAAATTTTTTCACTTTGATTAATTACAATTTACGATGCCGAGGAGAAGACGACCTGACTTAGGTCGTCGTAGTCAATCAAATGTGCGAAGAGCTATCTCACGTGCTAACCGCACTGATGACCAGAGACAGACAGATCAAGAAAATAGTCGTATTGCTATGTCGTTCTTTAGTGAGTGACAATGTAGGAGATAGGCTTAGAATGCAACGAGTTCGTGCACATCAAACACATCAACAGCAAGCTAGACAGAATGAAATTGAGCGAATCCGCAGACGCAGAGCTCCTGTGATTCTTGAACGAGCTGCATTCCACTATGATCCGGCAATTGATTATTGTGCCGACAAATCGGTAACAATTGGGGAAATGAAAACAAATTTGTAAATATTGTAAGGCGTTAAAATACACTGGTGAATCTACTGGATTATGTTGTGCTGAAGGCAAAGTAAAATTGCCACAATTGGTCCCACCACCAGATCCTTTACGCTCTTTAGTTTCTGGAATTGGAAATGATTCTAAACACTTCTTGACCAACATTCAGAAATATAACAACTGTTTCCAGGTGACATCATTTGGTGCTACACACATTATACAAGACAATTTTATGCCCACTTTCAAGGTATTATATAAGAATATATTTTTTATATTATTCAAGTTTGTACTAAAATATATATATCGAAAATAATTAATGGACAAATTTTTAAAAATTACAGATACAAGGACAAATTTATCACTTACTGGGAACTCTGTTACCACTACCTGATGCAGATCATCAATTTTTACAAATTTATTTTATGTGCAATTCAGATGCGGAAATTAATAATCGTTGTGCTCACAATCCCACAGTGAAGAGAATCATTGTCCAACAATTACAAATGTTTCTTCATCAAAATAACAATTTAGTAAACATGTTCAAAATAGCATTGGATCGGATGCCATCTGATAGCCATAATATTATTATTCGAGCTGACAAAACACCTGCCGGTGAACACACAAGGAGGTTCAATTCACCTACCATTGATGAAGTGGCTGTTGTCATTGTAGGAGAAAATTTACAATCTAGAGATATTGTGCTTCATCGTCAGAATAGTGATTTAAAACGTGTATCTGAAACACACAGAAGTTATGATGCACTACAATATCCTTTGATCTTCTGGCAGGGGGAAGATGGATACTCAATAATTAAATAACATTTTTAAATTCAATTCATCTAAGTAACAATGTAAACATTTATAATTTTTGATTGCAGGTGCTGAAACCAACAAAAAAGTTAGTGCTATGAATTTCTATTCATACAGACTCATGATCCGTCAAGGTGAAGTAAATCATATTTTGATGTGTCAACGACTTTTTCATCAGTTTGCAGTTGACATGTATGTCAAAATTGAGACTGAACGATTGACATACATCCGTTTGAACCAACGACGGCTACGGTCAGAGGAATACATCCATCTCCGCGATGCTATAAATGCTGATGGCAATGTGAATAATGTAGGAAGAATGACAATTTTGCCAGCTACTTATATCGACACCGAAATGAACCAGGATGACGTAATCAAATATCCCACTGAGTTTTTAAATTCACTGGAATTGCCTGGATTACCACCTCACAATTTGCAGTTAAAAGTAGGATCAGTTGTTATCATGCTGCGTAACATTAATCAACCTCGACTATGCAATGGAACAAGACTGGCAGTGAAAAGACTAATGAATAACGTCATTGAGGCGACAATCATAAAAGGAAAATACAAAGGAGAGGATGTCTTGATCCCGCAATACCGATGATACCACCGGACTTACCATTCGATTTTAAACGCTTACAATTTCCAGTACATCTGGCCTTTGCGATGACCATAAATAAATCGCAAGGACAGTCGTTAGAAGTTTGTGGAATCAACTTGGAGTTTCCCTGTTTCGCGCATGGACAATTATACGTCGCGTGTTCGCGCGTCGGAAAACCGTCTTCTTTGTTTATTAACGCACCACAAAGCAAAACAAAAAATATAGTTAATGAGAAAGCTTTAAATTAATTAACAGACTGTATTTTAATAGTGTGTGTCTGTGAATATCAAATTTAAACCTTATAAATAGCCAGTATTTCAGGAAAACTCTTTTTTCTAAGTAAGCAACATGATGTATCGAAAATAATAGTAAAACTTCCTGCTTTATTCAATAAATTCTTAGTTATTAAATACGGATTCGATTTGTTTATTTTAAAATCATTTTATAGAAAAGATTTGGTCTTTTATTTGTCGATGAGGCAGTACGAAGTCTGCCGGGTCAGCTAGTATATATATATATATATATATATATATATATATATATATATATATATATATATATATATATATATATATATATATATATATATATATATATATATATATATATATATATATATATATATATATATATATATATATATATATATATATATATATATATATATATATATATATATATATATATATATATATATATATATATATATATATATATATATATATATATATATATATATATATATATATATATATATGTATATATATATATATATATATATATATATATATATATATATATATATATATATAACTAGAATTAATCTTGCTTTGATAAAAAATAATTATTGTAAAACCATAGCCAATTATCCTAACAAAGCTCTGTGATACCGTACATTGCGTGGGCGTCATTGGCACGGACGCGGACGGCGCGATTGACTCGTCAACAGCTATCGGAGTTCACTTAGTGCTAACGCGCGCTTTAGCGTGCGGCGCCGCACTGTACGCCCGCGCCGCATCGCACTTGTCATCTTGACTTTGTAAAATATTCATATAGACTAAAGCTATAACAGGGTTTATACATAAAAATACTTTAGAGGAATCCGTATTCAGGATTACTAAGTTTATTATGTTTTTGAAAAGATATTTCACTTTTGACCTTTATTATTTGACCTTTATTATATAGGTAATACACTGTAAAAATTATTTAAGAGTATATCATTATAATTTAAATATTTTTTGTAAAATTACATCCTAGTTACTCGTTTCCCGTTTGTTCTTATTTCTCTCAACCATCTATATAATGTATACAATAGATTCAAACAATCTCTACCCTATATTTTGCATATTCGCGACGCTCAAGAATAATTATTAATTCTCTTTTAAGGTGGAATTGATCCGTTATTGCTCTCCTCTGTGAAATAAAATGAAGCCGTTTAACAATTCACACTAACAAAGGTAAAGCTTATGGGAATTTTATATTTATTGTTATGTTTAATGACTTGGTATACGACTATGTTGGGGCACCGCGTATAATTCTAGGTTTCATATACGTCATTAAAAATATAACAATAAAATCAAGAATATTAAGTGATTAGTGTAATATACTCTACAGTTCCCGCTACATTCATGTTAGGGGTTTATGTAATCAGTTTCTGCTGTTTGCTGTTTTGAACAACAATGGAATCCATTTTAAATAACTATGAACTATTTTAGAACATTTTTGTTTTCTTGTACCATGCAATCATAATAAACACCTTTAAATTATGTTACTCGTTTCGTCATTGTAAAAAAATTACTAATTATCTTGTTTAAAAATGAAATCATCATGTTACAATCATTAAAAATACATAATGTTTTTTAATTAAAATTAATAACGATTTCTTTGCAAGAATGAGCATTGGGGTGGGTGCAACCATTGATGAGCGTTTCTAATGTCTGCGCGCACCGTAAAGCCCAACTGTATAGTTCTAACTAACACACATGGGGGTCTGATTAAAACAGAACCTTTTTAAGCGTAATTAATTTATCTTAATATCTTAAAATTATAGTTCATAATAAAGATATTACAATCTAGCTGAACTATATCTATTGCTTGGTCGTTGTTGACGATGAAGTTGTATTTTTTTATTAATTAATATAAGATACTATATAAGTGATATTCGTTTCTATTCCAAAAAATTTATCAATTACGTCTACACAAATGCTAGACAGTATACTAATACTAGTCAGTCAGAAGACAGTCATTTTATCTGCATACGTCACATTTCTCGAATATCATAGTAGATTTTATAAGGGGGGAGTAAAGCTTTCGATATTTCCAAAGCAAGGTTTAGATAAACAGAGATATCTAAGGACCGGTACTACGAGCTTACTCACCGTCTGGCAGCGCACGTGCGCGCGCGCCGTTAGGGACGGGCCGGCTAATCACTGTAAGATTAGTGATTTTCTTACATTTATATCGATAGTCAAAATTTCATTTATTTAGTAAAAATATATTAAAACTTATTAGCCCTATGCCGAATTAAAATTGATTTTACATTGTTACATATTTCAATAGAAAAGACATCAACGAAAGATACGATATAACTATATAATGCAATTGTATTTTATTGCTAAATAACAGATATTTACGCAGTAATGATACATTATAAAACCAATTTAATACAATTTTTATATATATATTATGGTACTACTACTACTAGTAATTGCATAGTACCAGAATAGTAATTGTGACAAAGGTTACAATGCAATCATTATATTTGACTAACAATATAAAGCGATAGATAACGTTGTAAACATTACTTAATAATTAATTTAAGTTTAGTAAATCTCAATCCAAGCCGAATCTTTTGCTCAATCACTAGCCTACTATCCCGTTCAATTGTAAATATCAAACACTTAACACACAGTGATTTTGCGGCCGGTCATTATAAATAGATTGTTGCGATACTACGACGTGTTTACAGGCAGTATCTGTCGATAGCCGATTCAGTATCAACACGGAGTCATGCAATCAAGTTGCCGACAAATAAGTTAGCAACGAGGTTAGATAAGTTTCTACTAAATGTAACCTCCAATCATACACCCTAAAAAAGTTTCATTGTTATTTGTCACATATGCTCAATATACTATTTTTATTTATAAACTACTTTGCTTATTATAATAAACTGCTTTTTTTGTTCTTTGTTATTGTACTTATAATTACGACTAAATCGTAAGCACAATTTGGTATCTTATTTATAATTGTTATATATATAAATCTATTTCTCGCTTGTAATATATAATTATAAGAAATTAATTTTTCTACCTACAAAAGTATGAAATGAATTATGAAAAGGTCCAAGAACAGATAAATGGACATTTACAATAATCCACAGTAACGAGATATCTTCACTTAGTTATTTCTGCTGTCAGTAACGAGAAATAACGATGTAGGAAGAACACGGAACTATTGCGTGTACAAGACGACTATAAGAAAAGCCGTTCACCATAATATTTGGTACAAAGAGGTGAACCAATGTACTATTTATTCCAGAATAATTTATGTTTTATACAACTTTACATTCGTTTTGGTTAATAAGTTAATAACAGAATGTTTTACATCTACTTAAATGTAATAAATTATATTTTAAATGTGTTTAAACTGAATTAGAGAAAAGCTTCGATATTGCAGTCGACTTTTTGACAAATGAAATAACCTCACTGCCTTCTAATACAAGATTATTTGATATAAAATTTGACGTCGATTGAGCCATCCAAATTCACGTTTATAGATTTATGTATTTAAGTACTTACTTATGTATACAGCACTATATTATATAACAAAAATTGTAAATAGTAATAAAAATGCAATATTTATTTATTAATAACAAAAATTTGATATAACGGTTCTCATTTTTATGAATAAAGCCTTATCTATAAAGTGCATACATATTTTCAAATCCAACGTAATCAGGTGAACATTGACACACGCTAGACCAGTTCGGCGCGGGCGCAAGCGGCACGCCATATTAATGACTTGTAAATTATAAAACGCCTCGACGGCCGCCGCACTGCCGTACTACTACACAACGACAACACCCAGCCACTTGTTCCATTGTTGGCATTCAGAACAAAATTACGGAGACTACTGTTGTTATACTAACGGTTATACATACCAATAGATTATTTGATTACATCTTACTGAATTTACTCTATATAGCCAATAGGCTATGTGTGCTGTATTTGGAAAAAAAACAGGAAGAAAGCAAGAAAATATCATTATAGTTTTATAAATCTAATTTGCATATTGTTTATTTTATTTTTAAATCAACGGCTTGCAGAGAGAGCCTGATTACAAGAAAGCTTGTGCCACCTTTTTTTACTTAATTTTTGAACCGCGCTTTGTATACTTAGCAGAACGATAAAATATAAATAATTGACCCAAAGTTAAGCTTAAATTAAGATCGAACCTACAATAGTTGCCTTTACATAAAAATTTCCAATAACTAATAGGTAATAAAATACCCTTGCATAGATTGGAATAGTACCTAAATATTTGTAGTAACCAGTGTTTTACATTCTAGACTAAGTTAAATTTATTAGCAGAGTGGCACAAAATCATGCATGATAATCACTTGTAATATCTATAAAAAACTTAGTTACGTTTTTACTTAAAATCTTATTCTTCTTGTTAATATAAAAGAAATTCTTTGGGTTTTTTCCAATGGTACACATTATTTCTAAAATGACATAGATTTTAATATAAAGTAAACCAACGTTATTATGTAACTATTAGATATGTAAATATGAATAATATGAGGGAAGCCTAAAAATCTAAAATTATACATAGCATAAAACCATCGGATAATCAGTGACAATTAGCAAGACTGTTTATTTATAAACAATTTGAACATAACAGTAGATACTTTTGTAAATAACTATTTTTTTAGCTATTAATAAGAACAAAAGCGATTCTATTATTTTATTCTTATCACTTATCCTGGGTACCGTGTGCAAGTAACAATATGATCACTTAAATACATGTCCATTCGAATTGAATTTGAATTAGGATTCAAACTTGAGATGCAATTTTCGTTAACTGGCACTCATTGAATAATAATACGGCGGCTTCGGCATCCCGTTGTTTATTTGTGTCAGTATTTTTTCTTGAACGCTTCTTTTACGTAGGTAACTAAGTATATATTAATATTTTGATTTTGAATTGAAAAATAGTGACAAAGAAAGCTTACACTTAACAGCAACCAACAGAATTTCATGAATATCTTAATAATTAAGTCACCATAAGGACTCAAACAATACCAATTATCAAACAAGAAATTAAGCAGCCCATAGAGGTTTATCTAAAATGAATACATACCTCCTTAAATTAAATAAAATAAATAACTTCATGCTATGTCCTGCATAAAGTAGCAGCAGGATAGATAGAGGCTACCTAGTATTAGAATATTCCTTTCCTCACTTTCCGACCCATTTTTGCGTCATTAGTGCCGGAACTCATCTCTAGAAATTGAACTCCCAACAGTCTGGTTTTTAGTCAGACGCTGTGCAGCTGGACCACGAATTCCTTAATATTTACTAGTATTAAAACTAGAGCTTCATTTAATAGCCTGTAATTTTTTCTTGTAAATGTAATAGCATACATATATGTTGATGTAAAATAAACAACAAGCAATCAATCGTCTAGATTTATTTCATAGCAAATCGTTTCCGCAACTGTAAACTGTAAAGGATCAATGCGAACTCGAATTTCGTAACGTCATCCTAAGGTGGCCAAATTGATCGATGACGTGCGCGTGCGCTCGCTGCTTGTCAATTATGTTACGAGTTCAGGGACTGAGATACAGCTTATCTATGCTTTGCCATCTTTCTACGCTTGCGTTAACGTTAACAAGAGAAACGTTGAGCTATTAACGGATTGTATCTCAGACCACAGTTTAAAATCGTCGAAATTGTTTGACCTATTTAAATTGGCACGGCGCATATTTTAAAACTACCTCCCTGCAAGTGATTATTTTTATTTTTTGCATATGTATAAAGGAGGGAAAAATTATTTTTTTAAGATAAAATTTACTAATGATCACTTTTTATTCATTCAAAATTTTTACATTTCTTATATGTACGGTAAAGTCTTTATTATTAAACATTTACTTACAATGACCGAATTTGAGTATAGTCTCAAATTGAACACTTTACGACAGATGAGTTGAAACGATAATGCTACAATTTGTGTTCATCAGTTTGTATGGCAAGTAAATATGTTAAGTATGTATCAAAAAATTATTCTTTTTTTTAATGAACTGTAAAAGAATATTATTAATTGTATGTAATTCATCATCTCATAAATTTAAATAATCGCATTTCCTTTCATTTCATGAGTCTATAACAGTCCACTGCTGGGCATAGATCTCCTCTCGTGTATGTATGTGTGTAACAACTCCAATATTTGTTTTTTTTTTTCATATATCTTTATGTACGTGATATAATTTAATGTATGTACATATATACACATCTAAACAAGATTTTGAAAGTTTGATATTACAATATGATACCACCGACAACTATATCAACAAATTATTTTTGAATCAACGTTATTAAATTAATTAATATCGATAATGTCGTTATAATGTTTATTTGTAATCAGATAATTTAAATATTATTACACTTAATATTAATATTTATATGCGAGGTTGGTACAACGTTGTAGGTATTAAAAAAATCACGTATGCTCCAAGCAGCTGCGCCAAACTTTAAAGCATTCTTTATTAACAATGGAATCTTTACAGGTTGTTGCTATACCAAAGGACCATCTCCTTTTCAAAGAAGTTCACCGTCAATACCGCCAAAACTGCCATTGCATAAACTCTATTGTCCATATATATTTTTTGTTATATTTTTTATAACATCAGCTGATCGCCAATCGGTACTAAATATAAATTTCTTACAATAAAATTGAAACGTTTTTCTGACTTAATTCTAAGAAATTTTCTCGACTTTTTTTATAGTAAATATATTTGACACAATCTTTATTCATACTATAATTAATTTAGTCATTTCTTTTAATTACTTTTATCACTAGAGACACGTATGTTTAACAAATGCATCTTTGTTCAAAAATTTGTACTTGTTCGTAACAGGTTGATAGTTTAAATTATTCATTATTATAAAGTTATAATAAAACAAACAGTCATTAGTCATTAAGAAGCATTTATCGTGACGGTAAACTACCAGAGGGAATAAGAAAGAATTGCACAAGACGAAGCTAAGCAGGCGTGGTTTAATGTTTCTCTTGTGGAAACAGCTGTACGCTCCCCTTTACCTGAACACTATGTACCGAGCACGTGTTATGTATGCCCTCGCTTCTTAGATAAATACGATTCGTATTTTAAGTCCTTACATCCGGAGTGAATACAGGACACAGACGTCTTGCTCATTCACTGAAATGTACTTATTTAACAGTATATATTAAAAACATATTATACATAAAACAATATAAAAAAATATATAGTACAAAAGTAGATAAATAAATAATTACTTATATACCAACTACATAACTAAACATACGCTATTAATAGTCTGTTTAATAGACTGAAATTTTTGCAGTCTGCAGAGATATTAATTAAATCTTGTATATAAATCTTATTTATACTTTAGATATACCATATTATAGATTTTACGGTATTTCTATATTACTCTCTAAAAGTTAACAAACAATTAATTGTAGGTTAGAATTCTTGTAAGACTTAATTTTGGAAATTGATACTATTAGTAAAACCTAATGCGCTTATTGCTATATAAGTAATTAGTACATTAAAATACGTTTAAAATGAATTTTTTTTGAAAGCATACAACTTCCACAATTGGCATTACCAGAAAAGGAAATAAAATAACAAAAATACAAAAGGACCGTCGTGGCGCAGAGACGCAACGTCTGCCTGTTACGCGACGGTTTCTGGGTTCGATCCCCAGTCGAAGAAGATAGATTTTTCTATTTCTATTTTCTTCGCTCTGGCAAATTAGTCAAAGTGCGGCGTTGAATTCCGCCACTCAACACGCAATGCCTCGAAAAAGGCGGAAAGCGGGGACGGAGAAAGCTAAAAAAAATACAAAAAGGAAAAATATTTTTTCGATTCGAACAAGTGGTTCCTGAGGTTAACATATTCAATCAAAAAAATTATAGCTTTATAATATTAGAAAAGATAAGTTTGATCACACTACCACTACCAACAGCTAGTCATAAGTGTAGTCGGCCGACTTCGTTGTTTATTTTGTATTATTCACATATTTACAAAAAAGTACGTTAATCATTGATATTCTTAATATGCATATCAAGACTAATTCTTATTATACTATTTATTCTTATTACCTTTGTATTCCGACTACCTACGTGTGAACAAAGTTCTCACAAGTCTGTGCATAATCTATAAAATCTTAATATTAATGTATTTTTTGTTTAATATGCATCTCCTATACTTAATCAAACGTATTCAGATGAAGCTCGTTTCAATCGAAGTCACACACAAAAGGAACCGGATCAAAAAACTAGTGCATATTTATATTGAATTAATTAAAACTAGTTTTCAATTGTGTCCCACAGAGTAACTATGTTGGATCCGTTTAACTGAACGAGTCTCCCTTTCAAAGTCAACAAATAAGCAATCGGAAGCTTCGAGCAGGTGTGTTTATTACCTTTCCCAGGACAAGCTTAGTAGAATACTTTAACTTTCAATGCATATATGCATGTCTTAATTATCATACGCTCAATAAATCAGTTACTGTTAAATGTTCATGAGAATATTTTATCATCATAAATAATTTTCCTGATATTACAGTACACAGAGACGGGTTTATAGTTTCTTCTAAATATTTCCTACTAAAGTACAAAATTCGTAATTCAGCTAAGTGATAAAACAGGAATAAATACTCAAATGTACTACTTAGTACGTTTTAGAATTTGTTTAATATAACGATCCATCAGTACATATACGTGAATGAATAGCTATAGATTTATGAAGATCGTAACTTATGGAGTAATCTCAATCTTGATTTGAACACTTTGAGGCCATAGATCGCGATGTGGGTGAATATGTTGCACTCATTTCACGTACGCCTCTTGACACGTGTCGGTCTATCACCAAGTATCTACCTACTACTAACGGTATCAATACTAAACCAATATATTTATTACATAGAAGTGCTACAAATCAATCAAAAAAGTATCTACTACGATAAATACTTTATAACGTGTAATATTTACTTTTATCATATAGTAATATTAAGTAAAATATTAATAATTAAAATATTTGGTTTAAAATAAGTACTTAAATCTTATAAAAGTAATTAATTGTAATTTCAACTTTTGTTCGAATTTCATTCTCAAAATATCTGAAATTACGTTATTTGGAAACAAAAAATTATAAAAACATTTGATTTTAAATTCCATGAGATAAAACCTAATAAATGAAGCGCATTTGACATAACATAGTTATATCGTCGATCGTGTAAACTAATTGCCTTTTGCGCCCTGCCTTATCTAATCAGGCTCTGAAAGGAGCCGATGTAAATTCTGGAACACATGTGTTTGCGTGAGCGCACGTGTTCATTGATGTACCTTTGGCCTCAAAGGGGATCGACTCCTGACGGGAATAGGTAACATTAAGCAACCCGTAAGTAAACACTAGTCGTCATCACCCTTGTAAATGCACAAAGAAAATCCTTATATTCAACTGATAGTGAAAAATATGTGCAAGCCGCGTAAAGAAAACACATCTGAGTCACGTAGGATTTGACACAATTAAGTACTGAAATAAGGAATAAATTATTACAAGTTTAAGCAAAAAAAAGTATTTATGTTAAACGTATAGTAACTGATATTAATATGCCATAAAAGAAATTATTTAAAATATATACAACATACATAAATGAGACCAATCGTCTGTTATCGGTGCAGCGTGGTTCGGCGTCTGATTATTACAAATGCGATGGTTGTGCTAGATCTCAATACCTCAAAAATAAAAGAGCTATTTTTATACTGTGTGCAGTAAAATTGCTTCTTTTTAAAGTACCCTAAGAATTTAAATGTAGTTTTCATGGAGTAAGTAGAGAGGTCGGCTGTGTAGCTATGTATACATGTGTATTATATTAAAGTGGCAATATCGAAATAAATATAGATTTTTACATAATATTTTTATTTGACTCGTCATATAAGACAAAGTGCAATTTGAGTTCTAACGCTCAATATGCAATGTCTCGACCTCGGTCAGAAAGCCAAGGACTGCTCCACTACATGCGGAGTGAAGCTCAAAAAAATATATAAATATCCATCGTGGTACACTGTCTTCTTCTATATATGTATAATGTAAGTATTCTACTCAGAAAATGGTAAGAGAATGATTAAATTTAAATGTTTTTTGTTTTCTCGGTCTGGTAACACAAAACGCAGCATTAGATTCCGCTAGAGAAGCGAGCTCTTTGCTTACCCCGTTAAAAGCGGAAGATAAAAAAATATTCATTTACAAAACAAATGTAAGTGTAAAAAATGCTCTAAACATGAACGAACATCCACAAATTATGGAGTACGTTCGGGTTCGGTAGTTCGTTTCGGTTTTAGTTTAAACAGAGGCCGGCAGGTTGCATTAACATTAATTTATACATGCGGGGGGACCGAACACAAAACATGAAATTCTAATTGCTACATTTTTGTTGGTCATCCCTATCAATATGGCACGTCGCAACAGTCGTTAATTTCATTAAGAGCTTATTAAGCGGGCACGCGACCGCCAACAGTTGGGCTCGACACACGGATGATATAATCGAAAACCTTATGGAGTGGAACGCGGCTGTTGCTGGCCTGTTGCTTATAATTGTATTTTTAAATTAATCAAATGTACATACATTTCTAAATAATGTTCATTAAATTAAAAAATAGAAATATGAAAGAATTATGCTATATTTTTTTCTTAAATGTAATTAATATTTGTTACTTTTTTTTTAATTTTTAATTTACATTTAAGAAAGTGTATTACCAAAATTAATGTTATGAAAAAGATGGAGCGCCCTAGATATTAAATATTTCATAATTTATTATATTAAAAATAATATACATACAATTATCAATTAATATCTTAAATGTTATACTTTTACAATGTATATAAATAAAGTATACTAATAATCAGGTAACAAGAACGTGCCAACAAAAACAAGGCAAATCCTTGTCTTTCTCATAAAAATATCTAAAAATAATAATAACTGTAATTACCTATGCATACATAAATATATATATATATATATATATATATATATATATATATATATATATATATATATATATATATATATATATATATATATATATATGTATATATATATATATATATATATATATATATATATATATATATATATATATATATATATATATATATATATATATATATATATGATTACAATTAGAGTTCTGTACATTAGGTGGTCACGGAGCGTTGACCACCGGTGTCAGATGGTACTTAGCCCCTCAAAAAGCAAGTAATGAATAATCCTAGATTGCATAACAATGATATGAAAGTACAGTGCTATTAAATTAATATTTCAAATTATATTTTGAATTCATTAATTAACTATATAAAGAGAACCAACAGTAAATATCGGTGATGAAGAATCTCAACGACTTTATCTAGATCAAGAAGCAAATATTCAAAGATTTTAAAAGCAAAGAATACAGTTTATTTCAGCATTTTCTTTTGTTTTTTTCATTTTTAATTCATTTCAATGCGAAGACACTCTTTTCCGTTATGTTTAACCATATACTCCTTCTAATAAAAATGAAATCCAGTATGCACACTTTTTTAAGAGTCTGGTCGAACACTAAATTCTATGAAAATTTATTAATTTAATTGTGTCGTCAATATGCAATGCCATCAAAAGGGACTAATTCAGTATAAAAATACAACTCACAAAATTATATTTTAGTATAAATATCGAAATTTATTTTTTATTTAATTATTTTTATTATTATTGATCAAAATTATATAATATGGTAACTGTGGGAAAACATATTTACTATCTTAGCAATGAGTCACAGTTCCGCATCGACACTATTGTCCAATGTGTAGGCGCCTGCGTTACCATTGTTGTTTATATGGAGATGGGGATTAAATGTATGATATTATTAATTGAAAGGCTCAGTTCCCACAGCTTCCGAAGGGTAAGTCCGGGTGACCTGTCATGAGTGACTCGTTTATTTGTTATTGTTATACTATATGCGATCGGTTTCCAAGCACACTCCCACGACAGGGAACAGATGCTGGGGGCCCCGTGCGCTTGCTCCGGGACCCGCTGCACCACTACCACTCACAATATTGTCTATCAAATGACCCTCATTTTTCTTGTGGGAATCGGATTTTACCGTGTGAATTATTTTGCAAATTTTAAATTACGTCCTAAGATTCATTTACGCATTTTTAAAATATTATATTGCACAAGGAAGCGATAATAAAATTTTTAATACATGTTTTATAAAGATTTTGTTGTTAATATGTTACTTAAAAATCACCTGCCATGATGCGTAAAACTATGTTTCTCTCAAAATCTTCTCTTAAGTCCCTAATATTAATAATACAACAAATGAAACGAAATGTTATACAACAAACAGACACTTGACCCGTCAAAACAGCGCATTATTCAACCTGAATGAGATTAGCATAGATTGCTTAGCAGTCGTCGACGGGAGACGCCATTGCATATGCGCCGCGGCCCCGCACCTCTCCTCCACAGCCCCGACGCCAGCAGATGCTCCATTAATATTTGATCACGCATCTCATTAGATACGGGTTGCTATATCGTCAAAATTTCATCTTCACATCTGTCTGCTGAAACATGGAAATTTGTCAAATCTGAAAACATTTACGGAAATATATGTGATAGTCTGCCTCAGTCCATTAATATTTTGCTAGGCATGCGTCTGTTACAGGAAATCTAGATTCTAAATGCGGACGAATATGGTTAATTCACCCTCATATTGCTAGATCGTTTACGGGCAATTTCTTTTTATTATAGTACCTAGTGATCATGTAAATGTGATATAATATCAGAGTTCTTGAAAATTATTTAATTACACCAGGTATTTCATTGAGGGTTTCAAGTTAGAAAAATGAACAAAATAATTATAGTTAGCTTTTTAAGTTATAAACAAATCCTATTACTTAAAACCAAAAAATATCTAAACAATAATTAGTGATCTGTGACGGTACTGACACCACATATATTATATTATCGTCCAATCTGAATTACCTAAGCGAAATTCGTCGTTGAACTTTCATGCATCACGCTCCGCATAATATCAAATTTCAATGAGCAGTAGCCGCTAGGTATAAATCACGATAGCAGTTTGGGATATCGAATGTTAATATCTTTTATAACAAATGCTTTGTTTTTGCAACCAAGAACGGAGATTGATGTGCAACAATTACGGGATGCTCCTCCGCCATAAATTCAAATTGTGTTGCATTGACAACTAGGTTTTTCTTCAGTCTACTATGATAATTTTAAATTGATACAAATGACACTTTAAAACAACAATCCATCGTCCATTTCAGAGATTTTGTAAACTAAGGATGAAAAACGATAAGTTTTTGACTAAATTATAGGTACTGTATATTTGTAAATATTAAAATTTATTATAAAAATGTAATAAAAGTTTACAAGTCGTAAATTAAAATAAAAGAGAAAATTATTAAAATGTTTTCATTTTCATCTGACCTACACTACACTATGTTAGGTAATTACCCTTTATTAATTACCAATGTTTAATTTTCTCAATTTTCTTATCCATTTCCATATCAATCCAGAGAGAGGGTGGATACTGGAGAGAAGGGTATCTATTGGTTAGCAACAAAACTATTAATTATGGAATATACAAATTACATTTGAAAAATATAATGTTTAAAGAAGACATGGGAAATATATAGACATATTGGTAAAATTCATTTTCTGTGTAAAAGTGAGAAATTAGAATAAGTTAATGATTGAAATAATGTAATAACATTTTAAACAAACATATACATAAAAGACACATACATATCTAACAAATGGTAAATAACATTAACCACTACCACACACATATGCATAAAAATGGTAAATAAGATTTAACATTTATTATGTAGTATATGTGTGTTTTTCAGTCAACTTAAACTAGCTGTAATTAGAGCAAACATTAGACCAGTGTAAAATATACTAACCTACTTAGTAACCTATTTCTTGCCGCAGCACACTTTAGCGATTTCAAAATCGACCAGGATACAAGGAAAAAGAAAAGCATGTAGGTATTTATTCATATATCGATATTCTAAAATATAATAACGAACGGATATTAAGTAAAAAATGTAATTGTAACAAATGTAATTTGTATATTCCATAATTACTATTAATTATGGAATATACAAATTACATTTGAAAAATATAATGTTTAAAGAAGACATGGGAAATATATAGACATATTGGTAAAATTCATTTTCTGTGTAAAAGTGAGAAATTAGAATAAGTTAATGATTGAAATAATGTAATAACATTTTAAACAAACATATACATAAAAGACACATACATATCTAACAAATGGTAAATAACATTAACCACTACCACACACATATGCATAAAAATGGTAAATAAGATTTAACATTTATTATGTAGTATATGTGTGTTTTTCAGTCAACTTAAACTAGCTGTAATTAGAGCAAACATTAGACCAGTGTAAAATATACTAACCTACTTAGTAACCTATTTCTTGCCGCAGCACACTTTAGCGATTTCAAAATCGACCAGGATACAAGGAAAAAGAAAAGCATGTAGGTATTTATTCATATATCGATATTCTAAAATATAATAACGAACGGATATTAAGGCTAATTCCGTCTTGTCTTTATATTCGTGTAAATAATTTCAGAATTATGTATGGGATTTTAATATACAAATTTTGTGTATTGAAAGTTTTTGTTGTTTTCTTGAATTAAGCTTAACTAAAGCTGTGCTTTACTCTTACCGAATTTCACGACACTCAAAAGTGACGTACTTATGGATGTAGTTGTTGAATATTATTAAAACATTTTTCCTTTTAGTGTTTCTACTTTCGATACATTTTAAAAACAGTTAGGTACTCTCTGTTACCTATGTTTATAAGAACGTCTTAATAACAAAGGTTTTAAAAGTTCACATATCATAAGCTTTCATCTATCAAGCATAGCACGGCGCCGGCACAGCTCTGACACGTCAAAGTTAAAATCTATTACGCCCCCGCTCTGAAGCTATGAATATTTTAACTTATCCGTATGATTGACTCATTGTTAAGTTTCGGTGTCATAAGATGTACGTATTTGATCCGGAAAGAAAGTGACCTATTGTAAAAGAGAGACTAGCTATTCATTTAATATATTATGTAGGCAGGTACCTACTTATCGGCTATAATTTTCTTTTAAATTCTCATTAGTATGCACACTCGCACTGAAATATTACTACAGATGTGCATGCTTCAGACGATGAAAGTTACAACGTTGTGAGTACTACAGCACGTTGTGAGCAGCAACAAAAATGTTTACTTTATACGTATAAAAATTGGAGAACGAGTGCCTCTAAGTTGATCTTCCTACATTCCATATTGTGAGAGGTGTGCGCAACAATTTTATATAAATACCTGTGGTTCTATAAATCACAATGAAATCAGCATGTGCAAACGGTAACAATAATATCTCTGCGTATAAACTTTCATAATTCAATAAGCGATAATCTAACTAGATACCGGATATTAATTATTATTTTAAGCCACAAACAATTTTTTATTTGAGCTATATTGTTATACAGTTGTTACGCTTATACACAGAACGTATAATTAAAAATTAAAAAATGTGTCTATTTTTAAGGTTTAAAATTGTTCCTACAAAAACATAAAAGATTCGATAGTACAAGAAAAATGTTCACACTTTTTAAAAAACGTTTTAATTTAACACCTTCAATAGAAAAATCGGTAGGAATAAAGTAAAAAAT
Source organism: Dione vanillae (assembly GCA_037178615.1). Taxonomy (NCBI): domain Eukaryota; kingdom Metazoa; phylum Arthropoda; class Insecta; order Lepidoptera; family Nymphalidae; genus Dione; species Dione vanillae. The sequence goes on from JAZFAU010000024.1 coordinate 1,877,233, forward strand.
GTGTACGCTGAAGTATGTGAGGTCGTGGACCGCGGGTTCTTGTGTCAAGTGTCACGGGCAGGAATAACTGAGATGCGCCGAGTTCAAGAGGCACGACCGTCGACCAGCCATTGTCCGCTGTCGCACGACGAGACGAATCACATCAGAGGCTGCATGACCCACGTCAACGCGGTCACGAAACAATTTTCCACCGACTTCCTAACAGTATACAAAAAACGATGCCGTAAATAAGACTATTTGGCTTAATACTTCCCATGAAAATATTTTTTGTTTCCAAGCAATGAATTATTTGTTTTAGTCATAATTCTCAATTTTGTAGATATACATTTTTAACTTAAATGTGAATTAAATATGGACTCACATACTACTCTCACGAAAAAAATTCTTAAAGGTAGCCTAGAATTAGCATATTATTAGTATATTAATTATATTTAATTATAAAAATTTTTATTAAGATACTTAGCTAAATTATAAAATCCTTATTAGTTTTTAACTGTGCCTTCGTCAAATTGGTGAAGTAGAAAAAAATAAGAATTTCTCTGACACGTTATACATTCAATAATTACAGTAAAAACCTTCGGAGAGAAAATTAAATAGATAAAAATGGAAACATTTATTCAATTGTTTTCGCTTTTATATTTTTTATAAAAAAAAAATAATAACAGACATTTATAATCCTGGTGCATTAGTACTATTTTGTATCTTGCGTAATGTATACATTGGATTTCTAATTAGCATTAACTTGACGTATAGATGATACTCATATTAATTTCCCTTTCAAAATAAAGTGGACTATCCAACATAATTTTTGTTTTGCCCAACCAACCAACCCTAACCGTAACCGTAACCGTATCAGAATATTTTTCAAGAAGATTTGGATGTAGCTCACAGGCGTGAGCATAGGGTTATACTTGATTTTGAAGACTACGACACCTGATGAATAACCATAAAAGACCAGCTTACTTCTAATACGCATTGTTTCTAATAGAAAAAAAAAATGTCTCATTGCAATTAAACATTTGACTAACATTACAAACACAACATTCAAAAGAGAAAAAAACGAAACCCAAAAAATTTTATTATCAGACTATCTATATATTTATAAGTATACTCAGTCAAATGACACATTGCATGTAGGTATTTATTCATATATCGACAGCCCACCGATTCTTACATATGCCATACCATGAACTAGAATAAATCAATTTTAAATACTAAACAATATTAACAAATTATCAAAAAAGAAACAGAGTCTCTCTGTCTGTCTGTCTTTCTGATAAGTTTTTTCATATAGAATCTTTATTTTGAATGTCGTGTTCTAAAGTCATGTAATCCTTTCTTACTAACAAATCTATCTTACCAATTTTTATTCATGCTTAGGCCAAATGCAGCCGAAATAAATCAAGCAACAACAGCAACTATGTTGAACGTTATCAACATTACAAATTCTAATACTTTTTATTTATTTACAATTTAATTTGGGTAGGTATTTTATTTAATAAAACAAATAAAAACAACTCATTTATTTTATAAGCTTAATATGTGAATAAAAATATGAATATATTATTATACTAAATAATATATTTATTATGTATTGTTTACAAACTTAATTATATTATATAACCTCTGTTGTCATATATTATTCTTCAGTAAAGTAAGTTCTTCTTTGTAACTCGACAAAATTGCAGCCCAACACAATGATTAGTACACTTTAATTATGTAGTGTAACATTGAATAGTACTTTAAACTTTGTAACATTTCTGTAGCAATCAACAATGGAAAGTATCGTCTTTATAAATTAAAAACTAATTCATATCTACTGACCTTGTGACAAAATCCAAGCCAACTATAAACATAATTTAAAAAAGAAAGGGTGTAATATCAATTACAAATTTAGTGTAACCATTAATTATACAATAAAGAAATAAAGAAGAAACTAGATAATTAAGGCTACTATAATTTTCATAAAATAATATTTATTATTATACATAACATTGCAAATATTATATGAAGACATCATTCTGATTTGTTTTTCACTGTATATAATATTTGATTGGTCTGGTAAATGAGGTACAGGGCACTCACAAATACTGCATTGGCTCTGTAAATAAAAAAATATATATTATTATAATTAAAGCATTAAGTCATGTTTTTATGAATAATTCAGATTATCAATAATATGACCAATGATCTTGTATCTTTTAAGATTGTGTAGAATACAGACAAGGGTATATCTGATCCATACAAAAGATTATCACTACTTAAATCTATCTATGTTTAAGTATTTTCTTTTGTATGCCAGTAAATATAAAAAAAACTATTGTAATGTCACTAATAGAGATAAACAACAATCCAGGGAAGAAATCCTTAACCACACATTTAGGTGCATCAGAATTATAGTGTCCAGCATATTTTTTTTAATTATTGACAAAATAAAAATAAAATGTATTATGACTAATAATATATTTTAAATAGCAAGAATTCCTACTAAATGTACCACATTAAATATATATATTAATAATAAATTATAGTTATGAGATATGTCATCAAAATTTAAGAATTTTAAAGCACTACTTACTGGCCTTCTTTAAAGTATTCCTTTAGAGTATTAGAAAATCTCTTGGAATACTTAACAAATTCTCTTTTTCTTTGTTCCAGAGCTTGTTTTCCTGAACCAGGGGTATATGATGACACTTCATTAACTGCATCTAACAACTTTTTAATAGCAGATGCTATTTCTCTATAAAGAAGAGACAATTTATATTAGTAGTAATAACAAAAGTAATAAAGAAATAAAAATAACTATTATATATTACTGTCATATTTTGTCTGAAGATTAACTTACTTGATTGTTTCAAGGAAAGTTTTTCTGTCTGTAATTTCATCAGGGATTCTACTTAAAATCTTTTTTAAGGCAGTGGATTTTTTGTTCAATTCTTGGAATGCTTCTTCTGACCTGTTTAACCTCAAGTCAGCACCTAATAGTTATTAATATATGAATAAAACATTGAAACTAATTTGTAAATAAATAAAAAGTATATATGAATTAAAGAAAAATTCAAACAGATCATTCAATTTCTGTGTGTGTAGACAAAGTAAAAGTAAGTAAATAAATGTATAAAAAAATTGCATTTGTTCTTATACGAACATTCAGTCTCTGTCAATGTTCCTTGTAAGCGAAGTAAACTCTCATTCATGTTAACAGGAATATCTGCTCTTCTCATGATACCAGCAACCAAATCATAGTTGAGACCTGGAATAGCTGCTTCTGCCTTTGTAAGTGCGGCACGCAACGTTTGAGAAGCACCCAAATCATATTTTTCTAACTGAAACATATTTTTGAGATTAATGATCAATTGAAGTCATACACATTCACCACACCTAAATTAACGTCAATAAAATTACACAATCTAATATTAATTACATATACGTGATTTTCTTAAACCGTATCTATTTTTATTCTAATTTAATATTAAAACAACGTAATATCATATTTAAGTAAGTACCTGTGTTAAAACAGGACGTATTAAGACAGGTAAAACTAAAGAAGTGACAGGTAATTCATCACCCATTGTCATTATGTCTAACAAATAAAATAAACTTTGCTACTACAAGAAAACGTTCTTCGAGATAATGTAGATTCACAGTAATGGTAGCTTAAACGAAAAAGATTTATCACTGATATTTAACATGAATGCACACAGTAAAAAAATATTTTAGGCCAATACATGTAAAAAGTTCAGACAACAGAAATATGACATTACAAATTAATGTTTACAGTACAAAAATATCTATAAATATTAAATAGTTGCCAGTAATAATAAATGTGATATAGTAGTTTCTATATTAAATATTTATATATAAGACACCATTTCAGTAACTGTAACACAAATATTTAAAGTATATATGACAATATTTAAATAATATATATTATTCATAAACGTCCTCAGTTCAATGATACAAAATACTAAGAATGATTACAACGAAGTCATCCGGGCTTTTTCAGTAACGATCATATATAATAATAATTACAATTAGAGTCACTGAAGATATTGACGATCACTATCCGCTACTATGAGTAACATTTAATCGTAAAGACCAATATAAAATGCTATGTACTATTTTGTATGTACGATTAGGAGGAGGAATTCTCGATTATTTTTCAGAAAATAGAGATGTAGCCTTCTTTCCTTGTTTTTCTGATAATGATAATATGAGCAACATTTTTATAGCTTCGGGCATTTGTCTGTTATTCTTAAAACACTTTGTGATTCTCCGAGTCTTCCGGGACTGTCAAAATCATCGTAGAGGTATCATGTTTGACTGCTATCAAGCTTCTTTGTTGTAAATTGCGGATATCTCAACATATCGTTATCTGTTATTTGGATAAAATGTAAGCAACGTCTTGCGTTCAATTTTGAACCCAAGGCAACTGGTACATCTGCCGAATGCTGTAGGTTCAAGATAAAGTAAACATCCTCTAGCAACTGTAAATAGACAATGTGAAACTTTTCATGGTCATACAATAGATCTTATCTATCTTGTCTTGTGTATTATCGTTTTATTTAAATATAATTATAAAATGTTTATTATGTGAGTGACATGTTTGGTGATACAAAAATAGAGAATTGCATTTTTCTTACAATACCCATCTAACACATTCTTACTTGTGAGAGTTACAAAAGTTGGTTTCTGTGTATATGTTGAATTTATTTAATGATATTAATATTCATTTTATATTTTAATTTTATTAAAACACGTGTCTATCTATAATGTATAGCAATTTATATATATTCAGTAAATAAGAAAATAAAAAGAAAAATACAACTAAAAGTAAAACCATTTTGGACAAAACATCTTTATGTTAGAAATACATAAATCCATTATTATAGACTAATAATATTAACTAATCATATTATTTGCTTGGCTGAATTAATAATATTTTCAGTTTTAGTTGTTTGAACACTATGTAAAAACAACTGGATAAATTCAAACGACTAAAAAACCAGATAACTTATACTAATATCAATTTAGGCTTAAAAGACTTTGCGTCCATGGCCATTAAATAAATAAAAAAAAAATTCAATTTCAAATGTCAACATTTTAGACCAGTGTTTTGTGATTACAAATAAGTTCTAACATTGATGTTTGATTTGATACAAAATTAATACACAACTAAATAACTTGTATCAAAAAAGTAAAAAGACATGGCTAAAAATACTTCAAGCTCTGCTTTCCGTAAAATTGATATTGATCAGTACAATGAAGACAACTTTAAAGAAGACGACGCAGTGCAATCAATGCCTACTGGACCTGATGAGGCAGAAGTCTGTGCATTACTTAACCAATATCCTTTTTAATAGTAATAATTTTATGGGTTTTACGATTAAAATATATGTTAAGTTGTTATTTATTACCTGGTACTTTGACAGTGACAGAACCATATGAATGAATCACCTAAATAATTTTGTTGATAACATTTCTCAATATTTTTTCGTAACCAGAAAACATATATTTACATGAAATATTTAAAGATTAAAATGATGGAATAACGAACTATAACTTTTTGTAATATTAATTGTTCATTAATGTTTTTTTTTAACATTATGGCTGTTATGAGATTTTTCATTAAGTGCATGGAAATAGATTTGTCAAATTTACTTTATCCATTGTGTGTTTGTGGGTTTGACCATTGTGGTGTTACAAGTTCTATTGCACAATACAATATTTCTTGAAATTAAACAGGAAGGAGCAAAAACAGTATGTCTTAAAAGTATGTTCTCTTTTACCCTTCTCTTGAAAGCAATCATGTTTGTTATATGCGGAATAATGTAAAAAGCTGCTATTGTAAAATAGATATAATAAAGCTCTTTTATGCATAAATACATATTGGTGATAGAAATTAAAAAAGTGCATTACTGAGCCCTTTGATAAAATTTTTTATTTGCACTATTTAGTTTTTATAAATAAAAATAAAAACTGACAGTTTTTATTTTTGTTTTAAATCATTTTGGTCTTCATAGATTCTGAATGTGTCATAATAGTTTTATATAAGGTAAAAGCACCAATGGTAGACACTTTAAGGATGACACAAGATTTAAACTAAAGTATTTTTTTATTGGAAAAGAAATACAAAAGAAACAAAAAAATTAATTACACCTTGGTTAATACAAAAGTATATTTTAAACTAAAAACCCACCGAATCAACGTAAATTAAAACAAAAATTCCATTTTTATTAATTAAGTTAAATGACCCTAAAGATGACACATTCAAAAATCAAAACACCAATAGTGGACACTTATTTGTACCAATAGTCGACATGCAAGCTTGAATATAACAATCATCAAATATATATTAAAATAAGCTTAAAATGACATAACTGAATATTATAAAATTCTTTTTATTAGCATTAACTGAAATCCTTGACTAAGTATCAAAAGTTTTATAAGAATAAAATTTTAGTCATGTTCCAGTTCCTTTGATTTTGAACTTCTGGCCTTTTATAGGTGGCATCTTGAAAAAGCCGACCATCAAAATACATACTCCAAAAGTTGACACCCTGTTTACTATTGGAGTGTTTTAATATTGTCACAATTTTAACAGTAGGTACTTATATTGTTGAAAATAGTGTTGATAATTGCATAAACCTACGCTTAAGAATAGGTTTCGTTACTGCACCAAAAGTAGACTTGCATGTCATCTTTAGGGTAATCTGACTATTTTCGGAACCAATAGTAGACACTCATGATTTTTTAGAAAAATAATATCTGAACAAGTAATGAGTTGTTCTAATCTTTAGAATATATAAATATCAATACAAAATATAACAAATACAGAACAGAACAATATCTTTATAAAATTAATTAAAATCACATGTATCGCTGCGGCGTCCTTAGCTAAACTCACAAGAAATGGCTAAAGACGTGTGACTTCGTCACATTGGTCGCAATAATTGATGCTATTTTATCTTTTTAAGCAAAAGACCGTTGTTATGGTTGTGCTATTTGATTAACAGGTGAAGCAACCATTTTCTGGTACTAATAATTCTGACATGCAAGTAAAAATATTCTTAATATTGAACTTAATTGTTGAAAGTGTCGTCTTTTGGTACACTGTCCACCATTGGTGCTTTTACCTTAATTTTTTTCATTCCATTTTAGTTCAAATATCAAATCAGCCATTACATTCAAATAAACAATAGTGTTTCAATAAGAAATATTCCTTAATTTATTAAATACAGGCCGATATGTTGAAGCACTTAAGCATGTGTTAAACAATGCACCATTGGGATCCTCCGATCAACAAATTAAAGTGAGTTATTAGATTCCTTTTTCGTTCACATACTAACACATTTCAAAAATAATGTTTATTATCACTTTATATATTGCTAAATAAGCTTCATTTATATAAAATGATATAATATTTTCCACTTAATTGTAAATATAATTAATACATATATAATATCAGTCAGTTATTATTACTTACAATTGTAAGATGTTTTATCACATTTGAACACTACCAGTGTATAAATAAATGCTTGTGACACATTTTACAGTAAATTTCCACCCATAACTGCAAAATTTCTTCCATTATATCACCTATCAAAAGCATTGCTCTGTCTTGTTACTTATCTATTTTTAGCCAAGCTTTGATGTCACTGAATTGCTTAGAAACCATCATTTAATATAACAATTCCACTATATCCTATCATATATTCCATTATAATATTCATTCCCATTGAATTTCAAATTCAGTTCAATTCAATTCTTTTGCATATAGTTCTGATTAGTTGACATTCCCATTGTATTAGGACAGTACTAGTAGGCACTATTCACTTTGCCAATGTCTTGTTATATGAACAAAACAATGTGTCATTGGCAAAGTGAATAGTATCAACTAATACAATGGGAATGTCAATTTATGTAAAATAATAATGATTGACTTCTCATTTAATTGATTGATGAGGAAGAATGCATGATTAATAGAGATTAATTAAAATACCAATCATCACCATCAACTAAATATTTAATACAAACATTGTATACATAATAAAGGGTAGGTTAAATTAGGTAGATTTTTTTACAAAAATGTTTACTTATTTAAAGTTTAGTTATTGTATTTTATATATTTTCATAGTTAACTGTGCATAAACATCGATAAATATAAAACTTTAAAGGTAAGGCGGCTTACTAGTACGAAAGGAAGGATCATAATATAAAGATGGATTAATATAGAACATGTGAAAATGATCATCTAGGCCACATAATATAACTTCACGTTTTATTCTTAACCGAGTAGTCAGAGTTAACGGTGCGCCAAACCCTTACGGTCCCTGCATTCTTCTTTCGCCTCTTTAATACATAACGTCCGAGGGATCCACATGCTTTTTAATTTAACCGAGCTCTCTTACACCTACTACTCACTTTTGCTAGTATATTACTGACATAACTTCTCCCTCTTCGGTTCTTCGTTGAACGTTAATTATTCTTGTTATTTTTCGGTTTGGACCCAACATTTCAAACTGGGATTCTAAAAATATATTCTTAAGAGTTCTCCGGTCCAATTTTGCATCTAAACATATTAGCTTCTCTAAATTGTTTATCTATTTATATATTATGACAATGATGCAGGTTTCCATAGAGTCTTCAAAGCGACGTTAGACTACAATTTCGCTACATTTCAATTTCTTACTATAAGTGCTATAAGATCTCGGCTTCCGCTAGAGTCTTGATAACTACCGATCCTATTGTATCGGGCAGTTGCGATTTGCAACTCCTTCGTTATATAAAGCAACAATGGCATTTTAGCTTCGTGTTTTTTTCTCATTTTTATGTGTTAGCTACAGAAACCACGAACTTATCAAATACTCATATAATAAATAGAAAAAACATGTTTTAAGAAACGAAAATTATCCATAATATTGCTTAATACAAACGCGCAGTATACTTTGTGGATCATAGAAACACTATAATGACTCCATATTTATATCGTGGCTCCCGTGCCCCGTCATTGATAGAAAATATTAAATCAAATACATTATATATAGTACAATATATTGAAACAAAACATATATGGTAAAGACATTAGGTACTATATGTAATATTTCTTATAAATATTTTATGTTACTCTTTGTATATTACCATTACCTATTTATAACTGTAACCAAACATGGTAGTAATTAAATGTTTGTTTTCAGGACAATGCATTAAGTTTAACGTTGAAAGTATTACTTGCAATAAAGTCAGCTCAAATTGAAGAAGCTGTTGGTACTCTGTCATTAGATGATATAGATATCCTGATGAAATATATTTACAGAGGCTTTGAATATCCCTCAGAAGGATCAAGCGGACATCTTCTGTTGTGGCATGAAAAAGCATTTAACATCGGTGGCGCTGGATCAATTGTGCGTGTACTATCTGATAGATTAAAAGTCTAGTGATTATGCAAATATTCTTTATAAATGTATCCAATAAAATATATTATACTTAATTATTTATTGTATTATTCTGCGGTCTTTACTGGTCCATTTGATATTTGTCTGGCTTTACCATTTGTCTGGTTTTGGATTAGTTGCAACTTTCTCGGTAAAATTGTGATAGCAAAGTTGAAATTGTTTCATACATTCTGTGTAGAATTAAAATAAACTTATATAGTTTTACTAAATGAATTGTAATAACTAGTTAAACTTGCAATTTAAAATTTTAAACCTAAAACGTAGGTGCCTTGCACTTTATTTTTCTGTTATTTTTCCCGTAAAAAGTTTTCCTCACGATAAAAATAAAGAAGAGCTTTATACATCGATTTAAATTGGACCAGGCTTCTTCGTGGTGGAACGAATCTTGGTTTTCGTCGGTATATCTTGAGAGAGGTCTAAGTATGAGATAAGATAAGATTTGTGTGCGGATTAGTGTCGAATACATGTGTACCAACAATATATCATTTTTTTTCGTCTCTTTTCTTTATATCACTGACCACTGTCTCGTAATCCATTTACTAAACACATATTTCAAGTAAAATTGTTTTAAATATTGTAACTATACAACTATAATATAAGATAGCTTTAACTTCCAAAATGATCGGACCACCGATGGCTTTGGAAGTTAAACACGGTCTTTTAACATTAACAGTAACATGATAGAGGATCAACAAATAAAAATAGATAGTCCGATATCATAAATACTTAGATTTGAGAAATATTTGGCAAAAAATATTTTTAACATTAAAAGTTTTAAGGTAAAAATGTGTTGTTTTAAGTCCTCTTCACATTACCAAAGGTACTAGGAAAGTATATTCTCAGCGCCGAGCCTTGCGTAGGTGCCAAAACGTAGAATAAGGGAAGGAAAGAATCCCCAAGTGGGAATTTAACCCATAAACCGCCACGTTTACAGTCGGATGCTACACCTTTGCGCCACAACGGTTCTCACAATGAGTACACTATATTAATAAATATTACTGCATATTAAATAAAAATATTTTGGATAGATACTGTTGTTCGATGGCGAAACGACGGGAGGTCACTCATGTGGTTTATGATCGCAGAATATTACGAGGGGTTGAAAGCTTCAGTCGACCAGTTCTTTTATACCAGCAACGAATGTTGGCCAGCAATTTCTCGGCACACTTAGAAGCTTTATGTTACGAAATTAAAAATTCTGGTGTGGATATATGGTGGATAGCTAAACGCAGTTTGACCACATACGCAAAGTATCGATTAGAGGCAGTCTTAAAATGGAATGGCAAGGAAATGTCATATGCCATAAAAACTGTAACTTAGCTAAAATGAATATAACTGCTGCTTACAGAACTTAGTGCTTATTCTAATTAATAAAATAAATGTGTTTTTTTTTTACTAAGTTAAGTAACTCTTCGGAATTGGGCGGATTCAACAAACGGAAATTGAAGCCAGGTAAGAACCTAGCTTCAATTTCCGTTCCTTGAATCCGCCCAATTACGAAGATTTAGCGAGTTCAGCGTCCTCGCCAACCTCGTTTTGTCTTGTATCGATAGCGGACAAATGAAAATAAATGATTCCCCAATTGAAAATTAAAACGACAATCTTCGTTTTATAGTGCCGAAGCAAATGTAAGTCTCATAATTATTTTATAGGAATCAAAAGCTCCCTATGCTCAGAGTTCAACATCCTAAGTGAAAGTTATTTCTAAAATTACATAAGGAGCGAGTATATTGTCTAATAAGGGATCTATGAACATTATTAAAAAAATGCAATGGTTAAAATTTATTAGTAACTTTGTAATCTAGCTTTCAGTAGCATTTACGTGAATAAATAGGAATAATTGCAAGTTAGTTTCGATAAGTACCGAATTATAATATATTAAGCTGTATCAATTTAAAAAATATTACATATATAGGAAAAAAACTAGAGTGAATGAATATAGTTACTGTTTTAGAAATGTTATGCTGATCTAACATTAAAATGAACACTAGTTTAAAGCAAATGCTAAAGAAAGTAATGGTCCGCAGAGCCTCTCTGTTGAGAGAAGGTGCTATATAAAGCAACTCAGTACACTTGTTTTACGATAGTTCTAGTTGCACCTTGGGCTTACACTCACTCGTAGCACAATGGAGATACCGGTTAGTATTTTTTATCTAAAATTACGTCGGAAACGTCGGCGACTATATCTAACGGTTTGTTGTTTGTTGCTAGGAAATAAGTACATTACATAATTTCTTATGTAAGGCTTATCTATTTTTGTAACTTTTGATTTAAAAATAAAGCACTGTGAATAAACTTACATAAACTTTATAAGTATACATTAAGAAATAACTTGTGTTCCTTTCATTTATATAAATATAGGATATTTATGATTGTATTTTTTTTGCAGAAATTTATAATATTATTATGCTGTACTACCATATGCCTCGCTTCACATCATTCCCACACAATACCCGTAGAAGGGTATGAGACAGAACTTCAAAATCTAGGAGAGCACGTTGAAATACCCGAAACTCCGGTTAGAGTGATCAAAATAACTAAAACAATAGCAGTCAAAGTTCCCGTACCGTACCCAGTGAAGGTTGTGGAAAAGGTGCCATATCCTGTCCACGTAAACAAACCATATCCAGTGCCAGTGCCGCAAATTATCAAAGTTCCAGTGTCTCACACACACGGTCATGGCCATGAAGCCCTTGACGCCAGCCTCGGGCACCAATTCCAGGACCGCCAGCAAGACGGTAACTCATATCAAGTGCAAGAAGAACAACGAGATGCTCCATCGGGCGAATCATACGATGATTCGGGAAGTCAATCGTACGAAGGAGGTAACAATGAAAATAGTTATGGCGCTCCGAGTGGAGACTATAGCTCACAAGGTGCGTCAGGTGCATACTACGGACAAGCACCACAAGATTCTCACGGTTACGCTGCTGATCAAGATGGGCATAATACTTTTGAATCAAAAAGTTACGACCAAGCTCTTCAGAATTATTGGAACAAAGTCAATCCAAACGGAAATGTAGGACATCCCAATAGCTTTCACTAAATTATTTTTTTATTAATTTTAATATTTTAATTTCTAGTACCTGAAAAAGTAATTGCATTACAAAATTTATAATTAATCTGTAAATTCCATTATAAAATGAATACATAAAACAATCATGCCACTAACTTTATGTAAAGTATCAGAATTTTCCTGGATTTGTATTTCAAATAACTTATGTGTGTCTGTTGTAAATGTTTTCAAATGTTGTTGATTGTTGATGTTGTTGTTAGATGTGTAAGTATTAGTAATATTGTTGATTTTGATATATATTAATTGATATTAATAAAAATGAAACGTCATTGTTCTTTATATATGTTTATTTATGATCTCTCATCTACATTCAATCTATTCTAATTACTTGACAAACTCGGACAAGATAAATGACACTTGTCCATATTCTATTATTCTCTTTGTAAATATTAAGAAATATTATAATCTATGAAAATATAGAAAAACAATCACCACACAATATATCCCTTAAGTTAATTACAAAATAATAAAAATTCTAAAGTAATTTATTGGTAACTAGTAACTGCAGATTTATACTATTTAGTCAACTTATCTTTAATTAAAATTTACTGCAACTAAGCGTTATAGTAGAAAAAATAAAATATATATTTTTATACGTAACAAAGTAGGTACCTACTAACATTCTGATATAATATTATTGACCTAAATCGAAGTTCATATTCAGACAAATAAACATAATTCATTGCAATTACATAAGAATTTGTACGCAAAACACACTAGATTGAAATAATTAACCTTTTCTAAAACGTTTTTAATCTATTGTAAAATATTTTTTTTTAGATATTCAAATGTTTCAAAAACATATTATATAAAACACATAATAACATAAACTACGAACAATTACTGTAAATTGATTTGTATCGTCACAATTAAAATTATACTTATACCTACATAGAACTATGGATATTGATATTGGCAAATCTGATACGTCCCATATAAAATATTCATTTATGAATTTCAATATGTTTGCAATCATTATTTACTTCTAAGCAATGCTTGTAACACAAAAATATTTTCATCGTACTTTTGACTGTCAGACACAATTTCACTAATGCATATTTTATTTATCTGGATACACACGGACGTCACCCTTACTAATCTGTACTTTTTCTCATTAATAAAAAAAAACTATTCTTTAAATTAAAATAATATCAATTTTTAAAACAAATAATTCATAAAAATACTAATTTCGTGATGGAACTGTAGAAAAAAATTACATTTAAAAGTTTATATTTTTTAAATATTAAATAACTTTGTTGAATACGACAATATTATTTTATAAATACAGTGGAGCGTCGATTATCCGAACGTCGCTCAACCGAACGACCGCTTATCCGAACATAGTACGCGCGGGTCAATGCCCCCACCTCTCACCACCGCCCGCCCGCGCGTCAGTTTTCGCACACTTGTCGCGACTTGTTTACTTCGTTATTGTACGTCCTAGTAACTGCTAGTCGATAAACAAAATTTTTCCGCGTGAAAGTAAACTCTTTCTTTGAAATGCCTAAACGTAAACGTGTTGTCCTTTCTATGAAAGATAAATACGAGATTAATAAACGGTTGGAAGAAGGCGAATCTGCAACCAAGTTATCTATTGAATACAAAGTTGGTAAGTCTACCATTACGGATATAAAAAAACAAAAGACGAGCATAAGCAACTTTATATCCCAGCTCGATTCTTCTGACGGATCCTCGAGTCGTAAAACGATGAAGCTTGCCTCAAACACGAATTTAGATGATGCTGTATTTAAGTGGTTTACTCAAAAAAGATGCCAAGGAGAACCTATTTCTGGCCCAATACTGTGTGAAAAAGCAGTTCAATTTAACGAAAAACTAGGAGGGACGTCTAATTTTCAAGCAAGCACAGGCTGGTTAAAACGATTTAAGTCAAGACATGGCATTCGTGAGCTTCAAATAGAAGGAGAAAAACTATCTGCTGATTCATCAGCAGCTGAATCATTCAAAATCAAACTAAGGAATATACTGAACCAAGAAAATTACGCTCTGGAAAACGTTTACAATGCAGACGAAACCGGGCTTAATTGGAAAGCTTTGCCGCGAAAAACTCTTGCTTCACGTCGTGAATTAGCAGCACCTGGTCCTAAAATAAGCAAGGATCGTATCACTGCGTTAGCATGCGCTAATGCTACTGGCAGCCACCGATTGCCCATGCTTGTAATTGGTAAAAGTAAGAAACCACGTTGTTTCAAGCACGTTAATATGTCTGCCATGCCTATCGTTTATACTTCGCAAAAGAGTGCTTGGATGGATAGTACAATTTTCGTGGAATGGTTTGTAGAAACTTTTATACCCTCTGTAAAAGCCTACCAATTGAAAAATGGTAAAAGAGAGAAAACATTATTGCTTCTTGATAACGCCCCAACTCATCCATCATGTGATATCCTAAATGAAAAAGATGAGTTTGTAAAAGTCATGTTTCTTCCACCTAACGTGACTTCATTATTACAGCCCATGGATCAAGGCGTTATTGAGACTTTCAAACGGTATTATAGAAAAGAATTGTTACGTAAGTTACTTTTAGAAAAAGAAGAGGATGGAGAAGAAAGCCTGATAAGAAATCATAAAAAGATTGATTTAAAAGACGCGTCCTATATGATCGGAGCAGCATGGGACAGTGTAAAAGAACAGAACTTGAAAAAAGCGTGGAATAAAGTTTTGGATATAGAGGGAGATCCTCAAATTGGATGTGTAAATGAGAAACACGAAGATGTATCTGAAATGATAGATATGCTCAAAAATCTCGATTGCCACGAATGTGATGAAGAACAGGTTCAAGAATGGATGGATATCGACGATGAAGATCCCGGGTACCAAATTATGCAGGATAGCGAAATTTTAGACCTCATGACTAATAAGGATGACGCCACCACTAGCACCACATCAACTGCAAGTTCAGATAATGAAGATGAAAACATAGTTAGTGCTTCTGAAGCGTTTACTTGCTTAGATATTGCCTTGCGCTGGTTTGAAACACAGGCCGAGAGCGACCAGTATCAAATATCTGTTCTCAAAAAAGTACGTGATCTAGCCTCTCGTAAGCGGGTAGGCTTGCTTCGGCAGACGAAGATTCAAGATTTTTTTAAGCGTTAATTGTAATTAGTAAACACTAGTTTGACTACAAGATTGTCTGCACTTTTTTTTGTTTATTTCCTATTTGTCATTAAAGATATTCATAAATGTAAATAATATGGTTTTCATTTACCTGTACGTAAATTTGTATGACTGAATCAATATATATGTACATTAGTTCGATTATCCGAAAATACCGGTTTTCCGAACACCCACGTCCCCCAATTAGTTCGGATAATCGACGCTCTACAGTAGATCTATTATTATAACTTTATCATTATAATATATAACTTAAGCATGACAACATTATCTTTAGTCAATCTTCACTCATATAAAGTTTTGTAAAATTACGTTTATTAACAATGAAACACAAAAGTATTCATTATAAGTTTAACTATTGACTCTACGTACGTAAAAATGTACGTACGTAACAAAATTCAAGGTTATTATAATTAAATTTATCTTAAGGCTGTTAAAGAACCAATTTTAGCATAGTAGCATTTAGAATATTATAAAATCACCGTTAAGATAGGAACTTAAATGTAGCGCGCCAATACATTACATTGGAATCATACCCATAGACCTAACGAAGCATTTTAGTAATACTGGGTACACACAAAAAGTGTTAAATTATAACGCGATTCATATACCATATATATATAAAAACAAACACGATAAAAAATAAGATGTACTGTAGGACAGTGTACAATGTTGGCGTCCGCGTGAAATGTTCTAGAAGGATGGCGAGAATTGCACTCGCAGGCGTTTCTGCGTCCTTTCGTCGCGGACCGCCCTCGGACGCACCAGCTCAGGTTTCTCGTCCTCGTCCGACACGTACATGCGGGTGAGGTCAGAGGCCACAGACGCCGTCTCGCACACGCTGGGTTAAATTAAATGATACATAAGATGTTTAATGATAGCATATGTATGACACGTTTGAAAATTTTACAGCCCAAATACTGATGTACGATCCAGCCTGTTATGAAGATATAATTAAAAAAAAAGCCTTCTTAAATTGTATTTTGCTAATTGTAAATAAGTAAAAAAATAAAAAAATATACAGGTTGTGTGTCTTAAAATTTTTAAACAATATAAGTGGAGTGGGTTCTTATTATTTATTCTATAAGTATAATAATTCTATTGTCATAAAATTGTTTACGTCTTATGGCATTATTAAAAATAATCGCAAATCGAACCAGACAAACGCCCTGGTACAATATATTATGGCCCTTTCGATCCGACAACGACAGATATTACATTATATAAATATCTATTATGTATGTTGAAATCAAGTAAAGTTACAGCCTGCGAACTAAGGAAACATAATTTAAGATGGACATTAGGCGTAAAAAATTGACTTAATGATTATTACTCTTACAAAAAAGTTGCTACTGAAACAGTAACGTAGTAAGTAACAGTTATATCGTATTAAAATAAGCGATGAGCAAATAAATCAAAAAGACGAGCGCAAATAGAGGAATGTTACAGTTCCGTGTCCGGTCGCGCACATGCACCTGTGGTAGCAACATCCTCTTACATAAACGTAATCAATCGCGATCTCAATGTACGACTTAGCGAGTGAATGTATGCTGCATTTCGTACTACTAAGTAATAAATGTGACACTTTCATTTTATCTAGGTATGCCTGATACTATTAAAGTACCTGTCAATCTTATTCGTTATTTTAACGTTTCTGTGTCACATTCGTCAGACAGTGATTTTATTTTAATAGCTATGTTATTAAAATATATGATATATAGTATTATAAAAGTCATTTGGTCTTAAACTTAAAATTTAATAGAACAAGAAGAATTAAGAACTTTTTGAAAATAAACTTCTATTATATTCGTAATTACAATTCTAAAAGTAAAAATTTTGGTTGCACGTCACATTTACCAGAACTTTATAAAAACAAATTTTGAAGTCAATAAAGTACTAATTTCTTACTCATACATCACCTAAGTAGTTAAAAAAACGCAGAGAATTGAACACTATAACTAGTAACAAATGTTGATAAGACTAAAATAAAATTATATAAAATAAATACAAACCTGTTATTATAATATTCAGATTCAGCCTGGTTGTTAGTGAAGGCCGTCGGCTCCTGCTTCTCACTCATGATGGTAGGCAGTAAAAGCGCGGGGGCGGAGGGAATCGACACTTGAGGTACAATTGGCAATATTGGTTTTTCTTTATTCAACTTCTTTGTAGAGTTATCGACTTCGCTGATTATCGATCTATACGCAAGTTAAAAATTAATTGTAAAAAAAGAAAACACATCATGTTTCCATCTTTTATACAAACTAAATATGTTTACGCTTTTCGCAATAATTTTAAGTGTAATATCTATATACAAATGAGCAACTTTACTCCTAAAAATATAAAATAGAAAATAGTGAGGCGAAGCATTAACTCATGCAACAAAAAGTAGAATATTGTTATTATTCTGACTGGACACAACTCAAATGTTAAAATTTTTTATAAGAATCCTTTTCAGTCATTTTAAAATATTTAAAACAAGATAGGGGTGAGTTTCACTTGACAGTGAGGCACATATAAAGTGCCAAAAAGGAAAGGTACCTACTAGCACTCAGGAGCACGATCTACTAGACGGTAAAGCCAACTATTGGGCCTACTTCCGACTAAGTCTAGTCGGCGTATGGTAGGCCTTTAAATTTGTTTGTATATAGTTTGTACTTTAAAAGAAAGCATGTTAATGACGTTGACAATGATTTTTCTTTCGATAAAAATCGTCCTCTCTAGATCAGAGCTAACGGCACGGTAAAGACATATTATCATTAATATTTTATTATTGTTCTTGATGTTCTTGACAATTTTCGGTTGCATAGGCAAATAAATCCAACATATACGTATTTACTCAATGAGATTCTCTCCAATGAGCCAAATAAACAACAAAATGAGATTTATCATATTGACGTTTAAGGAACTGGTAGGGTGTAAGGTCTTCAAGGGTACGGTCTTATATATTAATACTTGGCGGTTCAGTGTCATAAATCATATGTCAAGCGGTGAGTCTTAGTAGCAAGATCATAGAGAAGCATAACAATCAGCAAACGACAAATAGCGGCAATATAGCAATAATATTTGTTAAAGAAAACTTTTCTAATTTATAAGAAACTATATCCAATCCTTGAGAATATTGCTCAACATGAACCCGCTTTAAGTTAAATGATCAGGTTAAACTATATAAATATCATTATTATATACAAATAAGACACATACTTTTCTAGATCTAGTGTGATTTTATATTCTTGAGATTTCTGAACGACTTCTAACCAGCTGGGTTTGTTGATATCATCGGCGATTGACGAAAACGACGATCCAGGCCTGATTATTAAAGGAAAACAGATAAATTTAATCAAAATATTTTTCGCTTCATTTAACATTTTTGTAATTTTGAGCACATAATGTCATTCATTATTTTAACATAAAAGCTCCTATAATCTTAATATTCACTCATAAAGATTACAGAAGCTTTTTATAATATATATTCATCCGCTTTACTGTATTAAATTACTTGGTATTAAGTAATATAAATTTATTAGAATGGAGCACAATTTTTTGAAATTAGCGAAATTAGAGACAGTTTGCATTCCGCTACTTTAAATATATTTATATAATAAATATTTTCCTTCATACTCTATACTATTATTTAAAGCAACTTGTAAAACTTACATGGGCGTAAAGTTAACCATGGTGGCAAAGTGCTTTTGCTTTTTACTATGAATTTTATAAACGTTGTCCGGTGTATGGGTCAATGTTGCGTCTTTCGATAGTTCTGGCAGAACAAAAGTGTTCTGAGCCGAAATATCTATACTGGATTGAGATATGTCTTTTAGGGAGAACTTAAGCTTAGCTGAAAATAACAAAACCGCTTTAGTTAAGACAATATGTAAGTAATAAAGTTCAAGTTGAAGCTACATTAAATAACAATGGTAGAACAGTGATACAAACCGTTTTTTATAATTTTAAATTTTGAATAATAAAAATGTTTTATTCATACTTACATTTTTTATTCATTCCTAATATTATAAGGATCAGCAAAGGACTAAATATGAGTAATAGCCGTAGCAGAGTACTTACGAACATCAATAGGTGATATTTTTCCAGCCACTTCGTATAAAATGTCAGGTGTCCAAAAGTGTGGTATTCTTATAAACACTTTGCCTGTATCCACGGGCATGTGAAAACCGAGTTTGTGTAAAAGTTGCAGAAATTTCAAATCCTTACAAATAGATGCTTGTTGACAATTCCACGGAACCAACGGCACCGATTGACTTAGAACTAAAAATTGTGTATATTTTAAATTTATAAAAAAAAACTGTAGCACTTTTATTATCAAGAATTTTTGGGAATTTTAGAAAAAAAAAAGAACTTACGCAAAGAATGATACGACACCGGCGACATAACAGGCATATCAGTGGGTTTCTTTAAAAATGTCTCAAAGGTCTTAGTGTGTTTGTCGAACATTGTCATTGTTGTCTGTCTGAGTGTGTTTGAATCAGATTTTTGCAAATATATTTTAGCAAAACAAGTCTCTAATAGAACAGTTTGCACCCAGTCGAGGAACTTAGATTTTCCATCTTGCCCAAGCTGTTCACACAACTTCCCAATCTCGTCCTCTCTTGTCTCTTTACTCTCCTGTACAACTTTAGAAGTCTTTTCACTTTCCATTTTCGATAGACGTTCAAAATCTTCTTTGTTTATGATAAGTTGATTGTAAAGCTCTTTTACGATCGACTCTCGACTCTTGACAATGCCATCTTCCTTGAATAGTTTCACTATGCCTCCAATTATATCCACCGCACTATTGCACTGCATATAGTTCCAACTTAGCAACGACAGCTCGTCTTCCGTCCATCTTTTAAAGAAAAGTTATATTTATATTAATGTTTTTAAGCTTCATTTATGAAAATTAAAAATTATGAAAGAAATTAGTAAAAGATCTTATATTTATTGACATGTAATATTTCCTATATACGTTCATATTAATAATAGTAATGTTAGAATATTCTAGTAAAAGGCTATACAGTCAATGTTTACAGTAGTAACAAGTTACCTGTCAACACTGTTTCCGCTGACAGAATTTATTGGTTTCTTTTTCTCAGCAGTCGACTCTGGCGGTTCTTCGGCGGTATCGAGAATTTCTTTAAGTATTTTGTCCTCATCGAATATTTCAACATCCAAGGGCAATTGTGCTGAACTTTGCAACTTGTATGGTTTCTTTATAAACGTGTTTATAACATATTCTATTAAGTCAGACCAGTCCTGAAATTGAAAAATCATTAAAAAAAACTCTATAACATAAATAAGTATTTTTTTTATTTAGATACACTAATAAAACAAGTGATTATTAATCATTCAATTCAATCAATCATTAACTTACATCTATATACTTACATCACATATTTCAAACTCCGATTTCCATATAGAAGTAAATATTTTCAATATCTTTGGCTGGAAGAGCGATATAAGGGAGCCCAACTCGCCCCCAACATGATGCATTAACGTGAAAATGCAATCGTTGACGAATTCCCCGTTTTCTTCGTAATCTTCTAATAGAAGCCCATACTGGTACATAATTTCAGGTGACGCGAATCTAATGTGAAATAGTATGATTATCATGAAAAATTTAACTTTCTTGTTTGTGTAAGGTGCGGATGCAGAAGAGCATTGTGATAGATAGAAATATAGATTATTTTTGATCATAGAGTAGCTAAAAATGCTACATGCTACGCTGCTTCGATTTAGCTGTTAATAATACACCTATCAGGTAAACCAGCATCAACCATCATCAACCACCATCACAAACTAAAACATATAACACACATTTAAGTATAAATTTAGCTCACTGTCTGATGTGTTCCACCATGCTGCCATTGCCTTTGTATTCAGGCAATTTCATGATGCTATCCAAAAACATCAGAAGTATGTGATTCGTCACTATGAGATCCTAGAATCGTAATATATTAAGAAATAAGAATCCATCCTAATATCTATTAAGTATAATTAAATCCATACTAATATCTATCATGATGGAAAAACTTCTTTTTTTTAACCCGATGCCTTAGGTATATGTTATGAATCTCGTGTAGATCAAACCACTCTTTACACAATATTAGAATATGTTCAGGTAACGTTGATATAAATATTATAAAATCGATATCTTAGAAGATATCAATTTTCGCTTCGTAGATTCGTAGTTCGTGGACCAGACGAATGATGACGATGACGTGGGCGGAACGCCCGTTAACAACACTTAAGTGTCGTATCATACATATCAACTCGGGTAGAGATCGAAACCGTTCAGTATTCTTTGTACGAAACTTCCTAGTGTAAATCACACTAATCGGAACCGAATTGCAGTGAGGTGCATCATGAACTTGCCATCCCTTCCAAAGCTACAGCTGGCAGGCGGGCGTTGCCGAATAAAAGTAAGTTAGATAAGAGGTAAGCGATGTTTGTATGGCATGTATGGAGTCATTGACGCACCGCACGGTTCGTGACGATTCCGTTAAGTGTGATTTGTACAAGGCAAGTTTACTAAGACAATAGCAATAAAAATGTGCTTATCAAAAAGATTCTTTTAAAAATTTAAATACTCTACGCAACTCTGAGCTGAGTTGGAGCTCGTATCGCGCTTGCTTTAGGTGCGGCAATTCGGTGACGATCCGTTTCCGGCTTGATATGTATGCTACGACCCTAAACTATAAATGACGTTCCTAATAAAAGTGTGCAGTAGTAGAAGTCTATGTCCTAAGGATATCTCACTTATATTATCATGTTATGTTGCTCTTTTCGAAATAAAAAAAAACATAAAAAACTGCTATAATATAACTCTAGGCATTAAAAGTTTTATATAAGATCAAAATATACGTATGCATTAAAATATAAACGCGAAGCCGCTAACAGGTAGCTTGTAAATTATATAAGTTGTAAAATGATTCTTTAACAACGCTTTAATTACGTTATTGTTATAGAAATCAGCTCTTGTTCAAGCCACTCTCGACAATGTACAGTACGTTTGCGCTCCCCTACTGCACGTGATGAAACTAGAACGGATTTAGCTATACACGTGACAATACTTGTCAACGTCCATTCCAAAAACTATATATTTTACTATACCTTTATATTATTTTATATAAAATGATATAGATTCTACACGATTCAAATCATTTAAAAATCATTAATTTGTTTTTTAATTTTTTTATTTTCAACTGACTAAATTTCTTCTACAATATATTCTACATACATCTGTTACATTACATACTAAGAAACGTTACGTCTCAAATTCCTTGTTTGAATTTTCCTTGTTGGAATTTTATTTTTCTCTGTTCAAAATTTGTTGTGATTCGATAAATATCAATACCATTTCAGGAAATACAAATACGATATTGTATTTTGCTCCTCATAAATGCATGAATATTAATTATTTATGTTCTAACGAAATAGGATAAAAATAACATTTTCAAAATTATATAAAAGTCATGTATATATGATGGTACATATAACCTTACCTGTAAATATTGCTTAGAGTGATATTTAGGGTTGTAGTGTCTCAAGAGTAATACTAAAAGTGACCGCAATTCCTCCGTTTCGCACATTTTTATTTGTAATTTGAGAAGATTTTCTTTATCATTGTTACAAATGTGGGCGGATTTTTTATACACTTCAATAGCTTGAACGAATTCCCGAATGGCTGTTACGACCTTTAGAGAAAATTTGTTATTTTAAAAAAAAATAATTTAATTAAAATAAATAAAAATGAGGACTGTCGTGGCCCAGAGGCGTAAGCTTCTGCCTGTAAAAGCGACGGTTTGAGGACTCGATTCCCACTCGGGGAAGATGGATTTTTCTATTTCCACTTTCTTCGCTCTGGAAATTGGGCAAAACCCGGCGTTGAGGTCCGGCACTCAATTTGCAATGCCTCGAAAAAGGCGGAAAGTGGGTACGGAGAAAGCAGGAACTAAGCAACGGAGTGTCTTAACTCCAGGTTCATATGGTTCCTGCAGTTCCCTCTGCCTACCCTGCAATATGCGGAACAAAGCGTGAAGCTAAAAAAAATATATTTAGTAAATAATTTCACTTCAAAAATTTCTGTGCATTATCCTTACTAATTAACCTTACTGAAATAACAATAGTATAAATAGGGATAGACAAATCCATCCATCCATTTCTGTTAATTGTATAAAATGCATTATTTATACATCAAAAAAACCATTTAAGTATATATATGTGTATTTGTTGCAATAGTTCACTCACCAAATGCAGTCTTCTTATACTGGGCTTCAAATTGTTTCCATCTAATTTGATAGCGAGCTCAAATTGTTCACATAAATTGACCCCTTCAGCTGTTAGATATGACACTATGTCAAATGATAGAACTGAACAAACGTGCTCCAAGTCCAGTTCGATTTGTGTTGCAAACTTCAAGAAATAAGTTACAAGCCAAAAAAAATGAGACTGATCTATTTCTAATTGAACATTTGTAAGAATTTGAGTATGTAGCGTACGAACTAAGGAGTTATATCCTTTTAGTAGAAAATCTACAGTGAATTCCTTTAAAACATTCGATATATCGTCATCTGTAGGCGTGTTGTGTGAAAGTCCCTGCACATTGATTCTGAAAAAGCAAGTTATTTTAATAATACAAAACACAGAACTACTGTCGGAATGAAAACTGATAATCTTAATTAATAAACGTAATTACTTTATAAATCGGTACTATAAGCAGCATTTAATATTATTTTACTTAATTTATTATAATATTAACTGATTTTTAAATTTTATTTTATGTTTAAAAACAATTTAAAAACTAGATCGATTAACATTTATAAAGCATTTTTGTGTAGTTCGTTTCAGTTAATGTGAGAGTAACAAGTGTAGCAACAAGTGTGTAGTGCGTAACAAAGTATGTTGTTTTTGCTTTAATATCAAACATACTCACATGTTCGCTTTGCCTCTTTTTACAATTTTTTTTCGTTTTCTTTCTTGCAGGTTTGTTGTACAAGTGCGCAATTTGGTATTTACCCTTTGTTTGGGATTATGAGGCTTCTGGTGCACAGGTTTTTTAGAAGGCAGCTCATCCTCGTTACTAGAAGTGTATATTGTCTCTTGATTCTCTATTTGCGTTCCGTAGCCACAGTCTGAATTTTCAGAAACTGTCTTGTCATTTTTAACTCCCATTGTCTTTGCTTCAACCTGACCTCCAAGATCTAAACAATCCTGTGTACATTTGGTTTATTAGTAAGTTAAATAAATAAGCACATTTGACTGTATATTTATAGATATCATTAACATAAACATAGAAGTAGTTCATTTTACACGCTTTTATTAGCATTTATCTAGTAATTAATATAAACAAAATTTAATTTTGCAATGCTTTAATCTGTCTATTACAGTCCAATTTGTTTAAAATGTTACATTTTATAACAAAAACCTTGCCACAAGATATAATTAATTCTGCAATTATACCGCTAATTAATTAAATGCCATTTAAATTATTTTTTTTCTTTATTAATAATTCAATAATATCTAAAAATATAACAACAGTACGACTTTATAAATACCTTTGTGTCATTGCTTTGTTTGGGGCTGTTAATAAAGGCGTTTTTCTCTGTTGCTTTGGTAGATTCATCAGACGTTTTGTTCGTTTGACTCTGTGACCGGAAGTTCTGATTACCACTATCACTGTTATTCCTGGAGGAGTTGTCCCAGCCATTATTAACAGAGTTCAGTTCCCCATTACTTTTCCCGCTACCTCCTGTATCCGATGAGTCCGACGTCGGATCTGACATCAGCATGGGGGATGAATCGTCGCTACCTGTTAAAAATAAATTAAAATAAAATAGCATGAAACTATATTTTTTCACAATTTCCGTCGTATATGTTGTTTTATATTTTCATTAACCTTTTCGCCTTATTACAGATCAAAACATATTTGTAATATTTCTATTGACGAAGTGATTTGTGTTCTACGGACACGTTCAAAACGCCACATAGAATAACTGAAGAGTATGGTTCAGGTTTGGAACTTATTTATTATCATTTGAGTATTCATTTTTTCCGTAAAGGTAGTAGAGTAATATAATACTTGTCTAACTTATTTATCTAATTTCCACAAATAAATATATTAACAAATATAATTAATCGCTATTTAATTTCCATTAAAACCTTTAATATTTGTTTCCATGTTTTATTTACGTACCTCTATTCGGAGGAGAAGTGTTACTTTCGTTATCCTCTGAACTTTCAGAAAGAGACGCTTCGAGCCACAAATTGAGGAGTTTATGTAACGTGGTCACATGTTGGTCTTTGTAAATAAGAGCAATCAATTGAACCATCGTAACTCCCCAATTTATCTGTAAATAAAAAGGAATACAAAACACACATCTCGACTCTTACTTAAAATTAATACGTCAAATTATTTAAATATAAAATACATATATACTTATGAAAATTTTGGTAATTGTTATTAAGCTATAGGCAAATTTTGCCCTTTGGATAACAAATTAACGGAAAAAAAAATAAAAATTACCCCAAAATCATAACTGCTCATGGCTGCATGCTTGCCTATGTTTACTTACTTACAGTCACTTACCGCATCAGGGATTGTCATCAATTTTATTATAACTTTGTCGATACTCTGACTGAACAGATTCCATAACAACTGATTTTGAATGGTGTGCGGCAGTCCACCGTACGTTGCACTGTGGCAAGTGATATCTTCAGGAATGTGTAATATATTACGCAAAAATAGAAGAGTGTTGCTAATATTTGTACATTGTTCAGTAGACAATTTGGGCTTTTGATCCGAATCTGCATTCTTTTTCAAAAAGTCAATAATGACCTTTGTTGCCCGATGATCAGTAATGGCAATCTTCGTTGATGATAGTAAATTGTTAATCTCAAATATAGTGTGTCTACCTACATCAGTTTTTCCTATCGTTTCTATTGAAAGCAAGCATTCTACTGGTATAGTTAAGTTTACTAGTATTTTAATCAACAACTCAACGGTTTTATCATCTTTGGTATGAGTTAAAAGTGGAATAAGATCCTTTTGAATATTCTGTCCAAAACTAATACTTCGTCTATACGTTCGTAAATATTTATCTTCTGTTAATATGCTCTGAAGTATTGATTCTAAGGCAGCTGTAAATAACATAAGGTAAGATAAACATCAAAACAAAATATTTAAAAGACTGCAACGAAAAACATGATGGCAATATTCATTGCTAATTTCAAAGGTTCCATAAAAAGTACAGTGCCCATTTTTCAAAAGATACACACACATAAATTTAATAAAAAATGATTAAATGTGTTTAGTTAATAAAACATTACATAGGTAAGGCTAACTTGGACTTTCAATGTCCATATTATGCACTCAATATCTCGAGATATAGTGAGCACTTATGGTACAACTGAAAATGCGAAGATTGACTGTTTACCATAATTTTAATAAACTTAAAGATATAGTAAACTTAATGTGTTAGCATATTTTATATTATCACATTAATATCTTTATGGAAACAAATGTTTTTGTTATTATTATTTTTTTATTTTCAATACATACCATTACAATTTTCGTTTATGTGATATTCATCTGCATGGGTAAATCCAAGATTGCTGAAGGTATTATGAATTTGGGGACTTCTAAGAACCCACTCCATTTTTTATCTAAAACAGTAGTTTACAAAACATAAATCAAACTTCTTGTCGTGCAAACTAATATTGCCTTCTAATAAAGGAAAGCAGTGTCAGAACTATCATGTCAATTCTATATTTTTAATTTTTTTAGTTCCTTCTTGCCTATATTTTCTTGGCGAATATTTTAGGATCCCAGACCAGACATATCTTGGATAGTCCATCCTCACAAACGTTCACATTTATAATATTAAGTAAAATAAAAATTCTTTCATACTACCTATGAATACTATCATAAAACTGTAACAATTTTTTATGTTTTTACACTGGAAGGATTCGAATGTATTTTTATATGCAGCTACGATATAAGCCTAAATATATTCTAGTAGCTCATCCTGATTTTGATGTTGCTAACATTTTTAGCAAAATTTCTATCTCGTAGATATACTACGTATAAATGCAACAATAGAACAAAAAGGATAAAACATGTTGACGAAATATTAATCAATATTTTTTTAAGATTAACTCCATTGAAGTAATATAGCGTCTAATAATCTGTATAAACTATAATATTTACGCTCTAGTAATCCAACAATAGTGTTCAATGAAAACATTAATAAACTAATAAGACCCAGAAAACCTGTTAATTACTTAAACATTAGCAAATTAATGGAAATTGAGATTATAAAAAAAGCAATCAGCGTTATGAGCATTTTATTTTAATATATAAGAGTCAAAAACGCAACCCACTCACGGGCATCCACTAGTTCTATTGAATAAAAGAGCCCAGAGCGTGCCACGTGACGAGCTTACGCACCAATAGTAGGTCACGCGGGTCACGTGTACTGTACACGTGCGGGTGGCGAGCCGCAGGTACAAGATAGGAGCGACGTAGTTGACGTTAGTTTATAAACATAAACGACACACGTTTTGGATGCTTAAATTGTTTTTATTTTATTTTATTTTTAAGCTAATAAGAAGTAAGTATCATTAATTTGGTTTTAAGATTTTCAAAACTAGATTAATGTACAATAAAGAAATGAAATTAAAAATGCTATGAGATACATTGGAATGGAGTAAATTAAACACTGCATTTCCTATTGGAATTTGAACTTCATCATAATATTTTCAGTTTTCATTTATATTTGATAAATAAATAAATATTGCTTTTTATATTTCATCATATCATATATTCAATCTACAGATAGATGAGAAGTAAAAATCTTAACAATAATATTCACTTTTACACTTTCCACTAAGAGAGTACAAATCACAAACCATATCAAATAACATTTTAATTAATATGTTAATGTTGTTTCAATATGTATAAATACTTTTCACCAACAACTTGTGTGCTCAGGGAAATTCTTTTTTCTTCCCATAAATTATTAATAATAATAATATGCTTTGTTAATAAACTTGCTTTCTGTTTCATTAACAAGGTTTATTACACTAAACAAATAAATAATTAATCTATAAAGCACCATTAAAATAGCTGAATGTGGCCAAACAGGCAGTGATGGTAATTATTTACAATAAAATATCTATTTACATTAAACTAAACCAAACAATTTTTAAACTTTACCTTTAATCCGTTTAGGTATCACTATAACAATAAATATCATTAGTCTTGAACTACAAGTTTATTCTAAAACAAGTTTTAATAGTGAATTATAAATTGCATAAATAATACAATTTAATTTTCACTTCAGTTTTAGGTGAGATACACACAATTTAGTTACGCACAGTTAATAAATAATGTAATGTTGTCTGAAATCTCAACAACAAATTAACAATTCTAAATTAAATTTCAAATTTCTTGAGTCGTATAAATCGACTAGTTCCTTCAGTACACGTTGTACTAATACTATGTACTAACTACCGGTCATACCACGATAATTCAATTGAATTTTTTGATTGTGGCGACTGCGTTCTGGCGTTCCGAGATGTGTATTATTTTGACTTTGACATTTGTTAATTTAACAAATTGCACTAAACTCAAATTCAAATGAGCTTTGGATCTAGGTTTATTTTTAATAATATATTATTTTCTTAGAATTTACTTTAAATAAAACTGGTAATAAAGTAAATAAAAATATAAATATTGAATGTAAATATTTTTCTTACAAAAAATGTATGTAATTTAACAGTCTTTTTTAATCGTTACGGCTTTATTCGTCGATAATGATGATGTATCTGCTTTCAACACTCAACAGCTGTTGCTGTAAGAGGCCTCAAGTTGTTTTTTGTTGAACCGATGCACTTGTATTGTACATTTTAAGAATATTGAAGTTTATAATTTTTCATCTGTCTTTTTGTTACTTTTAAAAAGTGACAAAGTCATTATCACATTGTTGAATGTTGACATTTCAATTTTGATTTATAAATAAAACGTCTAACCTCAATGTATTAAAATTGAGTGTTATTATTATTGTTATATTTTCTTAGAATAATAATTAATATATATTAGATAATATAATAGGTATATAGTACGCTATCCCAAAATGACTTTAGATTTTAGAAGTGGGGATACTGATTCTTCCGATGACAGTAGCCATGATTTTAATGAAGATTCTGAATTTGATCAAGACCAACTATCCTCAAGCGGTAAGTAAGCGCATATTTCATGGTTTGCTACATGTATTACAAACTGTATATTAACAATGTACTACAACATAACTATTTATTTTAGAGGATGATGAAGAACTAAGTAGTGCTAATCAAGAAGAAAAG
This sequence comes from Dione vanillae, assembly GCA_037178615.1. Taxonomy (NCBI): domain Eukaryota; kingdom Metazoa; phylum Arthropoda; class Insecta; order Lepidoptera; family Nymphalidae; genus Dione; species Dione vanillae. Next base: position 1,907,251 of record JAZFAU010000024.1, read on the forward strand.
GACAATATTCATGAAAATAATGATGATGAGGATGAAGATGAAGTTGTCAAAGCAATTAAAGCTGAAAAAAATAGGCAACGTGATCATCCTCCTTCTATTACATGTGAAGATTTTATTGTTGATATCTCATTTCATCCCTCAAAAAATATTATAGCATTAGCAAATATAGTTGGAGATGTTTTATTATATGAGTATAATAATGAAGAGACTAAACTTCTCAATAATTTAGAACTCCACACAAAAGCTTGCAGAGATGTAGAATTTGATGACAATGGAATTGTAATGTTTACTACAGGAAAAGTTAGTAAAGAATAAATGTTACTTACTTTTATCAAAATAAACTTAATTACTTACTTATAATATTTACTATCTCAGGATAAAGCAATAATAGCTACGGATGTGGAAACTGGAAAATTAAAACAGTGTATTGAAAATGCTCATGAAGAACCAATTTATAAGCTGCTTTCATTAGATGAAAACAAAATAGTCACAGGTTTGTTTTATGATATCCCAATTCAAAGAAACACTTATTAATTTACTTTTATTTAATATGTGATCTTCTGTGATAGAATACCTTAATCATGTTCATGCATATTTGAAATATATTTCTTACAATTTCCTGTAAATTTATATATTTATTATTATATTTTTGTAGGTGATGACAGTGGCAATGTAAAGTTTTGGGACTTAAGGAGACAGGATGCTATATTTAATATAAAAGTTGGTGAAGAATATGTTTCAGACATGATAACAAATGAAGCACAGAAATATCTAGTATGTGCAGGTGGAGATGGCATGCTAACAACAATTGATTTAAAAGGAAGGTATGTTTTGTCTTTTGAATTACATTAAAAGCAATTTAATGAAATGTTGAGTGGTTATTATATCACAGCAATTATTAAAATATCTTTTTTTTTCAGTAAAATATATACAACATCAGAACAATATGATTCAGAATTAGTATGCATGGGACTTTTTCGTTCTGATACAAAATTATTAGTGGGGTCCTCAGTAGGAAAATTTTATTTATTTAATTGGAAAGAATTTGGGCTTCATAGTGATGAATATGTAGGACAAAAACACTCTATACAATGCATGGTTCCTATTACACAAAATATAGTTGTGTCATCTGGCGAAGATGGTATACTCAGAGCTGCTCATATGTTCCCACAAAGGCAATTAGGTGTGGTTGGTCAGCACACTTTGCCAGTAGAAGCACTTGATATAAGTCATGATGGCCAGTATATAGCATCTTCTTCTCATGCAAATGATGTGAAATTTTGGAATATATCATATTTTGAATCTATTGACACTCTTATAGATGTAAACCATAAACAGAATAAAAGGAAAGATATGGTAAACAACTTACCCTCAAGTAGTTTTAAGAATGCTTCAGATTTTTTTTCTGGCTTAGCATAGTATAAACACTTAGGTGACTTTTTCATTGTTCAAATAAAAGATTATAAAATATATGTTCAATGTATTAATTTCTGCATCTATTTAATATATATAGTTATTTAATAAGAAACACCACACCCAATGTTCAATAATCTTATTTCATTCTAAATATAATTTATTCAAACAGACATTTTGTAAGCACTTTCATAGTAAAATAAGAAAACATTACAATATAGGTTCATTTGAAATAGAACTGAAAAATAAAAAGTGATAATTATATTAATAATGTTTGAAAAAAAGAAAAATAAAGTAAAATATGAGCAAAGTTTATTGTTATTATGTAAGAAATAAAAGAAACACATTTTCAAAAAAATATATTATAAAATAGTGTAATTGAAAAGCAATTATATAACATTTTAGTATCACAAAAACTTCAGAGTTCTTCATGTTTACTTTTTTTCCTCTCAGGAAATGACCAAAATTCTGATGGAAGTCCTTTTACATCTCTTTCTCTCTTTACAAAAGCTGTAAAAGATGAGACACAATTGCCAATAAAATAATTGGCTTGTCCCAAAATAGCCAGATCCAAATGTGGATTAGATGGTTTTAATATTACTATTGTCACATCTAAATATTCTAAGGCTTTGTCAAAATCTTCTTTCATATGATTAGAGTCAGATGCAATGAAGATATACTTTATATCTTTATTCTTTTTAAGCACTCTCTTGATTTGCCTAGAATGAAAAAAAAATATCTTTTTATAAAATTATTAAATTTAGTTTTCTTGGGTAATATTTTTCCAATTACGAATGTGCTAGTTGAGCACTTCACTTTGCTAATGTCACATAAATGAAGAAACCACCAAGGTTATTAAAAAAAAAAAGAACAGAGTAATTTTCTGTAATAAATGTAGAAAACTTATAATATTTGTTAAGAATTAAACCAAAAGATTTGCTTTGCATAGTTATGAGGTACACAAATATTAATTGGCTAAAAAATATTTTTTTTATAATGAGTAAAGAGAATAAATTTGTACAGTGCAAAATATTTTTTGGAAATTAGATATAAAAATAATATTTAAAATAAGATGTTCAGGAAAGATAAATTAAGTGCTATTCCACACCGCAAATGAATATATTTATTTACAAAATCTATAAAAATGCAAGATTTTAAGCCCCAAACATTTAAATATTTATTTATACCTTTTCTGATACATTATATTCCTGAGATATATTTTTCTTTCCTTAGGAATAAAATATCTTCAATGTAGTGTATATAGTATTAATGTATTATTTTTTGGGTAATATTTGTATAGAAATTTTTATAACTATGAAAATTAATTATACAGAAATGTTTGCATAAGATTCTATGATGATGAAAATTGAGTGTAAACAAATAAATATATTGGGAATTATTATATAGAAAATGAATATATTACCTTAAAAGCACTTGCACATCTTAAAAGATTGCAGCTTTTAAGGGAGCCTGGTCGTTTCTTAACTGACTACTTAAAAAAGATAGTAAAGTAAAGTATAAATTGAAGTAATATCTAGGCTGGTCACAGAAATTTTTGATTTTTAAAGGTCATCAGTTAAGTCTTTCCATACAAAAGTGCATGTTAGCCTCAAAATTTAAATGACTGGATGAATACATCATATGGAGACCTCTTCATTTGAAGAGCCATGTTATATATCTTAAAAAGATTTATTTATGCATTAAAGATCTTATTTAAGCATTATATATTTTTGATAGTTTTATATTAATAAAGGTATAATAATAAATGTCAGACTATAAAAAATGTTGTTTTTTGTAACAATACTTAAGGCTAGATTAAGTATAGATTGAATGTTCATACGACAACTCTAATCATTTTATAACTAACAAACTTTTGTAACATGTTTCAACCTTTAAGGATGAAATTTAAAAAAAATATATTCAGCCAACAGCTTACTCATTAATGGCTTAAAGAATATTAAATATCACCTTGATTATGCAGCATAGTAATGGTGATATAGCATAAAGATTATATTATTTAAATTAAGATAATTCTCTTACTTTAACATATCACTTTTTTGTGGAAGGCACATTGAAATTGTTAATTTTCCTTTTTCACTTTTATATCCTACACACTGTGGTGCTGAAAATAATTTAGGACTATCAGGTATATGCTGACAAGCCTTCACCCAATCTTGTCCATTCCTCAAGTGGATCCCCAAAATACCTCCACCATTCATATTCTTCTTTATAAATGACTTTGATTTTTCAAGTATATCCTTACTCCATATTAAATATTTATGTAAAGAGACATTTTCTAACTGGACTGGAAAACTGGCTGGTGCACCTAGATCAACAGTTGACAATGCTTAGCCAGATGTTCTTTAGTTAACTAAAGATACCATACCAAATTTATAATAAATTTTCACATTTTCATAAAAAATTGTTATTAACAATATTAAAAGTATTGTAATTATTTATAAATGTTGATTACCTGTAAAAGCAATAACTGGCCATGTATCTACTGGATATTTCTTTTTCCATTGCTCCATCATATTGACATTAGTTGCATCATAATTAAGAGGTCCATAAAATTCTGATTTAACAAATTCTATATTAAAAGTGTCCCAAAATGGACCAAAAGGATTTCCTGACTTAGCATTACAACTATTTTGTACTTCTCCTATTCTTTGAGTATAACAAAATGATACTCTTTTATGTGGGGGCCACAAATCTGGTGCTATATTTTTCATAAACAATTCCATACTTATGACAGGATGGTAATTGTTCAATAAAGGAATATCAAAATATGTATTAAATGGAACTTGGATAGATTTCATTTCTCCATATCGGTATTCGACCCATGGTGGTAGTATAAGAGTCCGATTAATACCCTTACTAAACGCTAAGGCACCTAAAAAGTGATCTGCTTGATTTCCAAATCTACCTGAAAATTAAACGTATTATAATTATTCCCAAAACAAATTAAGTACGAAAAATGTAAAGATAAATCTCATATATTTACATTTTTCATACTTAATTTGTTTAAGACGGTTCAGTTTCTATTTAATATTTGTATTTTAACTAATATTTATTTATAAAATAACATAAACATACCCATACAAGGACAATAGGCAATGTATCCATTAACTGGGCTCCCTGATATAGTCCTTAAAATTACAAACAAAAAAATTAAGTGTAACAGCATCATATTCATCACGTAATTTAAATTATTAGTCTAAATTAATAAGTGAAACCAAATCAGATAGGAAGTTTAAATAAACAGCAGCGGCACGAAGGCCGGAAAGTTTTGACGTTAACATTGAAGTATTAGTGAATTAGTGTATCATCTATGATTGAAGTTTAAGCAAAGCGGGTAGAAGTTTGAAGTACCATCTTAAAAAAAGCATGCGAGCACGAATTATTTCGATGATTTTCATATGCCGCTGTTTCCGATTTTTGGACATTTTTATAATTAGTAATTGTCATAAAGGGCCTTATATAATGTAAAAATAATTTTGAATATTTTTCATATTTTAGAACAACTGGTTTTGTCTGTGGTAGTTTTAGTTGCCTAATATAACTGTTTTAAGTTGAAATAATTTAATGTTGAGTTTGAAATTCTTTATCTTAGCTTAAAAATGCTCAATACTTATACTCAAATAGCCTTGATTGGAATTTGGATATTTGCATTAACATGAATCAACAGTTCCATAGAATACAAAAATCTCTATAAAAAAACTTTAGATTTTTGACGAACTGACAGGTTATAAAGATTGCACACGGTATGAGGAGCAGCTAAATGTATTCGTATATGTACCGTATGCGTACATGTATACAGTGAAACCTATCTATACTTTGTTAAAAAATGTGGTCGATGTAATACTACCATCAATTTACTTGAAGATCGTACTTCTTGTGGCGTGCTTAAACCACCTAAACGCGCATGTTGCGCACGCTGGCCGTTCTAAAAATCAAAATGAAGGGATACTCATTTTAATTTTGATGTACAAAATAGCGTCGGTACTGTAACTTATTGTAAATGGCTAGATAGGTGGCGTGATCCCGATGCTCTTCCAACTAGTGATGTCACGAATGTAATTTTTTTAACATTAGCGAATCCGAATATTCAGTAATTCTTTTAAAATTCAGAGTATAATTTGGAGAGTCCATATATATTTTTTTCTAACAATAAAGAACAATAAGTAACAACGGATCGTTACTTATTGTTCTTTATTGTTAGAAAAAATTGTTATATATTTTTATGCCCACGAGCGGAAAAAACTACAAGAGAAGAGCCTGGTATGTTAAACATCTAAAAACACGTGGTGGTGTTGAAGCAAGACAGTCGTCAGTAAGCTCTTCGACTATCACTGCGGATAGAGTTGACCCTCATATGTCCCATGGTGAGCCATTAAGTAAAAATATCAAGAGTCTATTTTCACTCGGATACATCTTAACATTACCAATTTAAAGCAATCGATATGGAAAGCACAAGACGAACGATTAGCGGCGCTGTTAGAGCATCCGGGCTCGAAACAGGACTTAGACATGCAAATAGAGACTTTCCGAAAAACTATTTATGACTATTTTAACGAAATATAACTACATCCAAATCATTACGCTCGTAAAAACAAAAAAACGCGTTCAAGTCGACCGACCGGATATTTCTCTTTATGGTACTGGTAGAGCTTACAGTTCCGTAGGAGACAAATATTCCTAACAGTCATAACTTCAAGCTTAATAAATATTTCGAGCTTACTAACGAACTGACCAGGAATAAGTTTAGAGTAAATGCGGCATATGCGGTTGAAGTAGGAGCGAGCGGTATAACAAAGAAATCTCTCTATAAGTTGCTAAAAGATCTCGGCCTGTCTAGCACTATTATTAATACATTTCTAGAACGTACTTCAAAGGCGCCATTAGCAGAATCATTTCGAATTTGGTTAGGTAGTGGGAGGAGCTCAGACTTAAAACCTACACTTAGGTCGCAAGTCTCAAGCGCTGATCGGAGCTCCTCTTCCTACAACGCGATGGGCCCGGCACCCGCACGGTGAATCCAAGCAATACTAAGCAGTTTCTTCTCTCTAATGTGATTACAAGGTTAAGATACTATTTTTTGTATAAACACAAAAAGAAAATTGATTTCGATTTTAATAACTTATTATCACAAAAATCAAATGATTAGTAATTTAATGTTAATACTTTTAAGTTTATTTTATGTTGTTATGTATGTCTTGGTAGGTATTGCGAGAAAATAATTGATTTTTTCCGAGTGGGAGTCGCATACTCAATGCTTCGCGTTTACAGGCAGACGCTGTGCCTCTGTGCTGAACGCTGTTCCTCATTGGTTTTATGAGAAATTGGCAATAGCTGGCAGTTAGTTCTATCATTACATATTTTAATTCTTTCCTTAATAACAATAATAAAAAGTTCAGATTCTGAATATAAATATTTGTATAAATACTATCGTGGCGGAGAGGCTAGCGGCAACCTGTAAACGCGACGGACTGCGGGTTTGATTCCCTCTTGGGGATTTTTCTATCTCCATTTTCTTCACTCTGGAAATTAGGCAAAGCGCGGCGTTGAGTTCCGCTACTCAACACGCAATGCCTCGATAAATACGGAAAGCAGGGACTAAGCAACAGAATGGTCTTAACACGAGGTTTCTATGGTTCCTGCCTCTGCCACGAGCGTGTAGAAATAAAAAAAATCATTATTACTTAAATTATCCTATCCGATCATATTTTTTGATGTTAAAATGATGCCTTTGACCAATGCAACAAATTTGCATTTTATGTGTGTCATTTGATCAAATAATCTGTACGTGTTTGTAAACACAGTAAAAAGATATTCAATTTAGGCTTAGAATATCTGCAGTAAGATTAGAAGATAAAATTATAAGTATTACAGTTTAAGATTTTAGGTTCGAGGAAAGTATTCTATATATACAAATAAAATTCAAGTGTGTTTGAAAATTTTTTTTATGTGTAGTTGCTAAAATATTACTAAAGGATAAATATTATTTTCTGTCTAAGTTTGTCAATTTATCTATCTGGTGTTATTTCTATAAATATTTGAATTTATTTAAAAATAACCTTTTATAAAGATATATTTAGGCTATAGAGTAGATTCTATATTTTACAAATAAATATTTAAATATTAAATAGAACTAATTCTTATTTCAATAGATTTCAAAACTAAGGAAATAATAAATTCAAGTAAGTTTAAAAATTTATTTACGCTTTCACAGCATATACTCTAGGAGGGAACAGTGATTTTTTCCTGATCTCTTTTTGGGTCTTGATTTTTGCCTCGTGTTTTGTGAGTGCTTTACGCATAGCACGGGTCTTCTTTGGCCTTAAGTCAAGAGGCTTGTATTTCTTATTCTTGTAATGGTTTCTTAAATTAACCTTCATTTTCTGGTGATACACAATGTAAACACGTGCAATAGCTTTCCTCACAACACGGCTGAAAACAATGTTAAATATTAAGCAGATATATTTTTAACTTTCTAGTCTATTATTGCACACTATAAACTGGTAACAGGTAAATACATGGAATTTTAATAAAAAAATAATATGGTTTTTTAATTAACAAATATTAAATATAAAAATAACAAGTTTTTTTAAATGCATAGCCATATTTTACAACATTACTACAATATTGTAAAATATGGCTATGCATTTAATAAAAAAATATAATAAAGTAAATCAAAAGTAATAAAATTTTACTTTTCAGTCAACTTTATTATTCAATCAAAAAACTATCCCTATTAACATCTACTTTCTAAATATAGATGTAAAATAACAGTATGCCTATTTTTAATAATAAAAATATAGGTAATTTAAAATGACAATATTTTATTACTATTGGAAGATTTTCATTATGGTTTTAGCTTCTTTCCTTTTTATAAAAAAAATTGTAACTTTAATTAATATGAATAAACTTATGTGCTACCTTTGTTAAAATAGTAACAACATGTTGTTTGTATATGTTAAGTTAATTTCAAGTTCGCACAGTAATAGTTAATATAATGTTTCACATATTTATATATTTATTTCATGTGATTTGTTTACTAATAGTTAAAATAACTTTTAATTTTTTTTTGTAAGAATATGAAGATAATATTAAAAGAATCATAATAATATACTTAAAAGAAACTGAATCCATAACAAAACTAAATGAAATAAATACTTACATTTTAGATAGCTTAGATGCAACTCCTCCTGTAACCTTAGCTACTCGAAGGTTAGTTAGTTCTGTTTTTAACTCTTCAAGTTGCTTGAAGAGTTCCTTTTTGTCTTTAGTGCGCAATTCTGAACACTTAACTTTCCCCTGTAATTAGTATCATAATTTTATCAATTACTAAAATATTTACAATATGCAATATTTTAAACTTAACCTAAGAAATGCAAGTCCCAAGTAAAGTGTTTTTTAATATTAATTTTGACCAATACTATGTTAATAAAACACTCCATATTTATTTGTAAATGTTTATTTAATTTGAAGCATAAAATAATGGTAATTTTAAAATTTATCTTGAATTAAAGCGGTATTTAAGCCAAGTAAGAAATATACAGATATGATTAACTAAATTATCAAAATAAATACACTAAAAGTATGCAGTATATGCAAAACAAAGTACTAAATTATATCTTTCAATTTATCATGAGGATGCGTTAAGAAAATTTGGATTTTTATTCACAAAATTACACACACCATTTTTAAGACACCTTCTGTCACCACATAAACTGAAGTAAAGGCCGTTTTTACATCTCACAGATAAGGTATAGTTAATTTAAAGTGTCACTTTAGTTGTTGCCTAGTAAAAAAAATAATGAGAAAATATTAACTACATTAATTAGTTTGTTGCTTTATAATAAAACTATTTAATGTACTCGACATTCAAAATTAATAATAATTTTGTAAGATTGACAATTTAAATATCATATTTAAAAAATATTTATATTATTTGTTTTATTTGTTGATTGATAAGATTACAAAAATTTCGTTATTCGTCTTCGTAAATCATTTTCGTAAAGATTTATATTAAATATTGAACTTTCCGCAAAAACTATGTAAGATACCAATACAGTTTAGCAAAAACAATGTTAAATAATTAAGGCGACTAGTATGTATTAGTCGCAAACTACGTACTCAAACGTATTTGATACTTTTCATTTTTACATAATTGAAAGAAGAGAAGGTATTATTAAATTATTAAAATTATTGTTTTATTTGTGGGATGTGATCCCAATCCCAAAGATATTTCAGTCAGCTCTCGGGCACTTCATTGTTCATTTAAACATTGTTAATAGAAGACGCTGATATGGTGTAGACACGACTTCTCCTACTTTCTAGCTAAATTCTAATTCAGTGATTATTGTTTAGTTATAGGTGGTGACTTTCAATGATATTTGTTTCCCACGAAACTGTAAGTTCTATCAGTGCTACGCATGTTAGGCTTCGAGAATAAAGGCAAATATCCGGAATGGATGAAGAAACACCCATTTTCTGAGGAATTCTGCGCTGTTTTTCATAAGTATCCATCATAAGGATCCAATCAGGAGCTTGGTCTAAAATTGAGAAAGACGTTAGTGTGATTTTTTTAAAAGGACGTTCTGCCACAAATTTTATTGTACGTTTGCTGGTTGTTATATTTATCTTTGCGCTCGCTACTGAAAGAATAACGGTTTCACGTATGACTTCTAGTACTTTATTATTGCGCCGCGAGTAATTTTAAGTCCCGGATTGTAAGGTCAACTTAGTATTTCGTCTTCTCAGATATTAGACAATGATATTCACTAAATTTTGTCCTCATTCCTTTAAAAACCGACAATCTCATTTTTTCTCATGTTTAATTAGGTTATCTATTATATTTTAATGTACATTAAAATAGAATAAGGATAATAAAAATTATTGAGGTTAATCAACAACCCTAACAAGACCTATTCTCATAGCCGCCTTTTAAGGTTAAAACAAATTTTAATTTGAGACGATTATGTTGCTGACTATCATAGGAAAATTATCTCATTTTGAAGCGACCATCAGTAGATCGTGTTGTACTGATCCAAACACGTTTTCTAAATCTATCCAACATACCGTAATTGGTGATTAAAATGATTATCGCTTGTTTCGAGTCCGAATGCTCTAACAGTTACGACGTCGTCGTCGTGTACTTTCCATGTCGATTGCTTTATGTTAGGAATACTAATACGTGTCCGGTTGACAATGGCCTCCTAAAATTCTTCATTAAATGGTAAGACATTAACTAAGTATTGTGTGTGTAATAAGTATTGTGTGCGCGTTGTAAAGGAATGGGAATGGGAAGTCATTTGCGAGTGGCGGTGAAATATAATATTTTTAGTCAAAAATAAATTCCTATTGATTTAATACCAAACACCATTTGACATATGAGGGTCAACTCTATCCGCAGTGTTAGTCGTAGAGCTTACCGACAGTCGTGCTTCAACACCATCATGTGTTTAAGAACAAACAAATACTTGCTTTACATACATTTTATTTACTGAGCATACTACATAAATAAAATTCCTCGCGTTAATTTTGTTGTAGAGAAAGGATCTAAATAATAGAAAACCTTTTTAACAAAAAAATATTTTGTAACAGGAACTTTATTAAGATAGAGAAGGTTAAGATTAAGATTTTCTCATATTTATTATTTAAGAGAATAATATGCTCAAACTGAAAAATAGTTTGTGTTCGAGAATCCATCTAAAGGCTATAAGGTGTATTAAATTACTTGTAAATTAGATGTAACACTGTGCTTACATGTTAATAAACAGTAAATAGTATGAAGAATGGAAATACATTTGGCATGTACAAATATATTTTATTTCTATAGTATAATAGGTCATAAATAAAACCACTTACAATAACTTAAGATTGTATTAAATTGACTTGTAAAATAAATTATGTAGTAAAAGTTCAAAGCAATATAAGCTAATATAACTTTACTTTTTGCTAAATGTGTATTTTATTTGAAAAAAATGTGTATAAGTAGGTAATTAATAAAGTTATATCAAAATAGGCTAGTGCTATTATTGTACTTAATTTAAGTGTACCAATTAAATAGACAAACTCACACAGCCAAAAGTTTGTTTGGTGCCACAAAATTTATTGTGATAGTTGAGTTTTGTTATAGAAAATACAATTATTACTTTACAATTGAATAAGCTGAAAAAAATATTAAACAAAAACAACATTTGACAAAATATCCATTCAACAATTTTTTCTCAGTAATAAAAAATATTTGGTTAAAATATATTGCATAATTCTTTTTATTCAATACATATATCAGAAATGTATTTCAGCCTCCAATACAATCTTACTTTTAAACTGACTTGAAAAATATCAGTTTCCATCCAATTAATGTTCAGAACTAGTTAATTATAATATCCTAAGACTAATAATTGTGCTTAATCTTTATTATATGATATGCATTATAAAATTATGAGTAATAAAAGTAAAAGACTAATATGCTATTTGGCAAACAAAGGTAAATTTTGAGGCACCAGTCTTAAAAAGGCTGTATTCATAAGATTAAATAAATTATATAAATTACTTTGGTTTAATATTTGTAATACACATTTTGAAATAATCATAATAATAAAGTTATTTGGAGGTTCCAAATACATTCTAATGCTAATTTCAATGGTCATATTGTCATCAATTTAAGTGCTACAAAGCTATATTTGAAAATGGTTGCATTTTATAAAGGTAAAATATGAATTAAAAAACTTACATTTAGAATTTTCTTTTGGTAACTTTGGATAAGAACAAATATATGTATATGTGTATATATATGTATATATGTATATATATATATATATATATATATATATATATATATATATATATATATATATATATATATATATATATATATATATATATATATATATATATATATATATATATGTATATATAATGAACAACGAATGTTATGGAATGTATACAAAAAAAATCACCAAAATAATTACGGGTAACTGATACCACAAGAAATAATAGTCAGATATAATAAATGAATATGTTATCTTGTGCGTGACAAAAATAAGACTAGATATTAACACAAAAAATTTGCTTAAAGCATCGATTTGTGTACACAGCATGCTCAATATTTGCTACAATTTATTATATTCAATAAAATTAATAAGGCATTTTTTGTAACAACGTCGTAAAAACGTTATTTTAGAATTATTTATAACGCAAATAATATAGTAAAAAATATGATTTTTTTATAGCTTTTAGACATTGCTGTATCTTAAAATTACGAATATCTCTCATTTGTCATAGTTAAAATATTCATAGGTTTTTATACTGAATCTTTTTAATAGATATATGTTTAATTTTGTAACTCTATTTATGCATTTATTCATAATGAAAGCAGTATGTTCATAATTTCTATAAGTTACATGGTCTTCAAGTATACAAGGTATAACTGCATTTCATATGCTGAGGCTTACAACAAAGTGTAAAATAGCAATTTCTTAGAATAATCGCAAATTAAATCACTTTAAAAATATTTTATATCATAATATATCGTTAACACCACTTAACAATAATACAAAATTACTTAAACTGCCTACATGCTAGGACAACATTATTATGCTATTGATTTGCAAATATTGTGCATTCTAAATTAATATAAACATTTTTATTTAAGTGTATAGCATCATGTATATAGCAATTTATATAATAGAAAATAATATAATATTTATAAATATGTTCATTAAAAAGCATGAAAGTATTTCACTCTAATTCATTTGGGACGTCATATCACAGTTTTATTATAGTTATATAGAATACATATTACAACAAGTTAATTGTTGTAACATGTATATTTTTTTAGTTTTCGTATTTGCATTAAGCTAGTCTTCCTGCATTTAATATCATAAGAAAAAAGGCCACGAAGAACTCTCTTTTTTATATTACAGTTCTGAAGAAAATCAAGAAATTTGTATACAATTATAGAAATATGTTCTATCACAAAATTACAACTTATTCCATATAAAAAGAAACAAAGTGAAATATGCTAAAATTATTTGCACATTCTATGTATACCGTGTACACTGTATAATAACATCGTTTAATACTTATAAAGCAAAAAACTCATCAAGCGAGATAATAAACTTTTAGCAAATTATTACTATACGTTGTCATAATTTACCTGTGGCGTATAAAAAATTGGACAGAGTCTTGTTTTAGGAGCGTTTCTGGGCCCATTTCAGGTCGTCGGCGCGGGGCTTGCAGCCGGTGAGGGCTTCAATGACCGTCTCGAGGGTAGACCAGAAGCGTAGTTTCTCCAGAGGCCAGTTAAGCCAGCCAGTGGTGATACAAAAGTAAGTCTCGTGCGGCGCCACATGGTGGATGCGGTGGTGGCGGCGCGGAAGCACCACGTGCCACTCCTGCAGCCATACGACCCATGCGGGCAAGCCGAAATACGTGTGCGACCATTTATGAATCTGTAATACCACCGGTACTATTTATTAAAAAAAATCATAAGTATTATAAAATTAAGAAGTGTGTGTGAATGATAAAAAAATATGATAAAAAGATAATTGATTACATTTCATTATTTTTCTTATTATAGTCTTAAGCTCGTTCTTACAAATGTAGCTATGCCCATGAATACATGTTCTATAAAACGCACTAGTTACGCTTATTTTTTTTACTAATAATATACTCACTTTGAGTATATTATTACAGTACACCTAGTAAATATTACAAAAAAAAACTTATTCTTTAATTGTTTATTTCAATACAATGTGTCTGGCTTGTCTTGCCAAGACTTAAAAGTTGAGCAGTTGAAAGGTGGCATGACGCCCACATCGCGCAATTGGCCCGTGAAGTCAACTAAACACAAAAGTACACTTTTTTTAGAAAGTTTTCATTTTAATTTTTAAAGGTATGTATCACGTGTTGCTTACAATTATTTTATTATCCTCTTAAACCACCCACTCAATATCTTATGGAGCAGGTTTTTAAGGTGTATCTTAATGAAATTAGTGATAATTCAAATTCTCGTTCAAGTATTATTAACTACCTTACATTTTTCACCACTATTGTAGTTAAATAACATATAGTGCATTATATTAATTGTATTTTTAGGGCAATGAATAAGAATAAGTCTTTCTTACTTCTACTATTATGGCAAAATTATCTTCATAAGTACTACATAGTTTAGACAAAACTGGACTGTTATCACAGTGACAGTCACATCTGCATATAATATTCGCTTTCATGTGAGTCAGTATAAACTAAGTATTGTGTTACGACGAAACCCACTAGTGTCTGTGAGCGTCCTCTGAATTTAAAAGATATTTATAACGTAATAGATATAATATTCACTATGTTTATATTGGATATGCCTTATACAAATATTTCAACACTGACAAAGATATTATTGTAAATTTTATTGTACCTGATTAGTCATCGCAACAAATATGCAGCACAAGTACCAATAGGCAATCCAATGAAATTGGTTTTCAATCTTCGAAGCATCATATGTAAGCAACTGCCATACAATTCGACCCAAAACTGGTATAGTTATAGCAAAATTATCGCCATTTGTCTCTATAAAGTCGTGGCGCGTAATTGAAGTCGGATCGATATGGTGCTCACGAAAAGGCCGCAAGAAATTCTGTAAATAATAAAACAAGACCACATTAATAATATTATTATTTAATTTATGGTATTACGCTTGTAAATGAAAAACTATTTTAGTTCAAGTTTAGTATAGTGGTTATGATAAGTATAAATATCTATTTCAGAAATGTATGATGAATATCATCTGTTCTTGATTAACTGATGCTACTCTAATAATGAATATCAACTT